>JAYRBT010000139.1:39402833-39418770 GCA_036023395.1 Myiotriccus ornatus
AGCAAACAGCATGCAAACATCTGTACATGAATGTCTTGTGTCTTCATTAATGAAAGAAAAGATTATTAGGAGAAATATAATATATGAAAAAGCAGCATATATCAATGAATCTTGCTTCCACATTATAACAATATTTATTCTGAACTGGTTTTGGTTTTTTTCCTTCTTTTAATGCAGCTATCATTATTGCCTTAACCGGAGGGTTTTTTCACTTAAATGCTGACTCCTATATAGAATACTCCAAGCTGACAAAAAGTGCTAGTGTTCCCAAATTATTGTTTTACCCTCAGGATAACGTCTTCAGATTTGTTTTTCTGTTATTGTGTATGTTAAACCTGATGTCAGTGGGAGTCAGATTAGTGCAAAATGTGTTAGGAGAGAGAGATAAATGTATTATATGTGCAATTCAAGATGTTTTTAACAAATAGATAAGGCAACTTCTACTTCAGTTGTATTTGCTTCTCCAGAAACAGTTGCATTTTAGTACTATTTTTAACAAAGCTACATCTGCTTTATATTCAGTGTTCAGAAATGCCAGCAAAATTGCTTTTTGTTATCCTCTAAAACACTGATGCTTGTGCTAAACCCCCACCCATCTCTTTGTTTACTGGAGATTCATCAGGCCAGGTACAGATGCTAGTTCTACAAGATCTTCCCTAGAGTGGAGTTTTAATTAAAACAACTCTTTTTACCCCAGCTGTCAGTGCAACCCCTATGAAAAGCAGGAAGCTTGGTTTTAGAGAAGAGTTGAATGTTTAGCTTGTTCTAAAGTCTATAAACACAAAATAAAATGAAGCATGGAATTTTCTACTTCTCTGAATTCTTTTCTCCCTTAGCAGTTTGCCCTAACTTTATCTGTTTGCAAAAGTCATTTGAGCACTGACTAAAGCTTGCTTTCTTCATAAATGGCTCACAGTGCACACTGATTCCATTCAACTGGAAAACGTTTTGCAAGAAAACTTTTAAGATTAAAACAATCTAATCCCTACTTTACAGATAAATGGGGTTGTACAGCACCTTCTAAAACTCTTTTTTTGTTTGTTTATTTTGGGGTTTTTTTACACCTTGTCATACGAAGTAATGTCTTAAAGATTCCAGTTCTTATTGAGTCAAACCCCCTTCTTTCAAGCTAGAAGGTAGTTGAATATCAACTTTCAGACAGCACGAAAAGTTGAAGATGTTCGGAAAACGAAACAAAAAAAAATATTTTGTGGCTAATGCTGATTTAAATTGATATTTACCTGCCCTAAGGATTGCTTCATGGAAAGACCTGAGTTGAAATGTCTTGTGATCTGAACCATAAACCATTTTAGTGTGTGACACAGGAAGAAACACGTGCTACAGTAAGCCTAGATCATATACACATCTCTAAAATTCCTTAGAAATGTCTCTTTCACAGCATCTTAAGGGTCTTACCCCTGCACTTTCTAAATTCACGACAGTGTGTTTAGCTAATTGCCTTACACCTTCACAACCAGAAAGGTTGTGAAAACATTCTTAAGCTGCTTAGGGACCCTGTAGACTAACCAGCAACCTAAGCAGCAGAGCTAACTCTCAAGATGTTCCTCAATAAAGGCTGCCTGTTCAGCTGATGTGGAAAATTCAATATCATACATATTCAGTATTTATTAAAAAATGGCAAAAGTTGTGGAAAAGTTCAGATAGAATGATTGTAGAAGCCTCACTTTCACAGCTGAAAAATCCCAACTCTGAAGCAGTACATAATAAAGCCCCTTTTTCCAACCCAGCTACTCCTTATAATATTACGAATTCAATGTGTGTATGTATATATGTATATATAAAATATATTTTAATAACACACTATTGAAATCACCAAGTTGTATTCATGTGTGTTTTTAGATTTCACTTTAGAAGAAGAACAGTGAATTTTTGAAAGGAATCTTTAGTGCACTCTAGCAGGTATTCCACATCGGGATAATTTCACTGACTCACCAGAATTTATTGTATGAAATCCAGTTTTTGGTGTAAAGGTCTGTAGACCAATTTGAGCATTTGGGGGGAAAAAAGGCAAAATAATTCTTGAAGTTGTAAAATGAACAGCTGCATGCATACTGTGTTAGCTGAGTAAATGAGGTAATTTTCAAAGCACTATGTTCTTGAGGATGGGTTCTTTCTAGATATATACAGTGCTACTAATTATATCTAAATATTTTCTAAATTCTGGCTATGCAAAGCTTCCAACTGTGGAAGAAACTAGAAAAATCAATCTGGTAGGTCCTTTCTTTTTTAGCTTGTGCACTTATTTTTAGTTTGTACTAATTTTTTAGTTTGGTTCTGTTTCTCAGCCGCCTACTTATGTTCATGGAGAAAAGGACAGACAGAGTAATTTGCATGATAAATATGGGTAACAGCACTTCTAGAATACCCAGTAGTAGTCTGATACTGATAGAGTACTTCCAATACGTCATGCTTAAAGGTTGCTGGAAATTTATGATTAGTAAGGTCTGGCTACGGAATTTTCAGTGGTTCAAACAAAATAACTTAGTGTTGCCAAGAATGAGTTTACATCATGTTTTGGTGGATTTTAACGGCGATAGTTATACAAAGCTGTCTTAAAAAGTCTTTTGTTTCTGACTTGAAACTGAATTAGCACAAACCCTGAAACAACTGTAAAAACTGAAAGGTTTTTACAAAAAACGTGATCCTATTTTCAGTGGTTCCTAATAAATAAGGAGATACTGTGGGAAAGATTTCAGTAATTCATAGTTACTTTTGTGCTTATATCTTTAGTCACTTTAGATACTGTGTAATTAAAACTCTCAGAGTTATTAGATTAGATTTTGTAACTATGTATGAATGTAAGCTTTGTTTTAGTGGAGGAAACAGAAGATTTGTGTACAAACTCCTTTGAAGTAGCACAGTAGTCTGCATTTCAAGGTCAATGTACTACGAAGACAGTCATGATGCAGGAAATTATGAAAACGTGAACATTATGTAAATGAGATGGTAAAAACTGAGAATATAACAGTTCTTTTAATTTCATTACTAAGTTGACCATTTTATATTTTTTTCATACCTTCTCAATAGTGCAGTTGAAGTGAATATTACAAGAGATTTTTTTGTATTTTATTTGTCCTTAGCATTGCATTCTGGGCAAATATTTTTGGTTTGTTGTTTTCTGGCTTTGGGGTTTTTTTGGCATAGCATGGGGTGGATTTTTAGTTCTTGCTTTTGGGTTTGTGGTGTGGTTTTTTGTTTGAGATTGTGTTCTATATTTTGAAGTAATATTTTTTACATAATGCAAATTTTCCTAATGGGGTTAGTTTTACTTGGTTTCTGCTTATCATGGCATCGTTAACTTGATCAGCTATGCTACTTTTTATTAGAAGAAAATGCTAAGAACTTATTAATCATTTTGAGAATGTGATTATAACTAGTTATGGAGACTTAAACTGAGGCTAAATATGGGGAGCTAAGGTTATACCTATGGGTGTATGTGCCTCAGCATTTCATTTGAGGTGAGCCATTTACTTGTGAATCTCTTCACTTAAGACATCTCAGTTTGTGTCCAGAGTAGTTGTGGAAAGCATGGCTGGATTCCTCATAAACAAAACTGAGCCATAAACTGAACTGTGCCTTTCAGGGGCAGAGGAAATGTGCTTCAATCTCTGTTGGACACTAATGCATGGCACCAGCCTTAACTGGCCTGGGGTAAACTTTCCTGAAATGGATGTATTATGGGCATGGCTTCAGCAAAAACAACAAAATCAGCCCCAGCCCCAGAGTTGTCCCACCACCAACTCTACCCCCCAAAAAGCCAAAGCTTAGCCATTCCCATAGTTACCATCAAACTGAGATTCAAGTAGTTTGTAAGCCTACAAAGGTGAAACTCCCCACCGTCACCAGCACCCTCCCGTGGCATGCATCTCCTTCCCTCACAAGACATGGATCATAAACACCTTCCCTCTTGAGGGGTTGAGGTTTCCCCTATTTACACATTCCCAGGTTGGATGTGAGCTCTTTTTGTGTGCCTGTGCTGCCCCTACAATCCACATGATGGTGAGAAAACACCCATGCCTTCTCATGTGCAGATGGAGGGATGGGGAGTCTACTCCTACTTGTTGCACTGTGTTGTCACTCTATCTGCTGGATGCTGTCCCACTGCCTGGAGAGAAAAGTGAATCTAAGTGGAGATGACAAGATCGGTGATTTCTGTCTCTGACAGAATTCAGTCTTTGTCTTCTTTGTCCCTACTATTACGAATATTTATTATTCTTTTATGCTTTTCTAGAAATGACTCTTTAAAACCTCATTGTAGTCTCCTGGTTGACATTTAGTCTGACCAAGAGTTGTACTCTAGCATTATAATTTTTAGGCAAATGTGCTGATAAGCAGTTCTGGATGATCCTTTCACATGCTCTTCAGACTTGTATCCCGGCCACATCAGCTGCTGTTAGCCAGACCACAAGGATACCTTCGTAGTGGAAAACTTTGAGATTTTAATTACCCAAATGCCAGGGAACCAACCAAACTTTAAAGGATAACAGCAAATGTAGGTGATAAAGGATGCAGAACAAGACCTCTGTCTTTCAGCAGTGGAGATATTTTAGATAATTTTTTTACCGTAGTGTGCCCTGAGGCCTAAGTAATTTTCCAGTCTTAACTTTATATGCTGCTATCTACATTTACAGATTTTTTTTTTTTTTAACTTGGAAATTTTTTAATTCTAGCCATTTTTCATCCTTAGAGCTGTTTGGTCACTTTGAAACTTTATATAAAAGAAAGTTGTAATATGTCAGACATCTGAAAAGATTCTTCTTGGGGCCTTTTCAGTTTTCCAATAGACTTTCAACCAGCTACTTTATTTTTTTTAATTAAGGAAACCCTGCATTCTTTTGTCAGACCACAAAAAAAAAAAAAAGTGTAATGTTGATTTCATTATTTCATTACAATGGAAACATGTAATGAGTTTTAATATTGTTTTAACAATATTAATCTTCTAAGGGTCCTGACATTTTTTGGGGAGGTAGGGGAGGAGACAACAAGGAGCTTTTTGCTAGAAATAAATGACTGAATTAGGTTAGCAGTTAATTTAACTCTCCATTGTGCCTTACTATTTATTGTTTATGATATGTCAGAGTATTCTGAAGACTGAAATCTTTAAGGTCTCAACTGACATTTACCTAATTTTTATAAATCTTCATGGATGCACCTGTTTTTGTGTTCCTGTGTCTCTGTCAGGAAGTAGAAGGGAATGAAACCCAAATTTGTAGGTTTTTTCATCGAAAACCATTGGAATGTGTAATAGGGCAGCCTGAGATGTTCTCTGTTCACTTCAGAGCCTTAACAAGAAATGTTGGTCCATGGATGGAGAGAAAATACCAGTGTCATTTATACACTATCACTGGTCCTTAGGTTGTCATCTCCACCTGAGCTGAAATAATCGGTTGAGAAGTTTTATCTTTCTATGTTAATTTGAGTTGGAAAATGCTTTCAGAAATATTCTGGCAATTGCCCCCATGCCCACCTAAAAAAAAAGAAAAAGAGAGAAGAATTCCTCTGTCTTACTTGCTGTTGCCACCTTTATTTGAAGCTGTAGTCTTGCCACTTCCCTTTTGGGATACCTTCAGAAAATTATCAAAATAACTCATTACTACTCTGTACAACTCCTTGTAGGTTGGCAAAATTTTGACCTGTTCTACTTAGTGAAATGAGCTCATTGAGGAGATCCAGTTAGTGCTAGAAATGGAACAAAGTTAGGTATGGCAGAGAAGGAAGAAAGGAATAGCAGAATAGAAATGGGAGGAGGAGGGAAGATAGACAAGGAGTTTTTTTCTGGTGGCTTTTATTTTATTTTTTTTTTTTTGGAGCTGTATCAAATTGCATGTATGTATTTACTAGCTTTCAGGTAACTAAAATCAGTCCAAGGAAGGTTCTACTAGAGCTTTCACAAGGCAGACTTACGTGGCCCAAGGAAGAGATGAGATGGGGTCACTGAGATGCTACTCTTCCAGTATTGTTTGGCTTCTTGTCCTATTCTTGTTTTCATCATCAAAAAGCGTATTATAGATTTGCCTTAAAACTGTTCAGTTGTATCACTTGGTTTTGGAAAAAAAAAATCAAAACTTCACAGAGCAGATGCTGTGAAAGTTATGTAGAGTTAATCAAAAGCAAACCCTTCAAAGACACAAATGCAGCTTAAAGTCTGAATTTAGAAAGAACAGAAAGTATCTGCTTCCTGTTGCTTTATAGAGGCAGAGAACTATCTTCTCTTATTTTTTACTTCAAGAACTGTCTTACTAAGGAGCAAGGAATTAACTCATCCTGAATATTGTGGTAAACTATCTCTAAAGTTATGGTTGCTATTCTCTTTAAGACTACTATTCTAAAGCTGCCACCTTTAAGAGTTGTGTGTCCCTTATATAGATGAAATATGATGTTGCAATGCTAACATTGTCAAAGATGTCCCTGCTCATTGCAGGGGGGTGGACTAGATGATCTTTAAAATCCCTTCTAATCCAAACTGTTCTATGATTTTAAATGTGCCATTATTTCATCAGCCCTGCAGAGACAACACATATAAGGGTAGTCTATTGTGTTTGGTGAACGGAGGATTAAATGGATTGTTTTTTATAAAGAGTAAGGTAGAAGTTTAGCAGTAAGTCAATTTAAAAATTAGTTCAATTCCATATCTTCCTCCTTCTCAATTCACTGAATATTTGGATCATAGGAAAACTAGAAACAGTTTTACACAGTATTTAGGACTGAGTAGCAGAAAGTTTAGTACGTATAAAATATTTGGAGAAAAGAACAATCCTTACACCTCTGTACATGAAACTTGAGAAGTTTTTTTTGTTTGTTTGTTTTTGTTTGGTTTGGGTTTGTTTCTTTTTTTTGGTTACCTGGTTGGTTGGTCGGTTTGTTCTGTTTTTTTAACTCGGAGAGGCTTTTTTCATTCAGTTTTGTGTGGAGTTCGAGCAAATCTGTTTAATGGTGAAGCAAGTAAACACCACTCACTTCTTTGAAAATATTATTTTATTACTGTATTTAAATAGTAAGTCATTGCTCTCCCCCCCCCCGCCCCCGCTAAATATTTCTAGAAGTGGACTGGAATGTCTTTATTTTGTTCAGGAATCAGTGAAGGCTGATAGCTGCATAAAAAACTTGAAGATGAAAGATTAAGGTATGACATAGTTTATAAACACCTGGAGAAAAAAAAAAACTAAACGCCAAATTTGCCCAGTCTTAAAGCAGATGATGAATGATAAATGAAATGGTATCAAAATCTTCTAGGTGCTATATGTATGCACATATATATGCTTCATAATAAACCAGAAAATAACAATGAGATGACTGAATAAAAAACTATATCTAAATCAAAATAATTGAATTTAGCTATGTATTTAGTTATTTTTCAGTAGGTTCCATCATATAATGCAATTTCTTTACTAAGTAAAAAACCACTATTTTGAATGTATTTGAATAAGTATACCTAGATTTGACAACAAAATATTTAAGCAAAAAGTACTAATAAACTGTAAATCTGATAATTACTAATGTGGCTTGAAAGTTTTCTAATTCCTGTTTTTCATTTGACATGCCTGTTCACATTAGTTTTTATTTACTATTCTTGTCTCACTGTAATATTTTTGGTTTTATCAATGTAATTTCATAAGAAGTTCACAAAAACAGCAGTTTTACAAAGGATTTGGAGGACATTATTATTATTATTATTATTATTATTATTATTATTTTGCGATATTGTATTATTGCTTTAAATAAATCATACCTGATATACGCAATCCTTGACTGATTTATTGATTAGAGTGGTGATTTTTTTGTTGTTGTTTTGTTTTTATCTTTTGTGTTCTGTGACACAAGTAACAATAAAAAGGCATGGAAAAGTATCTCTACCCAGCCTTCTCCAGCCCCTTCAAGTGACTCTTCACATTTACAGTTCCTGATAAGCTTCATTAAGACATTTTGGTCTCAATGCCCCTGTTCTTCTTCAGGCACTCAGTGTAGTATTTAAAATGCTTTGAGTTTTTCTACTTCTATGTAATTTCTGATCATTCACTGAATACAAGTGGAGTCATATTGCCCCCAGCAGGGAAAATGCAGAACTTAATTTCATTCCTTTATGTCAATTCTAAAGCACAGTGTTGGATTCAAATAATGTACATTAGCAAATATATTTATGTGTATTTATATACATATATATGGAATATATAAATGTAACTTATGAACCAGTAATCTGAATTTAAAATGTTTTAATAAGCAAAATCGTTTTTTCCTTATCTTTTTGAAACTTTACTTGATCACTATGGACAACAGAAAAAATAAGTTATTTTGCTTTCTAAAATCTGCTTTCAAGGTTTGTTCAATATGTCTTTCAGGATTTTTTAAAGACTTGGCTTGATAAATTTTCCTTAAGTATATACAAAATTCCTTTTTGTTATAATGGCCAGAGTATTTCCAACAGAACTAAAATAATAATAAAAAAGGAAATTATAATGGGGGGTTATATAAAATAATTTGTTCTATTAGAAGGAAGCAAAAATATTTTCATAGAGTATCATTTAGTAAGTAACAGTGGAGATGACTGTTTTAGCTCACTTATGTTTTTTAATGCTGAATGCATTCCATTTTGTGTGTAGAAATTCAGCCTCTTTGGTCACTGCATACTATAGCCACATTGACTTTATCCTTGACTTAAATCATGTTTGGAATCACTGTGCCAAGATTAAAAAACACATGATGCGTGACATGATTTTTTTCCTCAAGATTATCTTTTGATACAGTTTTATTTTTAGCACTTCTCTTTCAATTTTAAAATTAAACAGTTTCACATAGATAAGTTCTTTGACATCACTTAAAACCATAAGTTCTATCCCATTTTTAATCTTAATTAAAAAGTTGCTGCAAAATATGAAAAATGTCACTTTATATTATAAGGTTCATTAAAGCTTGTGTACCTTGTTTGGACTTTAAGATACTTGGTATCTGATAAGATATTTGAGATTAAACATTTCTTTCTATTAACTTTAAAATAGTTACATCTGTAGGTAAGACTTTTTAACTCTTTTTCTGTCATCTGTCTTCTTAGATAACAGCCTAGATCTAAAAACTTATTTAAGAATAGGTGATTGGGCTGAAAACTTGGTGTACTTCATGTCAGGGTCAGGTTGATTTTTCTCTTATTTGTTTGTGTTAACAGAGTGGAACAGCTTAGTCATTTCTGAGAAGGTAGCTAAAGAAGACTGCTGATTTTGCAAGCTTAAAAAATTTGATGACACTCTCTTTCAGACTGCCTATAGTCACTGTGATTTAGTAGGTACTTCAAAGTTAGCACAGTGCTGGGATTTGTGCCTGGTTGTGTGTCTTGCCATTTTATTGCTATAAGCCTTGGGAAAGGAAATCATAGTTTGAACATGTGCAGTTGGTAGGCTGCTGGCACAGCGATGGGTCTGTAAGCTTCTTGTTACTCAAAGTACTCATAAATCTTATTGCTGGGGAGTTTGTACATGCACTCTTCCATTGTATCATAGCATGCGGTCAGCTGGAGTATGTGCTAATGCCGAACACCTGCTTTTCCCTGAAAAAAAAAATAATCCCCATCAAGTTCATTTAGGATTTGGTACAGTGGGTTTATACTGGGCATGTTCAAAAAGTAGAAGGTTCTCATATTATGAATCTCTGTCTCTCAAGATCTCAGGAGCTTTTTCAGCTCTTGTCAAAAGCAAGACCTTGAATTGCTTCATGCAAGAGTTAAGAGACAAGGTGATTGGAAAATGTGAAGCTGAATGACCTGTTTTAATGGTTAATTCAGGTGAGTTCAGCTGAACACCTAAGCCTTTCTGTTTGAGCTATTGTCATCATAAATCAATTATTTGAGCAGAGATTCTGAAATCAAAAATCTTATTTCATTATAAATTTCTGAGGATAGTAAGATATTCTGTTAATTTCAGCACAAAAAAGAGAGGAATCACTCTACACAGCGTGATATTTCAAATAGTTTGCACAAAACTGGAGAAAAAAATTAATACCCATTTTCAAAATGTTAGTCTAGAAAATGCACTGATTTGTAAATATAAATGCAATCTGGGGTATTTCACACAGGGGCTTAATCAGTGAAATGTTGTGGGTAAAGTATCTTAGAGTTATGAGACAATAAAATTTAGCAGAAAAACAAGAATTAGTGGCATGCTGAGTTACTGAATATTAAGAAGAGTTAATTAATTTAATTGGGTTGCAACAAAAACCCGGAAGCTGAAAAAAGTCTGTCCTGGAGATTACTGTCATGCCTAAAAGTGAACAGAATTGATTGAAATGTGTTTATCCTAACTTAGAAAATGGTATAGTTGACCTCTCTCTCAGGAACTTCTCTAAATATGATTTCAAAATGTGGCCCTGCAAAGGCTAGTTTCTCTGAACTTTGTTCTTTACTCGGAACTGACATAGAAAAAAATTTTAGAAAATACTGAGTTAGGCAAACAGCTCAGGTCAAATTTCTGCATGCAATTCTGACATATTTAAATCAAATACTTGATGCTTCATGAGCTTTTGTCAACTATTGTTTTGTTGTGGTACTTGTAAATATTTTTGTTCAGAATTAAATGTCCTGAAGTGAGAAGTAATGGAGCTTCAATAAGTGTGTACTTGAATTCTCAAAAAGTAATCACAGCCTTAAATTCTTCATGAACAATCATGTACTGTAATTGCGGTGTTAAAATATTAAAGATAATTTTGATAAATTACTCACTTTTGAGAATCAATAGTTGGACAAGAACATGTTTTGAGAGTGATGACTGTACAGGACAATCTCCTGTACTTTCTAGAGTGACTGATGCAATTACATTCCTGAGCACCTAGTCTTTGCAGCTCCTTGATCTTTCAAATGTTTAAAACAACAAACCGCCAAACCCTATGAAAATTTCAGACTTCCCATGTTTTTAAAAATCATTAAAAAAAAAACCAAAATGAACAAATGGAAGCCAACCAAATAAACCAAAGCAAAAGAACAAAACACACACCAAAGCGCTAGCAACCCTCTATCTTCTGTTCTTGGAAAGCTAGTCAAAGGTATTACTCATCTATCAGTAAGTGTTCTTACAATTTTAAATTATATTTTTTGTCGGTTAGATCAATTTGTTATAACACCTATGTTGTCTAGATATGTTATGCACTTCACTGTCTGGATGATGTTTGTCCATAACATAATAATATAACATAACTTGACACCGAAAGTTGTTTTGTAATAGACAATTGGATTTACATAATGATAAATAATTATATTTGTTAGTTTTCTCTCGTTCATGAATGCTAAACGAAGAATCAGCTTTTTGCCGGACTGATTCTCCCATATGACGGTTCATCACTTATGTTCTCACTTTGCTCTGAGACCCCTTACTGAATAGTAGGCATTATAGCTGGATGGGGCAGAGAATTCTACATAAACCTTCAGTGTTTCATGTACAAATAAGGAAAAAGATCTTCAATTTTAAAAAGAGAGTTTCATGGTATGCTTTTGCAGGAACTTCATGTAGTACTACTGTAAAAGGATTTATGCAAAATTAAATCTTAGATAAAAATTTCCTTACTGAATTAATGCACAACTTCAGTTTTCATGACCCTCAGCATTAGTGAAACTGCTTCCTGATTTCACTGGATGTGAGTAGGTTTGGCTGTTAAATAAAATCAGGAAAGTATTTCCCCTGGAAAGTTAAGCAAGAACAACTTTTAAAAAATTTACTTGTGAAAGTATTAGAGAACAGAAATCTAATATATTGACTCTTTGTACCTTGTGGAATCTAGAAAAGTAATGAAAGGACAAAATACTCAAGCATATATTATTTACTGTGAATCAATGATATTAAATGAAAAAAAAGTTATCTTAAATTCTCTGTCCTGTTCATTCCCCCAGGCAAACATATATTGAAAAGCAGAACAGTTCTCTTGATTTTATTTTTTTTTATACAATTTCTTGACTTCTGCCTGGAACTATAGATTCTGAATATTTTTAAGACCTTAGAGGCTTCATTTAACGAAGAAGGATTTTAAAAGTTTTATGGCTATCATAACAATATTCACAGATAAAATTTAGTATGCTGTCCGGGTTTATTTGGATTGGATAGAAAGATAAAATATTGCTATTAGTGAGAGACCAATTTTAAATATCTAATGAGCATCATCCTAAAATGTTAGCCTGACATTCACCTCTCAATTGAAAAATAGGAATCAAATTTAAACAGTGGCTTTAATAGTAATAAAAATTATATAAGATGCCAAAGTTTAACTGTATGTAGTAATATGTTTTCTTTAGTTTTTTTTTCTTTTTGTTATTCCTCTCATACCTCTCTTCACCCGTGTAATATTTCTTTGCCACCATTTCTGGTAAAGGTTAGGGATAAATAGATACTGATGAAAAAATATTTCCTAAAAGAAATTTTACATAAATTTGACAGTTCTGTTAGATCGAGAGAACAGAATAAAAACTTGATTTACTTAAATTGATGCTTAAGCTACATTGATCTCAATCAATTATCATTTTTATTTGGGTCAGGACAATGAGAGTTCCCTGTGGAGGAAGCTGCATTTGTCAGTCCTCTGGAGCTAGCAGAAAACTCACAAAACACAAAGCTCATGAGTAATGTTGTGGTAGGAGAAAATAAAGCTAAGGGCAAATTGTTGCTGAATGCAGCAAGCAAAATATTGAGTTACATCAAAACAGCATAGTTTTATTCCACATTAAATTAGTTGTCTCATAGAAATACACTGAAACTTCATGTTTATTACTGTAGTTGTCTGTAAGTGGAGAAAGAGAAATGATGCAGAGGGGTTTTAATAGACATATAATATAGGTAGTGAGTTAGACAAGACATTTAAGCCCATGTTTTGGTTTTTCATCTACTGAAAAGACTACATAGAGAAAATGCTTACCCTGAGAGTAGATACTAGTACTAGCTAGTACAAAGTACTATCTTTTTCCTGGCAATCTAAATAAATGCTTAGCAAAAGTTAAAGTTGGTTCCTCCAGCACAGCAGTGCTTTCATATGACCTTTTTTTTTCCTTGTATCCGAGTAAGTCAATGTCTTTCTTGTCTAAACTTTTAAGAAACTATTTGAATTGTTTTTTGCTTTTACTATATTGTAACAGAACTTTAATGACCATGTGTTTTGCATGCTATTTAAATTGCTCATGTACAATATCAGTAAAAATACATAAAATATTTATTAGTGTCTTTTCCCTTAGCTATATTTCACAGCAGTGCTGATTTGCCTGATTAAGAGATTAGTTTCTGAGAAAAACATATTTGAATGAGAATGAACTCCAAATGCTCAGTGGTACCAAGTAGATTATTTTCCATGCGATGGAGGTGGTTCTAATTATTTGCACTCACTTTGATTGCTATATTGTATATTGCTTTTTGGATTGCTGTATTATTGACAAAAAGAAATTTATATTACATAGAGAGGAACAGAGATGCAGACCAAAGAGAGAGGTATTATGAGGATTTTAAAGGATCATGTAAGTTATATGCGAGATCCTGAAATGAAAGGGTCTACAGACATGGTGACAACATATACGTTGAGAATTACAAATCATCTTGAAAAATGCTGTGAAATCTAGAACAAAATTTCAGGCTTTTTAATGCAGAAAATTTGATTTGACTTCATTTTTCACTATCAGTATCTAAATACTTTCTTACACTGGCAGTTGTTTGTTTTAATACAAGCAAACAGAATGCTGCACTTGAGGTGCTTTTAATGCCACAATATTGTTCACAATGGATGGTGTGTGTCACCGATAGCCCAGGGAAGCCTGAAAAGTACCCTGTAGCCTGCAGAGCTCCCAGGTCTCTGGACCACAAATAGCAAGTTGGTATTCAGGCAAAAAGGCTTCACTAATGCTGTGTGGCATCATATTTGTAACCATAACTTATATTTGCATCTCAGTTGCCCTAGGAGAAGGTCTGGTAGAATTTATTTAAAGCTACATGATCTTTTATTTCCTAGGGATAATATATATAAAGAAAACAGCTCTTCCTCCTTTGGAGGCAGATTTTTAACTTAATCCAGGGAAGCAATCGCTCTTTTCCTTAGATCTTCTGCATGGTGAGAACTTATGAAGGAAAAATTTTTCTTTTCTTACAAACCCCTTCAGTTGAAACTCCAGCAGCAACCAAACAAAAGTAATCTTCTGATTTATATAATAGCATGTTGTAGAACAACCTTTGAGAGCAGAATTTATATGAAGCAAGTTAACATTAAATCAGTCTTTTACAGACTGCGTGTGTGGTTAAGTGGTAAAAGCAACATGAGAAGTGTTTTTTAAGATACCAACTCTCTCCCTGCACCAAAACCAACTAGCTGTGTCAGCACAGCCCCATGCTTACACTAATTACAAATAAGAATATGTTTTCAGATGTGTCGCGGGAAGAGAATATAGGGAAAGAGCTTAGGACAGCTCTATTACAATATGCAAACCCACTGAAAACCATGGTATCCAATTTCTCCAAGCTGTGGAGTCTATATTACTTTGGGAGCAGGAAAGCTTTATAAAATGGAACTGTGGAAAATGCATTGCTCTAGCAGTAGACCCAATGTGTACCCAAACCATCCGGCTGACTGGCCAGGTTTGTGCAGAAAAGAGGGGGTGTGGGGGCGTGTTTATGTGTATCTCACTGATTGTTGAGGGATTTGTCTTGTCTGTCCTTCCTTTATCCTTGACTTTTTTCATTCTTAATGTTCTACACTCTGTGTGATGGGTGAAGGTGTTATTTCTTAATTCGATCACTATTCTATATCAAACGATGTTTAGCATAGAATATACTGAGACTTAATGTCTAATATAATTAGCTGAAGATCAGTCTCAGAAGAGACCATATTTTTCTTGTGTTGTCTATGTAGTTCTGCATTTAAAAATGAGCGTTTTTTTAACTGCTCCTTTCATATTTTCTCTCTATTTTTTTTCCCCTCAAAGCAAAACCAATGATTACTTGAAGGGCTTTAAAAACAACTGAAAACGTATGGTTATGTGTTGCTTGCTGTGAACATGTTCTTGCTTTTGCATGGTTATGGCATGGCAAGAGTAATACAAGTGTAAGTCAGTGTATACAGTAAGTGAATTTTCTATGCATAAAAGGAATCTAAGTTAAAATGGCAGCTTGTAAACTCAATATGGCATGTGACAAGTTGACGAATGGTAAATAAAACCTAGTAAAGAAACCCAATCAATTTCAAGTCTGCAAATTTGTTGAAGCAGTTGATCTGACAAACAAAGTTATTGTCTCATCTTTGAAAAATAAGAGATTAATTGGAAAATTGCTCAGATAAATGTAACTTCTCTCTGATCAATTTGGAGGGAAAAAAATGTACATACTGTTACACTAAGAAAAGTGGTTTATGTGTTTTAATTTGCACTGCTTTTCAGAGAGTTTCAGATTAAAAAAAGCTTTTCTTAATTGACTTAGGGTAAATACTTAAGAGTTGCTGGCTAATCCTTCATTCCTTGAAATTAATTCTTAAATTAGAAGAGCAATGTGTAGACCTTCCTGTGCATTGAGGCATAGTAATGAGCACTTAAGATGAAACTCCTTTTCTTTATACAGTAAATGCCTACATATGTGATCTGCAATCACTTAAATTTTATTTTCTGTTTTGAACTTCAGCTGTTTCAGTTTGCTCGACAGAGCACAAAAACACCATAAGTACAGTATCGGAAGCATTCCTCTTATTTATTATTGTAGCTGACTTTGAAATTGCTTTTCCTTTTGGGAATTCTTCTTCAAAGCGGTGTAAATATTTATTCAAAGAGGGATCTCATGTGTGTCACATCTTTTATGGATACATAACAGTAAGAAATTTATGTTATTCTTTTCAATAAGACATGATGCAACTTGAAAATTACCTTATGAGGGTGACGGGGAAGACTGTACCTTTTAGAAATACATTAATTATTGTTGAAATATCAATT
>JAYRBT010000139.1:39418870-39485527 GCA_036023395.1 Myiotriccus ornatus
TTGAAAATTACCTTATGAGGGTGACGGGGAAGACTGTACCTTTTAGAAATACATTAATTATTGTTGAAATATCAATTAGGTGGAAATACATTAATTATTGTTGAAATATCAATTTGGTGGAAATCTATTTATGCATTTTTAGAATATTAACAAAGTACGTGTATATATATTTTCTGAGTGTTAGCACCTGAAAAATTCTGTGTTTTAAGTTTCTGCAGTGTATAAATCTTTTTTCACATTTAAATACGTGATGATTTGTTATAATAAAAAAAAATAGCTGAAAGACACAAATTGCTTGCAGATATTAAGCCATGTACTGTTACTGGTGGTAATTAGTACCAGAAATGTTTTTCCTTAATGTTTTTAAATCTTATATAACAGCTTCTGACTTGATGAACCCCAAGGCATAACAATATCAGGCACACATTATACATGAAGTGTATAATGGGGTTTTCGTGGGGTTTTTTGTAGTTTAAAAATTATGAGCTTTGTATATGTCACACAAACTGAGTTTTCTGAAAGCCCCTTTTCGTTTTAAACTACTCTGAATAACAAAGCTTATGGAGTATGAGAATGAATATGCACAGGAAAGGCTGATAAATTCTGCACTACTGAAAAACCAGACAAAATCCCAGCAAAGCCTACACACAAACATATATCCACACACTCAATATGTAGTGTTTATATAGTGGTGCATTAAGGTAAATAATACTAACATGTATGATGCTTAAAGTAAAACCAAAAACTCTGAGTTATGGGGTTTTTTTTTAATTTCAAACTTGTTTTCAAAATTGCAAGAGAGATGATGGTAAATTTAAATTAGTGATTGGAAAATTGTCTGACTGAGGTTTGAGAATAAATTCAACATTCAAAGTATTACAGTAGTTCACAGCTGCATCATGTTAGGGTGTTCTATGACAGTGGGCTTTGGATTTTATGCATCTACACATTTTTCTCTTTTCCTGTTACTGACAAATGTTAACAAATGGTAGCCCCTGAGAGGTTAAAAGTTGATGTACAATTGTCAAGAAACAATCCTGTTGTACAGGATATGCTCTAGCATAGTGGCCAGTGCTCCCCTTCAACTGGCTGTTAGGTATTTTGGTATTTACGCTGTTATTCAGCAAAATAAATATTTATGTGTTCTGATGCTCCTTAGAATTACCAAGTGCTTAAACATCTCAGTAAGTTGTAGTTATCAAAAAGATTGTTTTATTCTCAATCTTAACGCTAATTCAAATAATTATCATACATTTCTCATCTACATTTATCCTTTTTACTTTCAACCTCAGAGTTAATGTTTGCTGTCTGAGACTACTGCATCATGCTGTGTCTAGAAGCCAAGTGATTCCAATGAGACATCATTTCATAAATAAAGAGCTGCCGCGCTAGAAGTAATACCAGACCATTTCATAAGCTTTTATTTTAAATTAAACTTTTTAAACACTGGCCAGAGGAAAAGTATATAAATATTCCTTCATGGTTCAACAACAGAAAAACGTACAGCATGCAGAAACTGAAGCCCTAAAGTTCTGAAATTGGCTTGCTCTGCTGCTATTTTTGTGTGTGTCAGCAGGTGGCGATGAAATGCAGCGCAGTAGCTGGGAGAAAGTCACAAGAACGAAGTGAAATGAAAAAAATAATGCTTGGAAAGAATCCGTTTTGCTTTCTGGAGGCTTTGTTCTTCAGAGCATCTTTAGGTTATGTTACAAAACTAGTTTTATTTCCATTTTATTCGCAAATTGTGACAGCTATTGTTTAGTTGTCTTTTCCAGCCCATAACTAAAGTATTTTTGTAAAATGCAAATCGTTGTCATACCTGCACTGGTTTTGTGACAACTATGACAAGGAACATGCAGGCAACCTGCATGAGAAATGAGAGGGGGTATATGGATTCGTGAACAGAATAGTTAAAAAAGCAGGGACTGTGAACTCATTCCTGTGATGCCTGCCACAAATCCATTAAGAAATTGTACCAAAAAAACAGCAACACTATTCCTTCCCAGACTATGGAAGGATTTACGCAGTAAAAATTACAGTGCCATCTAGGGATTAGTTTTCTTAGTGCTCTGTCACTTTTCTTCCTCTGGGTGTGGGCAGCACTTAAGAGAAAAAAGTGAGCAATGTTTTTAAAGTTGTTTTGCCAATAAGTAACATTCCTGCCTTATGTGCTGCTTCTAAATAATATATGCTGAAAAGTGTCGGTTCCACTTAGGAAAGGATGAGTAACTCAATTTCTTCTAAATCTTGTAAATCTTGTCATCTTTTTTTTTTTTTTTTTTTTTTTTTTTTTATTTTTGTTTTTTTTTTTTTTTTTTGTTTTTTTTTTTTTTTTTTTTTTGGTCAGAGACAGCTCAAGGAATCACTAAATAGAAGCAATGGAGTTTGGAATAGTGTTGGCAAGACAGCATTACTGTTGGTACAATATTGTACAATTGAGTAGTATTTTCCTTTCTGTCTCATTCGGTGCACTGAGTGATTTAATAGGAATATTGGGTTTGAGGTGTACCTTTTTACTGCTCTTCCACTGTATAAACCTTGAGCAGAAGCTCTCCCATCTGTAGTCGTACTCTCTTCAAAGTTTGTTTGAGGCTAATGGAAATGAATCAAGTAAGAGAAAAGTAGGTAAAGTCTTTCCTCTTTTGGCACTCTACATTTCTGTGTGATCTCTGGTGTTCAGTAGCAAGAGTGTGATCTTCTTGTATTAGTGAATGTGAACATAGAGGTGAGAATTGAGTGACATCTAAGGTTTAATGGCAGGAATATAATGAATATAAATATAATTAGTGGGGTTTTTTCCTGATAAAATTATAAATGAAGCTATAAGATTTATTGTCCTAGGTAATATAGATAATTTATGATTGGCGTAAATTAATGCATGAAAAAGCAAGTGTCTCTCTTTATACTAAGATTCATTGTATTTTGCTATAGTTGTTACATGCTTTATTTGTTTCAAGTGCATTGCTTACAAATGAACAGGTGTGTTTCTTGTGGAGATTGTGGCTTGCTCACTAGTCAATCCAAGCCTGACAGTGCATGTGGTTACCTACTTTTATCTAGTGTTTTTTCAAATAGTGGTGGTCTGAAAGGGTAGAAGACAACAAATGGAATTTACTGAGAATTAAGAGGTGATTTTTGAGTGTAATTTGAATGGGTCTGCATTGGACAAGCAAATGATCCTAGGTACTTCACTGTTTCACCATTTTTAGCCTCGCTCAGGCTGCCTTGGAGTGTGGTAGCCAACAGACATCAAATTGCCCAGACTTTCCAGAAGGAAAAAGAGTTCTCCAGAAATAAAGACAAGAGTTCATACAACCTGATGAAGCAACCATTCTTACATTTTCTGCCAATAAAGAGAGTTCTATGTTCTTCTTACCTGGGATAAAACGCAATTTTAAATTTTTATTAATATTTAAAATTATTTCCCTCTCTTTCTTTCTTCTGATATACATTTCCTGCAGAGCTTTACCAGACTTTTATCAGTCGGCAGCTGGCCAACTGCTGGTGCATACCAGTGTCAGGCCATAGCCTGACACTTCATATCACTTGTTTGGCTAAGAAATCCTCTGTGTTATTTGTGAATACATGCATGTTGCATACCATTGGAGACAAAAACAATACAGAAATGACCTTTTTTTTTCAAATTTTTTTCAATTTTGTTTTCTTGGACAGTTGGGGGTGCTATGAACCATCTGAAATAGATGTCTGTGTAGAAAGGCAAACATTGTTTGAAGGGATGTGAAGATGAGGAAGCTATTAAAGGAAGATGAAGAAATATAAGTATCAATAATTAAAATAAAATAATGCAGACTTTTAAAGAAGCTCCATAATTTATAGTTCTTCAGCAAAAAGAAAAAAATCTTAAACTTTTATATGCACGCTTTTTTTTTAACTCAGGAATTCATCCTAGTAAATAGTTAAAGAACTACGTATCAGCTCTCAACTATTATATCAATTACTATGTCACACTTGGAAGGGAACTAAGCACACCAATGTCAAAAGAATTCTTATCCCATATTTTATACTTTAAAGAATTGTTAAAAACCCAGCTGCACATTAACCACACTTCTCATGAAACACGTGTTATCTACTTTAGCACTCTTGACCTTATCATATGGTAATTTTCTAGCTTTTAAGAAATAATTTTAGAGATTTTCAGAGGTACTCCCAGTTTATTCCTAAGGTGCTTTTGCTGTCTTAAGTAGTTTTAAAATTATTTACTTCTGGTACTTTCCCTTTATATTTTATACGTTGATTGCTTACTGAACTCTTGCCTTGATGTATGAATAGTAAACAAAGATATAAAAAACTTTAGGCTTAATTTGTATGGGCTTCTAAATTCAGACTATCTCATATGGCAAATATGAGTTTTCTTATCTTTACTACATAAATTAAAAAGAAGATTTAATGAAATTAAAAATAATTCAAACATTTTACTACTTAACATATACTGCAAAGGCTTTGGGTTACGAGTGATTTAGTTGAAAATTATTCTTCTGTTTACTTGGGTGATTTATATATGAACCTTTCCTAGAAAGAAAGAAAACATGTTTCTTTTTCATGCTTTACCAACCTTATCAACTCCATGCTTAGTAGTTTTTAAGGTTTCCAAAAATTTTGAAGAAGGCATCTTAGCCTTTAAAAAAAATAAAACATAACAAACAACAGCAAAGCCTTTACTTCGTGTTTAGGAATTTAACATACTTTAAAGTTCCTGTTGCTGCTTTCTTGAAAATCTGCTTACATAAGACTTACAATTTGAACTCTCCCATTGGATGCCAATATTTTAATAAGCCCAGTCACTCACATGGCAACATTTTCAGTGAGCCCAGTTAGAACCTTATAAAATCATATAGTTTGAAAGGGACCTATGTATGCTGTTGGGAGGAAAGAGTTAAAAGTGGAAGAATGGCGAGGAGGACAGTCAGTTCACTCACGTGACCTTGCAACTGTGAATGCCAAAGCCATAGGAATAACAGTGTGGGAAACCCTATATACTATGCCTACTGCTGTTTATCCTGTCTCATTTTGAGAAGTAAAATCTCTGCGTAGAGATAATGTATGTATTTTAAGAGACTCAGAGGCACTCTCATGGACATACTTTGGCTTCCTGTTTTGGTAGAGAGGTCAAAGCTCAGAGATCATAAAAAGCACAGAGGAGATTACAGTGCAGTGGTAAACTATGCATGGGAAGGCCCTTGATAAATGGGTGCAAACAGGAGGCCTGCCACCTGCTAGGATACAGTGATTGTATTCCCGCTTGTGTGCCTCCACCTAAGTGTTGCTTTGGGATCCTCCAGTAAATGAGGTAATGAAATAAATTTACTCTTTGCATTTTAGCTGTGGGTTTGGGGTTGCTCTGGCTGCCTGTCTTTGTTGACTCACACAGGTGCAGTATAGTTTAACCTTGTACTCATGGTAGGACCAACTATGGCAGGTTGCTCAGGGCTTTGCACAGTTGGATTTTCAAATATCTCCAAGGATGGATGTTGTATAATCATCTTTCAACCCCGGTTCCATGACTAACTCCACTCCCTCTGAATAAGCTTTTTCCTTTAATGAGTTTAATTTCCCATGTTAATTGTGTCCATTGCCTCTCACACTTCTTCTCTGCATTTCTGAGAATGACTTCACTTAATCTTCTCTACGAAGTTGTTAACATCAATAGGTTTTCCCCTTGGATTAGTTTTAAGTTTGATGAACTCTATTTCTCTCAGCCTCTTTGTATGTTGTGCCCTCGACTGTCTCGGTAGCTTTTGGTTGCACTTCCTCCATTAAGCCTGTCTTATACTGAAAACTGGTCACAGTACACACTTAATAATGAACACGGAAAGAGTGAGCTTATTTAAAAAGCAAATAAACAAAAGCCCCACAACTAACAACAAAACCATGGTTTGAAATAACCACAGGAAACAAGAACTACTCTCATGTTGTAAGATAGCATTTAATAAAAAGGCCAACTGATTACAGTAAATGATGCTTCAGTAAGGTTAACAGTTCTGTGGAAGAATATAATTTGGAAAGTTACCTGATACAGATTTAAAGTGACCTCTGAGCAATTCAAGACAAATAATAAGAAAGATTAGAAAGTCTCACTATAGAGTATACTTTTAGTCTCCTTTTTATGTAGCTTTAACTTCCAGCCATTAAATTTGGTTCAGTGTCTTCCTTCCAATACAAGAGTTCTCAACTACTTTAGTCAGTGTTTTGATATTTGTCAAAATGCTTTCAAGCTGTCCAATACAATTTCAAGAACTAGAAGTAAAAGCTTTTTTAAAAATATAGTTTAATTCTGTTACCTAAAAATTCAGATTGGAATCAAAGTTAAGAAAATACCATTAAAAGATTTCATTCAACATATAATTATTGCTAGGTATCATAGATGACTAATGATGAGAAATTGGCAGGCATGTCTTGCGAAGGTTGTTTTCATATTTTTTCCATAGTTACTACTTACACTTTTACTATCTAGCCTGTTCCTAGGCCAAATAATTGCAATTGCTCTGCATTCTTCTATCTGAAATATATCCTACTTCCAAAGACTTTTTCTCAATAATGGTCTTTCTCACAATGTAGTTGAATCACTCATGATAATTTGTCTTCCCAAATGTTGCAGCTTCCACTTCTCATATGTTATGGCAAATGTGATTTTTACCCTGTATGTAGCCCTTTGCAATCCTGTGTTCTTCTAGCCAGCTGTTTCTCAGCTTTCACTTTGCATCTCTGGCTGATAACTGACTTCTGCTTGAAGTTAATCCCCCTTTCATCATTATTCACATCATGAAACCAGTGCACACAACTGACTGTTTTGTGATATTGGTCTACTTGTTACTTTCTTTTCTTTTTCCTTTAAGGCATTTTCTCACTCAACATGGATGCTTGGAAAGAGTTTTCTGTAAATATCCTCAGCTGCTCTGTTGTTCCTCTTTAAATCTCTCTTTCAAAAATTGGGTTGGGGGGGAGGGGATGCTTAAAGAAACATGAGAAGTTTTAGCTAAAATTAGTGTTTCTGCTGAAATCCATCCAACATGATGTAGAAAGTGGGAAGTGGCTAGAGGTTATGCATACCTACAGCTCTTGGTTATGAAGCAGCATTTTCTCTCCCTTTTAATCTGACCCAAGAACTACACATCCTAAATGACAGCAGAGCCAGAGTACTTAGAGTGTGATGTTGCTTCAAGGAATTGCACTTCTGGACAGAAGGAGACTACTACAAAGAACAGCTTGGGAACAACTCCATTTATCTTTCTTTGGAGTAATTGTATCTTCTTCCTATGTACTGTAGGGGAAGTCAAGGTAAACCACCTGTCCGAATGGGTTGCTTAAGGTATTATGATGTGTTCTACAGGGTTAGTACTGATCTTTATAATGTTTTGTGTTTTAGTAATGATCTTTTAGCATTATACCATAAAGCTTCTGATCTAAAAGTGAGCTTTTTTAAAAAAATTATTTACAAACAGTTCTTATATAAGCTTATTGAATAATTGGATGTGTTTGTAAGATATCAGTATTTCTAAGCTCAGTAAATTCTTTCAATGTGACAAGGAGAAATCTAGAGTCATTCTGCCCATCTGATTTACTTGATTTGCTCATTAAATTTTAAGGAGAATTCTGTAGAATACCCTGGTACTTAGTGTAAAACTATATAGAGAAAAAGTGTTTAGTCCCCCTTTTTCCAGGGGGAAAAGTTGTTGAATGTCTAAAAAGTGAGTATAGGAGCTTCTAGAACTACCAAATATAGCCACTTACAGATGGCCACTAACCTTTTTGCAATTTTTATGAATTTATGTTGCAAAGAAATATGTCTGAGTAATAGTTTAGATAAGAAATATTCTCTCATATTCTTGAGATACCTGAATCTTCCCCATGAGCATGAGTGTGTTTTTTGGTGGATACTTTATTTAATTGCATGGAATAGGGAGACTTCTAGACAA
The DNA here is from genome assembly GCA_036023395.1 of Myiotriccus ornatus. Lineage (NCBI taxonomy): Eukaryota > Metazoa > Chordata > Aves > Passeriformes > Tyrannidae > Myiotriccus > Myiotriccus ornatus. The sequence goes on from JAYRBT010000139.1 coordinate 39,426,805, forward strand.
ATGTCCCATGACTTATCACTATTAATTGAAAATTGTCTATAAATAAAACCTGAACTTCAACTTTTACTGTGGGTGAATTGTGATTATTTTTAGCAAATAAAATATGAAAAAGTAGCACTCTAGATACTGTTCTAAAACAGTATGTTTAGAAGTTGTTTTAAAATATTAATGAACAGTCCACTGTTTTGGGGGTTTTTTTTGGTTGTTTGAGTAAACTACAGTGTTCCTGATACCTGCATAACAATACCAAAGTAGAGTTTCCTTTACTACATCTATTAAATCAGGTCTTGACCAGTTCTTCCAATGCAGTTCCAGCTATGAGGTCATCATAATGCAGTATCCAGTTTTCCAGAATTCATACAATTTCAAAGTTCTTTAAATCACTCTTACACAAATGTGTAAGTCCTGAAAGCACTGTGGACCTTTCAAGCCTTGATCTGCTTTTGAATTCGTAACTGGCTTATTCTTTTTGTACTAATGTTGCTTTCCTGGTGTACAGAAATCTTCATATTTGTGTAATTCTTTGTTGCTAATTATCTATTTTTCCTTTCTACCATTCATACATCATGCACGTACAAGACCACATAGTGTTTTGGGTGATCAACCAGGCCATGATGTAGCATGACTTCATGTGTCTCTAGTTTTACCATAGGTGTATTTCCAAGAACTAAATACAAAAATGTAGGCACTAAAATATTTTTTTATTGCATAGTTTTTTTTCCTCAGGCAGTTCATTGTTCTCTAATAGAGTGCTGTTTGTGTGCAGCCAAGAGCTTTTGATCATAAGAAGGGGATAGGCTTTTGGGTCAACGCAAGCTCAAGTTCCTGGGCCTGGTAAAACCCCCTCAAGCTATGCAGCTGAGCCTTAATTCACAGTACATTTTGGCTCTTCACTTTAACAAAGTTCCTTCTGCCCTGTGCTGTTTGAATAGCTAGGATTGTTTTTGTGGTTTCCCCATTTAGAACTCCTCATGTAGTGTACCCTCATGCTAGTTTTGGAAAGAATACCTATAGCAGAAGAACATAACTCATTCTCACAGGAGCCCCATCTGAGGTTTCCAGTGGAATAAAAAACAGAACACACAAGAAAAGAAACTAATTACTGCTCTAATTCAGCTGGTCCACTTCAAAAATACTAAAATCCTTTCACATTATGCAGAAAACACACTGGAAATGTCTGTGGTTATGGCAGGAAAGAAAACTTAGCACAGGCTACTGTTGCAAGATATTTGGGCAACTAAAGAATTTACTTCTAAGAAATAGAACCAGTTATTCTTAACCACTCAGTATTATGAAATCCGTCACAGTGTCTTTACCTAACTTTTTTCAGTTAGATGAGGATTTCTGAAAATGTTGAGCAGTGTTTCTGAGAAAATACACATCCCTAGCTACTGTTGCAAAGAAAGGAAAGAGGCCGACGCACCCCAAATGACAGCTTACGTGAGAGGCAGAATCATTGGTGATTTTTATTTCTTTTCAAAAGGAAAAATGTTATTTCCTGACCAACTCTTAAAAGGAATTTCATAAAAGAAGCAGAACTATTGTGCATGTCCACTGGTAGTTCACTTATAGAAACACCATGTTTTGTAGTCCTTTGTTACTGTATTGTTATCGTCCATAGAAGTCCCTGATAGCCACTCACTCAGAAAGTGTGACAATACAAAGGAGGAAATAAAGAAATAACTGTATTAAATTTGTCTACTCTTTGAATAAAGTTGCCATTTTCCCAGCAATCTGTCACAAAGTAATTGTTTTGCTATCTAGCTGTAGCAAATTTTAACAGCAAGAAACTCATTATTTAAAGGGCTTTTAAATTTCATATTTTATCTCATTCAATAGTAATCTTTCAAATTCTGTTCCTTTATTCTGCTAATACTACTGAGTAAATTGCTAGCAACATATTATTTCTCACTTGGGTTGGTGTTCAATGCTGAAGAAAGCTGTGGTCCCACATGCTCTCATTTTCTGGTATTGTGGCATTTTTAGCATAATATTCTTGAATACTTTTCACATAAATTGTCTCAGAGAGCTGAGTCTTTTTCTGAAGGAAGGAGAGAACAAAAGGACTGCATTTGTAGGCACAGGGCTGTGTGGAAAAACTTACTTACCTGCACTCAGTTTTGAAAATTTTGATTTTTTTTTTTTTTAAGCCTATGTAATCTTTAACTAGGAAGTCTCTGTTTTTCTGGAATGAAACTAGAAATGGGAAAAGTGTGGATGGGTGACACACATCTGAGGCAATAGACTACTTTCTCCCTTCATATGTCATAGTAAACAACAATCACAATTAAATGTGGCTGTTCTTATATTTTCAAACTCTAAAATAAATCGTAGTATTTTGTGATATATGTACAGTGGTGTACATATTTATGTCTACCTGGAAAAATATAGACTTAATATTTTAATGTGTGGGGATCTGTCTAGTAATGAAAAGTACAAACAGTGTCCTGAGATCTTGGCTAAATATGTGTAAATACCTTCTCTCATATTTTACAGAGTTGTGGAAGAAACACCTATACATCTATCTTGTATAGTGTTTATTTTGGTGAGCTTTTCAATCAATGTATCTTTAAAAAGATAAATCCCTGATTTCTAGGCTAAGTCTCAGAATTATCAGAATTATAATGAGTTAAGTAAATTATGTCTACTATTTGGAAATTTTTCTCTAATGACTTCTGTTGAGACAGAATAATTCTTTTTTGCTACAATTTTATATACCATTCTATATGTATCTTACTTACAAAGCAATTAAATACCCTCATAGTATCATAATACGTTTCTCATTAAACATTCACATTATTAAGGATAACATATACTTAAGCTTTGCTGGTTTTTTATTTGATGCAGTTATATGTATCAATGTCATCAATATGCCTTTCTAACAAATAGAAAAACCCATTAAAGCCATTAAATTTATTTTAAGGCAATTTGTACCGTGGTTAATCATTAGAAATACTTGGGTTTTTCTTTAGACATTAGAGCTTCATACCTTTTTCATCATTAGGTATGCATTACTGTCTCAGTAACAGGACTTATATTAAGATTTCAGCCTCCTCTTCTTCCTCCCTGTTGGCAATGCATGGATTCTTTTAAATACTCAATATTAGTTCCCTGAGGACTGAGTAAGGTTCTGAAATGTGCTGCTCATAAGGATGTAAAGGCATTTTGCAGCTGCATAAGTCAAAGGGAAGCATGTAGCACTCAGTTCCTTGGAATTATTTTTGTCCTTTTAAGTGAAATCAAAATTTGATCTTAGTTGATTTAGGTGGGGAGTTTTGTACTGAAATTTTCTGAGAAATGTGTTTTAAACAAATAACCTAGTGTTATTCTCAGAATGGATTGATCTACCAGACTTTGGGTCAGAGGGGGGCAGGAGAGAAAAAGTGAAGTTCTGGGATAACATTTATAGCCAAAATAGAAGGACAAATTAACATTCTAGAACAACATCATTGTGAGGTTTAAAACTATTAATTGAGAGTGGTAACATTATACTTTTTCTTCTTGGTTCAGGAAGAAAGTCCACATGCTGCACCCTAGTATGGCAAATTAGACACAGATGCTCTTTGCCAAAAGAACCAGTTTATATCCAGATTTATTTTAGCTATCTGCAGGAGATTATTTGTCAACTTAATTGGAGAAAAAAACCCAAATTATCAGTAAGGCATAATTTACTTAGACCCTAACCTTGCTAAGATGTACATTCTGGTAACGTTTAGCTGCTCTGTTAGGTGATTGTTCATATAGTTCTCGCTTAAGCAGTTTATATTTTGAACCTGCATGTGTAATGTAGCTGTGAAACCTTAGGCAAAATATGCTGCGGTATCAGCCCTTCAAGGTGACTTTCTTTCACGCTTTGGTGCTTCTTACATTTCCATTCGTCTATGTGCCATATCTCGCTTCATATCCAGCTGGATTACACAGAAATTGATCGTGATTTTTAAGATAGAGCCAAAACTCCCAGGAGATCATCTTTATGCAAATCACATACTCAAGAAGAGTGAATAGATGCTTAGAATAAAGGAAAAGTGGATAATTACCTTTTGGGTGGTAAATAATCATATGTCTAAAAGAAGACAGAAAAATAAGCACTGTGTGTACTTGTCTTTGATATTTTTCTCTTTGATATAATTTAGGATTCTTGGTATAGTGCTTAATATTTAGAAACAAAATGTCATTTTACAGACAGAACAATTTAATCTGGTTATATTTTCTTGCTCTGTTGCACATCCTTCATTTGTTTCTCAATCTGTTTGAATATTATATCTCTGTAAACATGCTTTTTCATTTGTGTGGTGGTTGGTTTTGTTTTTTAAGAAAAATATATGTATTTCAAACTAAAAGTGGTATGAGATTGGAAAGACCTCCCTGTCAGACAAGAGATCTTCTGTTTTGTTTGGTTTTATTTTTTTGTTGGTGGTCTTGGGGTGATTTTAGGGTGTTGTTCTGATTGCTTTCTTAAGAAGCAAACCAGACACAAAAGATTTAATTTTGAAAGCTTAAGAAAAACATTAATTCATTATCAAATTAAAAATGCTATATATACACACACTAACTGTGCTTCTAATGACAAAATGAAAAATATTAAAATTACTTTTTGAATTTCTCTCCTATTATAAATGAACTCTAAGGGGTTTTGTGTATGTGAATTGTGTGTGCAATACCTGAATACTAGAATTTATAATTTGAGGCAGAGTTTCAAATAGATGTTTTAGAGTGTACATATGTGTACATTTTAGCCTCAAAGGAAATGCTGTTTCTCTTTGCACTGACCATTCTTCAAGTGTAATGTGCATGTGTGTGAGGAGTAACAGCATTAGAAGGTGCAAATAGAAGTGAAATGTGTAAGCTGACTGATTTTAGTAGTCTGCAGTGAAAAATATAGGCCTGAGTCATAAAAAAGAATGTTATCAGCTGTCCATATCTCTATGTGCCTAATACATGTGTTTATGCATATATATGTATTCCTAATTTAATTGCTTAGATTTTAGAAGGATTATTCATGTTTCAAATTAAGAAAACATAATTCTTTTCAGAATCAGAACACTGTCTACAACTTAGAGAAGCATGTTAATAAAGTATTTATGAAAACAAACTCTAGTCATCTGTATGAGTTCTAAACAAATCTTTGAAGCTGTAGGAATTTCACTTTTTTTTTGTTGTTTGGGTTTTGTTGTTGTTGTTGTTGTTGTTTTTCGTTTAGTTTGGTTTCTTTTTTTTTTGTCATTGTGCTACTATTCCTAGTTGCTTTTTGTTACTTTTGTTTACCTGAGGACAGCTACAAAATTGTCAAATAGCTAGCTAGTATGAATTAATGAATAAACCAGTTATACAGATTCTTCTTGTGAAATGTGGAATTAATAATGAGTTAAATCCTAAATTCCATGGTAGATAAGGCTCCTCTTGACAGGTTTCTCAACCTACTAATAATTAAGTTAAAAAGCTTTTCAGTCCTCAGATGAACAAACTGTTTTAATTTCTAAAGACAGTACCACAGAATTGTTGAGGTTGGCAGGGACCTCTGAAGGTCATCTGTTTCTACACCCCTACTCAAGCAGGGCCATCTAGACCAGGTTGTCCAGGGCCATGCCCAGATGGATTTTTAGTATCTCCAGCAATGGAGAGCCCAGAACCCTTATGCTGAGGGTTGTATTCCAGTAGTCAGTCCAGTTCTCAGAGTGATAAAGTGTTTCATTATATTCAGAGGGACTCCTCTGTGTTTGTTTGTGCCCATTGCCTCTGGTCATGTCACTGAGCACTACTTAAAGAAGTCTGGCTCTGTCTTCTTTACACCTTCTCTTCAGGTATTTATGCACCCTAATGTCGTATCACTGAGCCTTCTCTTTTCCAGGTTGAAGTCCCAGTGCTCTCAGACTTCCCTTAATGATCTTGGATGTCTATGAAAGTCCCTTAATCATCTCTGTGTCGCTTTGCTGGTCTCTTGCCAGTAGCTCCATATCTTCTTGTAAATGAGAGCCCATAACTGAACCCAACACCTGGGAAGTGGCCTGAGTAGAGGGGGAAGGTTCACCTCCCTTGCACCTGTGGCACTACCTTGCCTAATGCAGCCCAAGATCTCATTTGCCTTCTTTGAGGCTGGGGTGCATTGCTGGCTCGTGTTCAACTTGTCCACAAGGGCTTCACAATATGTATCTTCAGCTTTAAAATGTAAGTGCACTTGAATTTTATATATATTTTTCCTAAAATGTAGGCAAGATTTATTTATCTGTAAATTTTATTTGGGGAAAAAAATGGTAGTTTGGTAAAACCTCTCAAGCTCCATCTTTTGGGATTCATGACTTTGCTGTTAAATTTTGCCTTCATAATAAATCCAGTTCTGTACTGAAATGCTGACTAGGTTATTGTGTCAGACATTATACAAAATTCAAGTTGTCTTTCATATATATTAATATAATTTTCAAAGAATATTAAATGTAGTGCAGTATCTATATTGCAAGATATCAGAATTGGTGTTTATTAATGCTTTAGAATAGTTCCAGAGCAGAAAGAGTAGATAGATCTTCCATAAAAATTGAGCAAGTTGCATAAATCATCAGTTCTGGGGAACCCTAGCTTGTATTGATAAACACTTTAAAGTTAATTGCATTCTACTGATCTGCTATTCAATGTGAAGAGGCTAATAGGGCACAAACCCCAAACTCCCAGTGCTTTTGGAACCATTTAAACAAACATTAGCGGGTGTATCTCAGTGATAAAATTATTGCAGAAAAGAAAATTGTGAATGTGTTACAATGAATAGCTACTTTAATCCACCATATAATGTCGCTATACTGAAATGAGGTTTTTAAGATTATTACCAATTTTTTTCTTTATAAATATTTGCCAAACATTGAATTAAATGATATTCAATCAAGTGAACTTAAAACTGCAACTTCTATCTTACATGTATCTCAGGACCACCTTCTCTGACATACAGCTAGAATTGCATGTGTCTGGGTCACAGCCCACTGCTGACACAGTCCAGAGAATTTTTCACACGTTCTTTGAATGGCAGTCAAAAAAACAGTTTTTGGTCCTCTATTCTACAGTTTCAGCCTCACCTTCTGATATCTTAAATGTTCTGTATGTTTCTTTTACCAATACTCAATACCCCTCCCTTGTAGGATTCTGTACAAATTTTTACGTTCTAATCCTGTATTCTTACAAACATTTTTACTGAGGAAAACGTGGTAGTTAAAAATAAGGAAAATCTGGTTCTTCCTTTCTGGATCTCTGTCAACTGATCTGAAAGGGTACAGCCTTGAAGTCTGTGTGCAGTGTGTTTTTCTTTTCTACAGTAGTTATCTCTTCATTTCCTGTGAGGGAGCAAAGATGTGATAAGATAAAGGAAATGAAGCTTTAAGTTATCTTTTTAATCCTCACTCCTCAGATTACTTTTGAAAAGTAATCCTATCTCAAGGGATGGTCCAGTGTAACTTCTACTAAAGTTTGTTTTGGAGAAATGTGTTGTTTGTAGACACTGCAAGAATAAAATTAACACAAAATGTCATATCACAGTTGATAGTTATGCAAAATAATACAAAGGTAGTATATTTTGGTCAAACTTCGGTTTTTTAGAGAGAAAATTCTTTTTCCTAGTGATTTCTTATGCAACCTTAGTCTTTTACCCTTCTCTTTTCAATGTCATCTAAAGCAGTCTTTTGCCACTGAAAAGGTCATCTGTTAGTCCATCTGTTATCTGCTGAGAAGCAACATTAAGTTTATCCTATGTGTTTTTTTTAATATTTTGCAAATATGAACTAAAAGGGCCATTTTATAATGGGATAGGTTAGGATCCCAAGCATCAGAATTATGTTAGAGGGTCTTTTAACAGGAGAAGGTTGGATTAGACAGCTGATACACAGCACAACTTTACCTTGTAAAGAAGGGTCTTCTAATATGGAGGGGAAAAAACCAGGATAAAAGCTGACAGAAATATGGAATTAAAGGGCCAAGGAGGCACTCAAAAATCCCAAGTAAAGAAACTCCTTAGTATCTGGAGTCAAACTCTGCCCAGTTTGAGACCAGAAGGTATTTTTCACAAATATATCACAAAAATACCACAAAGCTATTTCCCTTTGTGGAAGCAACTATGAAAAGTAACTGGATTTATATATTTTAAAGTTAGTTATACTTTACCCACTTTTATAAGTATAGGCTTTTGATTGGTTTTATCAAACATATACTGTCAAATTCTGTGCAGCTGTTTCAAAGTGTAATTTACTACTTTGAGGTAGAGTATAACCAAGATTTATCATGTTTATCTTGTTACTTGAAAAGGGATACTCTGAATTAAACTTTTTCACCTGGAAAGAAATATGGATATGTCTTTTTGTCTTATCAGGAGGGCTTGTCTGAGAGAAGATTTAGCTAATGACAAATCTTATCTTTTCAAAATTTATAACTTCCCTTTCAAATATTTCAAACTGAATGGTCACTAAACTATAAAATTCTCTTACTGTAAAATTCTTATTATTTAGTAAGAGGGCATTTGCTAGTTAGCTGTTTGGAATCTAGTTTAATTATACTAATTTTTATTTTTCCATTATTTCATATTAAAAATAAACGCATACACCAGGTTCTTTCTTTTATGGAAGAATGGTGTTTCTTTGCAGCAATTTTGTAAAATACCTTCAATCTATTTAATTAAATAGAATCCTGTCCTTTATCAAAAAGGAGCAACGTGATATGGCAGCACGTGTGACTGAAGGTTAAAACAGTAGCATAAAAAAATGTAAGAAGTGTTATTGTAAGGAAAGTGCCGTATTACAGTTCAGGAAGACATACACATAAATGAAAAACTGCTAATAAACTTGATTATTAACAGTAGTTCAGAAGAAACAAAGAAAATTAGTATTATTTTATAGCATTTAACTCATGAAATCCTTTCCTGTATGTCTCTAAAACTGCGGTCTGTAATGCGTGTAAAGGAATTGTAAATGTAGAGCTTGATGAAATTGCTTTTGCCTTCTGCTGGGTTCTTCATTAAGGCATGATATTTGCTTTAAATTTCTTCTTTCAACTACACCACCACCGTTCTGTAATAAAAGGTTATCTTCAACTAACCACAGGAAAATTATTCAAATTTTAGAATAATGCCTGCTTTTAGGAGTCTAGTTCTATTTCTGTTTCATCAGGTGTTTCACAATCTTCTTTCCTACTTCTCATTCACTTGACAAACTTAATCCTCTTTATAAAATGAAGTTGGTTTTGTTTCTGTTTTGCTTTTTGACAGTTTCCCTTCTAAAAGTTGGATTATTTTTTGATGAAACATCTTTAGACAAAAAAAGATGAGAAGACTGAGTATAAATAAAGTTGTCTTCTACAGGTTTTTTTCTCTCACCTTCACACCAATCTAAGTGCTTGTTTATAAGCATGTTGGGAAAACTGTGGGCAACTTGGATGTGTCTTGTGTGCCAGGAGGAAATCATCCTTACCGAATGTGGTAAGTCTGCTACCTCTTTGCTGGTACATTTCTGTGGTCTGACTAACAACTATGTGAAGACAGAGCAGCTCAATATGTAAACTTATGCTGTTCTTAAAAGAAAGAGGAGGCAGGAGGGAAATGTGTGTGTGGAGAGGCAATGCTAGAGATACAATCATTACCTTGGTTCTATAGTTCCAAGGTGGAGTTGATCCTTGGAAGAGACATGGCAAGGATGCTGTGGATGATTTTATGATTGCTTGTATCAGATGGTAAGCAAGAGTTCAGAGGGTTTCTTCTGAGGGGTGTTGTGTTTTTTTCTTCCTGTTAACATGCTGAGCAAGCCAGCTTATTAATGATCCTTCTCTTTATGGGGAGTTCAAAAGGGATTGGAATTTGCAAGATGCATTTGAAAGCTAGAGAACAAACAGAACTCACATATGCATGATATGAGAAGCATGCAGATTTTGTCTTCCATACACAAATGCTATTAAACAGCAACTGGTTTTGTTATTTTAAAATGGTTTTAAAAATCCTTGGAAAGTCTTGTCTGAGATTTCCTTTGTGTATTGAAGGAAACATCCCTCCCAGTTAATCATGTCCAGCATTTAAAAACTTTGGCTGCCGTTACAAGAGGTCACAAGGATTTTATAGCTGCTTTAGAAATCCATGGGAAACAAAAGAAGCAACCTGTGAGTGGCAGTGCCTGGGGTTTGTATCAGTACATTGCAAAATGGTCCACCAGATATAATAAGGATTTAGCAAAAATAACAAAATCTTCTCTTGATTCTAGATAAGTATTTTATTTTGTAATTATATATTGCACAAGACAGTCTTTTAAAAGGGTTGTTCAAGAGGGTACGTGAGTTTTATCATTAGCTGATGGTACTTGGGTGTTAGGTTGAAAGGTCAGGAGACCATTGGACTCTCTCAGGAAAACAAGCATACAGTTACAAATGTATAATGGAATTACTTGTTCACTGAAGTACGCTGAGCATAAAACATAAAACTCCTGTATTTAGCTAAATACATCTTATGTGTGCAATATTTCTGGTGCTGCTTTCCACCCGTGTCAGAATTTGTGGCTTCCTAACTCAAGTAATGTAGACAAATTTTTTCACACAGATTTTGCAAGTGCAAGCTTTCTGATCAGTGCATAGGATAGATTTCAGTCTGAAATTCATATTTGTAGATATGTTCTTCAGCAACTTTTTTAGTTTCTATTTTTCATCAGTTTTTGAGCGTGTAATTTAAACTTAGTATTTACTATAAAATATAAATGTTGCACCCCCGTGTTTGGAGATTGTGTCCTTCACTATGCCAAAAAGGCTGTCTTTGCGTGTTAGATCTGTCTTTTTTTAAGCTTGTCTTGATTCCACGAAGTAAATGGAAGATAGAATTCATTCAGTAGATTAAGGTTTGTCATGCAGGAATCATTAACATATAATATAGTATTGCTCTAAGAAAAATAGGTGTACAAAAAGCATAGGTTGAACCCAGGAGGGTTACTGCATAACAGCCCTTTGGATGAATTCAATTAAAGATTATATATGCTTTTTACATATATATGTATGTGCGTGCATTTAGTTTTCTCATAAAGAAGTTTAAGCCTTGCTAGAGGAAAATATATATCCAGGGTGCTCTGTGTGTTGTGTTGCTTTTCAAAGCTGATGGAGAGAAAATGGACTTAAATATTTTTAAAAGGTTTGGATTTCCAAGACCATTACATTGAAAATAATGTATTGTTCTTAGAAACCTTATGATATCATGTTCTTTAATACATGAGAAATCACAAGTTTCCTCTCTGTTATCTGTTTGTGTTCTTTTCCTTATTGACAGTAAAACAATAAATAATCATTGAGATATCTCCACTTCAGAGAGGGAAAAAAAAAACACAAATTGTTTTTTGAATAAAAAAATTCCTTCATGTAGGCACATAGCTACTAATTTTTCATTCTTAGGGGGCAGTTTCATTTAAAGTATAATCATAACAAATATGTGGAATAAATTGTTTCACCTCTATAGTAGCTAATAAAGCCCCTTAACACCATGACAGCACTTAAATCTAGAATAGGTTTGAAAGAGGAAAATAAAATTGTGGTTTTTCCACCTTGGGAGATTTGGATAGACTTTAGAAGTTCCCAACAGATGAAAGTATTTTTCTCTTGATTTTTTTGTGCTTATTTTGCTGCTGTGAATAATACTGTGTTCTAATAGATATTTGAGGTCAAACCCCGCAGGCTAAAAACATGAAGGAACTCTCAGCAAGTAGTAAGTTCAGTTGCTGAGTTACTATGTTACTGTATTGCTACATATATCTGGATTTCACCTGAGCAGTTATGTTCTGTTCTGTTTAGGAATATAAATACACTTACTACATTTAGAGATGTAAATAAATGTGGTGTCTCGTATAAGGATGTTCTTTGCATGTGTCAAAGAACATTGGTCTGTATAGGGAGTACCTTGTTATTTTCTGCAGATTTGGAATGAAACCTCTATACCTAGAGGTTCTTTTCTAGCACATTTTGTGAGATTAGCATTTGTTAGCTATTCTGTCCCTTGCAGAAAGCAAAACAAAAATGCCCAAATAAGTTTTTTGTTTGTTTTTAATGTAAACTAAGAATAATGGTGTTGCATTTCTTGTTTTTGTTTTCAGACCTGTGTTTTGAGTAAAGTCATAGCTATTTGAATATTATTATCTAGAAAGTGTGATTTCTAGTTTTGTGTGGTAACTTTTTGGAGTGTGTTTGATCACAGCACTGTGTTTATTAATAAACAAACAAACCCTGCAAAAAACCAATCAACCAAACAAAATCCATTAAAAAACCCCACCCCAAACAAAAAAGCTCCCAAAGCCCACAAAAAGAGAACCTTAATTAACAATCTATAATCAGTATTTATTGACTTCATATAACTACACTAGTTATTTCCAGGTGGTACAGCAGAGTTTTTTCTTACTATCTGAATACATTCTTGGCCAAAGCATGTTGTGTTTCATCTCAAGATGTAAATTACTAAAATACAAGGCTCAATTACTAATTTATATTGGTAATTAACATTATGCAAACAGTATGCATTGCTCTTGGCAAACTACTGGGAAGGCAAAGTCCCTGCGTAGAAGAGCCTACAGCTAATAAAATACAGAATGGGTATGATCTGCATACAAAAATCGGACATACACATACATGTATCTGCATGGGTCTAAAATATGTGCAACTATAGATGTCTGCAACATCTTGCATTCTTTTCATAATCTTGTAAAGATTATAATTTTGGTCTAGCTGTTGTACATATTGACTAGTAATATAATTTTTCTTATTTCAATTTTAGTCATGTTGGTGGCAGTGACTGGGGTTTTTTCCAAGGAATATTGGATGAAGTAGGCATAAAAGTAGAAACAAGTATCTTGAATTGGATGATTCTCCTTGTGATAGCTAAAAAGGGTGTGCATATATATATATATAGATATGGATGTATATATGTCTTTTGTCTCTCTGATGTATTTTTCACATACAGTCAACATGCTTTTGTAATAAATGGGTTTGTGTTTCAGCCTTTTATCTTACCTTCTACAGCTTTGAATATATTTGTGTGAATGCTTGCAGGTACTAAATGTAGTTTTCCAGTATATACAGTAGCATTCCATTCCTGGAGGTTTTTAAGATGAGACTGGATGTGGCACTGAGTACCATGGTCTAGTAACCACAGGGGTAGTGGATCCAGGGTTGCACTTGATCATCTCAGAGATCCTTTCCAACCTGGCTGATTCTATGATTCATACTTATTAAGGGATGAAGTACCATATGCAAAGCAGCAACTCTCTTTAAAGTTCTGATTTTGAGTTTGTCATTTATGGTTTCATGCTTTCTGTACAAATGCTTTAAACCTTAAATTCAAATGGTCTAATTCATGGAAAAAGATTTTGAGAGATCCTTAAATAGGTAGTTCCATTAAAGTTGTGGCCTTACTTCAAACCACCCTTGTGCCATGATTGTCTTTCTCATTTTGTTCCTCTCATCTGCAGCTGTGGCTCGTATCTCTCCTCTATTCCATGCTAGATGAGTTGGACACCTTCATAATTACTTCTACATGCAGTCTTCCTAGTTTATAAATTAATACCGTCATATGTATATAAAATGGTAGCACCCAATTATAAAAGATAAATTCCAAAACATTATCTTGTCCTCATATGTTTTGTTTTCCCCTCTGTTTCTTTTTCTCTGTTCTTCAGAGTCTTCTTGCAGTAACAAGAATTACCTCTGTCTTATGTCTTTTGAGTTTTTACTATTCATATTTCCACCCTCTCAAGCCTGAATGAAAACAGACTTGCTTGTTTCCATGTTTCATTCTTATGACAAGATGCAGTCACTGCAAGATGTAATTACTATGATTAGGCAAAGTCTTTATTTTCTGTCAGTGACATGCAAGTCACAGCACCTGTATAGAGAGATTCATACACTCTGATCTTGTCCTGAGCTACCTGAAGATTTGGGGATATGGGCACTACCTGCCTCCTGCACTCCACTGTACCCTGTGCAAAATCTTGGTGAGAAATCTGGCAGACTGCCTTTCTCCTGGAAAACCAGCACATGGCAATAACTGCTTGAATTGCATCTCAAACCACAAGGTACTGCATTCAGTGCATGCCATTAGTCACAGCTTCTAGTGTCTCTAATCTACCAGGGACTTTTTTCAGAGAAAGGCTCTTCTCCCCTGATCCAGTTGGGGTGTCAGGACTAAAGCCAGTTGCTACAATGGAGACAAAGATGCTCCATGAATCGTACAAATTCACTTAGCAGGCAGTGAGTGTCAGCTATGTGATGGTACCTTGGGGCTCTTCTGACATGTGAGAAATTTGCTTTGGTCTCTCTTACTCCCATGCACAGCTGCTGTAGCCTCTGCTTTGCCTAGCTGGATGATAGTAGTTTATTTTAGTATTTGCAAAGGCTGTCTACTGTTAGTTCCCCTTTTTCTTTTCTTAAACTAGACTAAGTAATTATTGTGATCTCATTACTTGTGTTTTTTCTTTCTTCTTCCCCCCCTCCCCCATATTTATGAAATAATTTTTCCAATTCTAAATTTGTGAACTTATATAGTGTGCTAATTAAGGAAGCAGGAGACCTAGATCACTGCTGTAGCAATAAAACCTATCAACCAGTGGTTTGATATACTATATTAAATCCTAGAGCTTCAGAATTCATTAACACTCTGTCTGTTCAATAGAGATGAGTACTCTAAGTTAGTTAATTTCAACAATTGTGGTTTCTCTGCCTGGTGTGAAGTCTATAGATGTTATGCCAACATAATCCTGTAATGCTGTCAAAAATTTCAGCCGGTTTTGTGTATAGAACTAAGTTGCAGAGAATTAGTTAGGATTACACTTTTTCTATAGGGAGAGGGACTGCTGGGTCCAAAGCTATGCGAGTACCAGAAGAGGTTGTACAACTGCTGGACAGCACTCAAGAAAAAGTCAACCAGTCTTGGGAGCAGTGCTTGCAGGAGGCTGCCTTGAATAGCCCAACCAAGAACTATCTGGGACTTCACTGGCTGAATTTATTGAATTGAACAAAACAACTTTAAGCATAACCTCGATTTGAAATTTTGTTAGTTGCAGATCAAGGTGACTTGAGATGGAAAAATTCAGCATTTGCTACAAGGTTGAAGGGTAAATTGATTTAAGCTCTGTATTTCAGAAATGTTACAGCAATCAGGATCAGCATGGCCTCAGACTAGACATTTCTGCAGGCAAGTTCAAATTCCAAATTATCCACACAGGTTTTATTTCCGATACCATGAAAAATCACCTTGCTCTCTTCAGGCCCACCACTCAATTGCTATAAGTTTGTGTCCACTATATTCATTTACCCACAACTGCCTTTGCTCTGCTCCAAGGCTACCCTGAGGCATCCTGCTTCCCACCCATGTCATGGTACCATGATGCAACTTCAAAGTGTGAAGTCTTGAGGCTTCCTGGAATGCAGCAGAAAGAGCTGTAGCTGGCTGAATAAAACACTCTTGAAGTTTCCTGAATTTTGGTGCCTTGGGCAAACACCTGGTTTGTTTTTCCATTATTCTCCTTTAGGGTCTGCTTTGAAGGAACTAGTGCTATGCCAGGCATCAACTTATAAGTAGAAATGGTACTCGATGTCTCAGCACATGTGAATTTTTCAGTGATGAGAGGATTGATTTTGAACTTAGAATGTTTCAGGGGCGGAGCATGGGCATAAATCAGTGAAAGCACTTGTAATTTAGGCAATAATAGCAATTTGGAGTAACATTTGTTTTAATACCAGTTGAATGATAGAGGCAGTAGGTAAATATGTTTATCTACAACAATAACCAAAAAGCAGACCTTAGTACCTGAAGCATAGCTTTGGATTTTTTTTAACACAAACAATTTTACATTAAAATAAAGATATTCTAAAATAACCAAAGAAAGGACATAAAAAGCGAAAACAACAAAAAATCCCCCTCTACTTCCATTGCGTCTTGCAATTTGTGAGGCTGTGGTATCTGCACATTGCTATAACCATGGTAAACTCATTATTGGAATGACATTGTGGTTAACTAAAAATTATTTACAGGCATTTCCCAGCTAGAGAATTACAGAATTCTTCATAAGCTGTAAAATCCAGCTAAGAAACAGTACATATTTGGATAGTTAGTCCATCTTGAGTCCATGTTTAATTACATTGTTGACTCAAACCTGGAAGTGCAAACTGAAGAACTGACATACCCATAAGCTGATTAAATTGCTAACAGCCACTAAAACATGTTCCATGGCAATTCCACTCCTGACTGTAGCTTCATGCTTTTCTTAAACTGACTCAGGCTGTATCCATGTTAGCCAAATGAGTGAGTCAAATCAACATAAAAAAAAGAAGTAAACCATAGAAAAACGGAAAAAGAAGGGGAGGAGGAATAGCTTTACTGCTTTAGATTCCTGAATTGGTCCTAGTTCAGGAAAGATCTGGTGCTGATTCAAAGGAGGGAAGTATATGGGAACAATACTGAGGTTGCCTTTTGATTAACAGCTTTTGTGTGTACCAGCATAGCTGTAGAATCAGTTCTATTCTAGATTCTTTTAACTGTATTCTGCTTACAGCATAGCTGCAATGCTGGCTGCAGCAGACACATGCAGATTCACCTGGGAAAAAGATCACATTTCAATTCAGTTCATTTTCCAGTGCTTTTTTAAAGGACCCACTTCTTTTACTCGATAGTGACTTGAGTTGACAGCACGCTTCAGGTCTGCATTTACAATGCTTAACACACATTAATTCTTCATTTCTGCTTCCCTGAAAAAGGATATAAAAAAGGCAAAAATATATTGTGCTTTAATCACTAAACACTGTGACACTGATATGCCCAGAAAGTAGCTGAATTTTCTTCTGTCAATTACTAAGTCTGCAGGCAAAGGATTTTGTTTCTTTCCAAGTAAATGGTGCATGGGGTCATATAGCATAAACAGTAACCTTGAGCACTATTGGGTATCACAGCAAAAGATTTCTTGAGAGTATAAGAAATCTTATAAACGATCTCCTGTATGTTACTAATACTGGATTCCCTGCTAAGCCAGAATAAACAGAAATTATGTAAAAACAGCTGCAGAAGAGATCTCAGTATGAAATACAACTATAGCATTTCATCAGAATCACAGTTTACTTTCAGCATTAAGGACCACAGTAGGTAAACTTACTGTCTGTAAATTGAAAGCTAATCTATGGAAAATTGTGGTTAAGGGGCATGAACTCTTTATTTGCATTTTTAAATGAAGAAAACAGGAGAGAATTAATAGCATATTTCGGATATTCTAGAAAGAAATAATTTTTGCTCTCATCCCATTTTCTTAATCATATTCTTTTCCTCAAATGAAGTTGATTTTGCTAGTCGAGGCTTTATCCTGTATCATATTGCAAAAAAGTTCCCCAATTTTTTCAGAGTTCTTTGTGTTCCAAAGCTTTTATGTACTTTGTTTCGGACCAAAATGGTTCTTATGATTCTATGCATGTTTAGCACTCTGGAAATCAGGTCGATAATAGCTGAGTCCCTCTGCTCTGTTGATATGATTTTTAAAACCCTTTGGGAGAGATTGTATACAAGGAAATTATGAATTCAAACACTTCTCTGAGAAAAATGCCACCCATTCTTTCTCAGTCTGTATTAAAAGTCATAGCAATATTTTTATTTGCTGTATTTTGTATATACCCATGTATATAAGCATACACAGAGATGTATGACTCAAGCTGTGCAAATAATGGATTTTTGGTCCAGCACCCAAACAGTGTAAAAGGCCCAAAGAATCCTTAAATTATTTATTCTTACTAAGCCAAATTTTTTTGTTTCAAAATTTATGATGAAGAGATAAGTTGAAAAATGGTCTTGTGTGGAAAGAAGCCTCTTTTAAATTAAAAAGTAATACATGTGAGGGAAGTGTTAGTTGTATGTAATTTTGAGAAGATGGATGATGTTTCTGAAAGTAAGAGAATTGAATGTTTTAAAAGTGAGAAAAATGCAATTACAAACAATCAGTTTTAATGAAATAAATAATTGGAAAAAACTTCAACTGTTGTAAATTGTTAGAAAACAGAAAATGAATAAGAGCCAGAATAGCTTTATCAAGAATAATTCATACCAAACCATTTGATTTTGAATTTGTTACAGAATAATGGGCCTTGTGAATTGAAACATTGTGGTGGATGTCACATATCTTAAATTTATTAAAGGTGTTGATACTGTCTCAGATGAGATTCTTATAAGCAAGTAGGAGATGGTAGTTCAGATAAAACCAAGGTAAGGTAAGTGCAAAGCTGTTTGGGAAACAAGGTGTTTTCAGGAAGGTTAGATAGTACCTGCCTTCTAGTTAGATAGTATCTGCTCTTAGAAGGGATGTAGGTTACCAGGTTGACTTATAATCCCTTCTGGTCCAATTTTCTATTTGTGTGTAGTCCTGTCATACAGTAATGAAATTAGTAATAAAAAAACCCAACCCTGTAAAGACATATTTAAACGACTAAAGATATTCCAGTATTTTCTGGTAGCTCAAGAGAATGGAAAGTTAAATTGTGTTTACAGTTCTAAAATTAAATTTAGCTATAGATACTAAAATTTTAACTTCACCTTCCACCTGTGCTGTAATTAGGTTCACTGGCTGTTATTGCAGTGTAGGTTTTTCTCTGCAAGGCTGTGGAAAGATAGGTCAAACGTCACTAAATTCAAAGGAAAATGCAAACAAAAAGACATAGCAGAATATTTTAATACTTTTCCATTTCACCAAGAATTTAATCAGAATTTTTTCATAAGGTGTTATGGTTTGTATTAGACTAGGAAAAGGAAAGTCATGCATTGCCTAGTATTGATTTTTAATTGAGAAGAATTTTTATTTAGCTCTTTCGTTATTCAGTGCTTATTCTTACAAATGTTATTACATCCTTCATAGTTCTTCTAAATACTTTATTTTTTTATTGATGGCGTATCTTATAAATACTGAATTGCTTGCCTAAGATAAATAGATATAGATAGATATAGATATATATATCTGTAATCCTGACAATAAGTGTCAAAACCAGTAAAATATATTAAATAAAAGAAAAAATGAAAGGGGAAAGCAATTACTTGCTCTCAAATCTGCATAATGTCATGGCTGGAGTGTTGCAGCTTTTGGCTTCTACCTCACTGTCCTCACTTCTCTGGAAGACATTAAAAAGAAATCTACATGAGCACCAATGTTTAATTTTCCCCTTGGTAACTTTCAGACTTCTTCGCAAAGAGGTTCAGCTGCTGAGAGTAAGAAGGGAATATTAGATTTTTGATTGTCTTTTCCAAACACCGGAGGCCCAGGATTCCATTAAGTGACCTTCTGAACTCTCCTCATGGAAAAAGTGTTCAAACTCTCCCTTGTGGCTGAAATGCACTTTTCACTATGCTTGGGGTTTATTTTCAGGGTTTTAATAGAGCAGGCACCAAACATGGCCTTGTTTTATGGATCTATTTTATTTCAAATTAATTTGTCCAGTGATAGTTGAATCTCTCTTCTTTTACATGAGGTGGTGGAATTTTCTGCATACTTTCGTCAGCCTTTTGATGATTTGCACTTATGACTTCAAAACTGAAGTCCTAAAAGCTGTTCCTAAAAGGACAGTGTACCTAGCAACAGTGTAAGATGTGGGCTCTTATCCTTAGTAATCACTGCTTTCTTTATCAATTTCTTAACATTTTCACGACCTTGGTTCCAAAGTTTTGTACAAAGAATTCTTATGGCTTTTTAAAATTTGTTCCAACTCCTCTCAAAACAGGTAAATATTTTTTTAAACTGTAATTTTCTGTTCCAGAGATGGAGATCCATAAACCAGTTATCTGATTCTCACATGTAATAAAATATTTAGGACACATTTTAGTGTAGTACTACACATTTCCCTAACATTTTCAAAAAAAAGAAAATTTTTAAAATTTATTTCTGTAATGACTGCTACTATTTGACATCTCTAAATCAAACATGAGAATTAACCCAGAAAACTTTCAGTCATGGAAAATATTCTTTTGTTGCTAACTTTTTGCTATTAATTAAGAAAAATTGAGAGAATTTTTCAGTACTGGCTTTTAAAACTAAAAGGCCATCCTTGACTAAATCTGTGAGCAACATGTCCTGTGAAAATTCCATTCTACAAGCAGTTCAAATTAAAATATTTCTAAATATGGATGCTGTAATTTTAAAGTGAATACACATAATCAAGCCACCTTTTTAAGTACTTTTATATTATTTCTCTGTTATTGCTGCATTTTTCACTTGAAGGAAACAACATTTCCTACTGCCAGCTGAATCTCTGAGTAGAAAATACATTTCCTAAAGTCTGTGTATTCTATCAAAGTGTTTGAAACTCATAATCAACACCAGTCATATGTCTTGTAAGTGTAATATATTTAATTCACTTAATCACTGAAGAGTAGTGCTGCTTACTTTGAGAGGAGGAGTGGATCATGAAGCTGTGCATGCAGTCCATGCAGGGGTCTAGAATCAGAAAACAGCCTCACATCTTTCCCAACAGGAAACCCTTTGTGGTTGCAAATGATGTTTAATTCTTGCCAGTAGGCACTATTAATGTGTTAGTACGTAATAATACGATTCCCGTATTTGAAGACATTTTGTACTTTGAGTATTATTCTAATTTTGTCGTCATAACAAAGTTTGTCCATCTTCTAATATCAAATCCACCGAAGTAGGTTCTAAGACATGCATAAATTATACAAGTCAAACTGCTTAAGAGCAGAATTCTGAAATGTTAAATGAACTGTTATTGTAAGTTCTTTTACTTTAATTAAAAATTTACAAAGCCTTTGTGAGCTATTTAGGCTGTTGGTAATAGGGGCGTTTGTGAGATGAGGAGGTTTGCTGTATGCAAGTCTGAAAAGCAGTATGAAGCATGTATTCAGATGTCTTCATCTGTTCACGTATAGGTAATGGTTTACTGTTCACAGAATAAGGCTTCAGGCATCTAATAGGGATTTAGGAAACTATTGTAAAAAATATGGAAAATGAGATTTCATATGAACTGAAACTGTGTTCAGCTGAACCAAAAAATTCAGTGGGTTAACTGTCTGGCTGTGTCTTTTTGCCTGTGAAGTGCACTTTAGGGCAGGAGAATATTTTTTGGAACACTCAGTCCTCAAAGGTTAAAATAATCATTTTTTTACTCTTCATACATAACCCGTAAGGACACCTCTGTTTAATAGAGAGCTTCAGCCCTGAAAAATTTCTCATGCATAACATAATCTTGAAAAACAATACTATCTTTCCTCTGATAAAATATTCTGAAAGCTTTCTGAACATATTGTTACATTTTAGTTAAATAATTAAGTCTGTTCTGCTATTATGAAAACTATGAGTGAAAAACATTTTGCAAAAATGAATATATATATAGTGTCAAGCCTAGCATTATACTCTTACTCAAAGATTTTATCAACATAGTAAATAAACTTGCTTTCATTTCTAGTGATTTCCAGTGTCTACTATTCTTGTTATTATGGCTAAATAGCAAAGGTTTAGTTTGCTTATAGTTCCTTTATTATTAAAACTCTGAAACCCACTTAATCACTTTTTTCCCTACTAAATTCTGAAGTCTAGGAGAGGTAACAGTAAATCTGGCTGATGAGTGAACCTGATCTTACTGGGACAGATTTCAGAAGGCAATATCATAATTTTTTTTTTTTTTTTTAATATCACATAACTGCTTTTGCTTTTGGCTGTGGCAATTTCATTGAACTCAAATTTCATTGAGAGGGGTCTTCAAGCAGGTGAAGGATATAAAAAGGAGGATATGTGATATCCACCTGTGCAGGCAGAGCATCAATTTGCCATTTAGAGAAGTTCTTGTGACCTTACTGTGGATTGTCATGTCCAAAAATTAGGCTTATGCATGCAACTTCATAATATAAAGGTTATTCTTTGGCCCTATTGAAGCCTTTTGATTTTGGGGGCAGGGCATCAAGTTCTCTCCTTTCCTAGTGTGTGCAGAAAAAGAGGTAGATAAGGTATATTTTCCTCTGTTCCTTCTAGAGCTGTCTGCTTAGGGGTTGCCTAAATTTTGTTCCCAGAATAAAAGAGTTTTGTGATAGACAAGCAAAGACAATTTTCTTTGCTGTTCCTTTGTTAGGCTATAAGGTCTCTGAACCAAAAATCTTTATAGTTCTCCTGTTGCTTACGGAATGTTTTTCGTATTGTGAAGTTCATATTCATGTGTGAATATGAAGTGTGTGCTAGCAGTATATAAATTCAGGTTTTGAAGAAGTATGTAGAACTGTCTGAAAGGACAGAGCCTCAGTATAACAGCTGAGATAGAGGGAGTGCTTGTAGCTACTTGGTTAAAAAAGTAATCGCTATTATTTTTTATTTACCATTACTTGACATTAATGTAGAAAAGAAATCAAGTTCTCTGTTCTTCTCTCTTCATCCAGTTAATAGAGAAAAATTGATGGAGAAATGGCATATAAAGGGAGGGCACTACGCTTGCACTGCACATACTGCTAAGAAATTAGAAGTGTACCTTTACAGACACTAAACAGTGCATACTACTCAATAACAACTTAAAATGAGTAACATAGCTCTACCCTGGGGAAAAAAAAAAAAAAGATTCTGTACCTGAGGGCTATATGCCCTTTCCACACTGCATTTCACTCTGTGTTTTGTCTTTTTTTATACTGTCCTGTTGGGTTGTTCAAGACCAAATAAGATTCCCCCTTATCTTTCTTTCCCTAAGGCTAAACAAACCCAGTTCTGTCAGCCTCTCCATGTACATCATGCTCCAGCCACGTAATCATCCTGGTGGCTCACTGCTGGACTTTACAGAAGGCTGCTCCCCCTGGAAAGCAGAAAAATAGAAAATCTTTCTGTAGGTTAACACAATAGAAACTTTTACTGTTGTACATTGGGGCAAATAGAATTACCAGTTGAATGCCTGAAAGTGTTTTCTATAAAATCTCAGAGGTTTTAATAGATGTGAATTGTGTTATCTCAGTAAAATGTCTGACAAATTGGCTGAATCTTAGGTTTTAATCTTCGGAATAATTAAGCAATTCTCATATACAGAGTTAACAATTTTTTCAAACTTCAGATTGTAATGGACATTCTAAGTTATGCAAAGCAGTTTGTCTTTCTGGTGGGTAAAAGGACATATCATTTGTGACTCTGAGAGATGTAGCAGTGAAAGGAGCATACAGTGCCATACAGCAAGAAGAGTACATGCAGTGTTATCTTCACATATAGGAGATATAATGAGGAAAACTTGTGGTTATTCATGATAATGTTTCTTAACACTTTGAACCCCAAAATCCATGACATCTATCAAATGCAGAATTTCCGCAAGTCATGAGTCAACAAGAATATGTTGAAGTCTGTATCTACAGTCTTATTCTTCCTAGGTCTAAATCAATCCATTGTGAAAAACAGTACTACCAAACTTTTTTAAAAAATATTTTGATACATTCACTTCTTTTCTCTTTTAATTTATTTCCCTTTGTATTCTCTGCATAATTATGTGGATTAATCCATGCAATTGTACTAACGGGTGCCTATCCAAGAACACTCAAGGTACTTCAGACAAAATTATTACATTTATTGAAACCAAAGAATGGGTAGGGGAAGAGGGAATGGAATAGATTCCTGGACTGTTGCGTGATAAAGTTGCACAAGCTAATCAGTTTAATGACAGTAGGAAAGAATATGATTGATTCCAATTCATTAATTGATCTTACTATTTTCCATTGGAAATGCATAAAAAAAGCCACAAAACAAGCTTATAGACAAATGGGTATTCACCTGAATGAAAATAGGTTGCAGTTAGGCTTCATCAGCAAGTTTACAAAGTTTAATAACCTTCTGCCTTTTCATTCATACACTTTTTATCCAGTGTTAATAATCACCTAGTAGCTAAAATCAGCATTGCAAGCTGGTGTATTTTGTATTTAGCAGTAACTTAAAAACTGATTACTATCAGAAGTATTATTTCTTCTTAGATACCCACAGGAATCTAATGAATAGAAGTATCACAGAGGGGACAGTTTGGGTCCCTTTATTGATTTTCACCTTTATCAACATTCTAATGCTTACAAGCTGAAGTAAATCTTGCACACCTCAAAGAGACTGCTCTCCACCTTCAAAGGGTGATTATTTTTTATTTGAGCTTTCTATTTTTATATTATCAGTGTTTCCATCTGAATGAAGATCAGCATGTAGGCTTAGTTTGAATAATTTAAAAAACAGCTAGTGTTAATATTAACAAAAGAATCTGACTTGATCACCTTTAAGCTAACTTGAAACTTACTTTATATATTAACTGAAATCCTAGCAGAATTGTAAGTGTTCAGATTAGTCACATAAACTCTCTTTTCTTTCCATGCTGCATTTGACTATTCAAACTGAGCCTTTAATTTGAGACAGCAGTTTAGATTTAGACCCATTTTTGAAAGTCTGATGTTTAGAAGATTCAGTTAAATGATAAATAATCATCACCTGTCATCCACACTAGCTGTTTTATATCAAAGTAATACATAACTGTGTTGTGCTAATTTTAATATATTGATGGTCTGGAAAGTTCTTTTTCAATACTCAAGATCAGCCCCCAGTCTGGCCAAGAAAGATGCATGTTTTTTGTCAGATAGTTATAGTATGTTACCTCATAATTCAAGAGGAACTGATGAATACTTGTGTTTACACTAATAAATAGTATTTGTTAATGTAAATCTGAATGTTGGCAGGTAATTGTTGTGGTTTCATCCCAGCTGGCTGCCAAGTGCCACACAGCCACTTGCTCACTCCCCCCACAGCAGGATAGGGAACAGAATTAAAAGGGTAAAAGATGAAAACCTCATGTGTTGAGATACAGACAGTTGCAAAAGTTGTGTACACAAGCAAAGAAAAACAAAGAACTAATTCCCAGCTTCCTGTGGGCTGTCAGGTATTCAGCCATGCCCAAGAGAGCAGGGGCCCATCACACCCAAGTTACTTGGGAATATAAGCGCCATCACTCCAAACATCCCCCCAGCTTATAGACTGAGCATGATCTCATATGGTCTGGAATATCTCTTTGCTCAGTTGGGGTCATGTGTCCCAGTTGTGTCTCCTCCCAACCTCCCATGAACCCCCAGCTTCCTTGCCAGCATGCCAGTATGAAAAGCAGAAAAGGCCTTGGATCCCTGTAAGCCCTGCTCAGCAATAACAAAAACATCTCTGTATTATCAACCCTTGTGTTCAGTACAAATCCAAAATGCAGCCTCAGACCAGCCACAGGGAAGAAAATTAACTCTACCCTAGCCAAAACCAGCACAATAATGATTTTTTTTTTTTTTCATTACTTTGGTCTCTTGAAGTATATACTTTTGATCGATGTGTGACACTGGATGATTCTTGATTTTTCGTCATAGAGTGGTTTGGGCTGGAAATTATCTAAAAGTTCCAACCCCCTGCTTTGGGCAGGGTCAGCTTCCATTGTTGCTCAAAGCTCCATCCAGCTTGGCTTTGGACACTTCCAGCAATGGGACATCCACAACTTCTCTAAGCAACCTGTTTCAGTGCCCCAGCACTCTCACAATAAAAAATTTCTTCTTGATCCCTAATATAAACCTACTCAATTTCATTTTAAAGCCATTCCAACTTGTCCTGTCACTATATATCATTGTAAATAATCTCTCTTCCTCTTGCTTGTACGCTTATTGGTTAGAAGGTTTTTTTGGAAGGATCTAGAAGTACAGGTTTAAGACACACTACATTACAAATTCTTTAAGTTAAATGTCAAATTAGAAGTTAAACTGCTGTCAGTTTTGCCTTGATTAGATAAGTTGAATATATATTAGTAATGTATGGCTGCATACAGAATAACTTCTATAGAATAATGCCTGTAAAGCACTAAGTACTCTCAGGTTCCATTATAGTCAGCCTCACTGAACTCAGAGTAACTAAAGAAAAAAATGTATTTCCTCTCCTTATATGGTAAGAAAGTTCATGTTGATTTCCATATTCTGCTTCAGAGGTATAATTGCATAGAGTAAGTAAATTCCACCATCTACAAAAGTCTTAGTTAATATCTTTTTTTCCTGATAGAAAAGGGTTTAAGTTCTTTTGATGTAATTTACATGATAATACAGAGACCTTTCAATAAGAAATTCTGGAATAACATAAATAAGAAATAATTTCATGCCTACAAGTATATAGAACATTAATTTATATGCCAAAAAAAAGTGAAATCAGAAGTTAGTTCAAAAAAACACTAAAAACTTACTGGTAGCATGGGAGTGTTCATAAGCAGAAAACAGCATCCTGACCAGTGCATTCACGTTTAGCAGAAGTAGATACAGAACTGAGCTAAAGACTCCTTTGTGCTTAAATATTTATTCTATAGAAGGTATTATATGTTTAGATTGTATATTGGATAATATTTTTCCCAGCTTGGCTTACTTATTACTAAAACTTATATGTTTTCTTTTATGTGTTAGAAATAGTTGGAGAGTTTTAGTCCTGAAAAACATAGGTTATAGTAAAAAAATGTAAGGAGCCAGCCATTTGATTGGAAGAAATTGAAATAACATTGTAAAAGACTCAAAACTGGAACCTCATATATGATTTACTCATCCTCGTTAATGAGGCTTAGAAATTATCTCATTTTATAGTCTAGCGAGACAGCAGAGCAATATCCAGAATTTCAGATATAAATATTGGAGCAAAAATGTATTTGCTTTAAAGCAAGCTGGCTGGATGGGAATAGCCATTACAGTCAACAATGAGGCAATGAATCTGTGCCTAAAGCAGCACAGTAAGGCTTTTCATAACTTTTTGTCTGCATAGTAAAGAGTAAATTTGCAGGAACATCCACAGAGATTTAAATTAATTTCAGAAAGAAAATTATTACATTAATTTGTTTTCTACAAATATAATTTTGAATTAGTTATTCAGTATGGGTTTTCCCAGTTGCCTTTAATAAAATGATAGAGATGGGCTTATGGGGAGAATCTTAATTGTTCAGCTTTCCATTTCTGTTTGACTCATTTTCGAACTTACTTATTAGTGGGAAATAGCTGAAGTAAATGAATGTTTGTGAACTGTGGTGCCTGATTCTAAGTTTTTGCTTGGGCTTATTCAAAGGTAGTAGATGTTTAGGAACACCAAACATTTTAGTTTCATTCAAAGTAGTGTTCTCCAGAGAGATCTGCTTTAAAAAGAATTTCACTGTGTGTAATATGTCTTCCACCATGAATCACTTGCATCTTATAAGCCTAAAATACAGCTTTTGGACATATAAGAAGTAATTGTTTGCAATTAAGGCAACAAAATTGTAGAATTTACTTATTATCATAATTAACTCAAAATTGGGCAAAATTTCATGGTTTAAAGTAAAGTTTATAATTCTTTTGACTTTACAAGCATACTGTGTTAACTTAAAACAACATGTTGCAGATTGTGTTCCTGTGAATCAATTGCGAGTAATAGCGCTCAATATTTTTGCATAGTAATTCTCTATTACAGTCTTTAAAATGTGTGGACTTCATGGCGCAGAGGAGAGTAAATGAAAAATGTTCAGCTGTCAAATACAAAGGAAAAATCAGGATGATTATAGAAGGATTATTTCTCACTAATAATTTTTACTTCGAACATAGTTATACAGACCACTGATAATATAATTTCTCATTTCTTTAGCAGACTGAAAGTTAATTCTTTTGCTTTATGAGGAAACTGTTTCTGCAGAGATAATGTTTGTACAGTTGGACATAGACAGAGAAAATGAAACTGAATGCAGAAGATTATGGAATCAATACAGTGTAACAGTATTCCTAGGATGAAAACAAGGTCATATAGAGCTGTTACTGTAATTCTACCAGTGAATTCAAATATTTGGGTATAGAAAGAAAATTGAATTATTATATTATTTATATGCTAAAAATTCATATGTTGCTAATGCTACTGATTTATCATAAGAAGTTATAGATAGAAGTTTATTCCAAATATGAAGATTTACCAGAGGGCTTATAACAAAAGCAATAATAATAATAATTTATAAGTAGTCTTTTATTTTATTCTGTTTTCCTGACATGATTCTTTAGAACAGCACTGCATGCTTTCAACTAAGCCTACAGACTTTTGTACAAAGAATGTATATTTTTCCACTGTTCCTTAGACAGACTTGAGCAGGGAATACTTTCTGTGATTTGAAACTTGCTTTGTCTCCTTCTATTCCCATTAAGGAAAGAAAGAAAGAAGAAAAAGAAATCTTGTGCTTTGTGATAATTCCTTTCAAATGCATGAAAGACAGTGCAAAGCGTGCAATCTCAGTTACTTCTCAATAATCCAATGGGCAGGAGATGTACCTGGATGCAATCCAGCCTGGTGCTGAGTTGAGCATAGTCTTTGTTTTTGTTGTTAATCGTTGCCAAAAACAAGTAAAGCAAACAAAAAACTTATCTACTGGAACTAGATTACTCTTATCCATATCACAGATTCCACATTACCATTCTCCATTTGGCTGAAACGTTTACATCATTTCCCTGAGATTCAGCACAGGATCTCAGGTTTTAGGTGAGATTAGTTTTTTTCAGCAGTATGGTACACAAGACCTGCTGTTTCTAGCTTCAGAGGCTTGCTAGGCAAGTTTTGTAGTGTATGGACTATGAAAAATGAAAAATGACTATGTCCTGGTGGCTGTTGAGGAATAGGTTTGGTGCCGGTATCTCGGTGTGCGGCTGCAGGGCAAGCTGGAGGTTGAGCTCTGGCTGGGGAGAGCCCGAGACAGGAGGCTGTGAACTGCCAGTTCTGGGCAGAAGGAAGGGCCTGGGTACCTGTGGCATGGGCTAGGGAATCGGGCACTCAAAGTAGGAGGCAAGAACTCTCACAATTTTGCCCTCCTAAACTGTGAGGGTAAAAAACCCGGAGGGTGGGGGGCGGGGGGGGGGGGACCCTCCTTGGAGGCTCCAATTTAAACTGATATTCTGTTATTTGGTTATTTCACCAATATTAAATTATTTTAAGGATCGGGACATCTGAGACTGTGCTATGGGAAACCTGGTGTCAAGCTGGTAAGGAAACCTGGTCTGACTATTTGAGTTTGGTGTGTGTAGCTGCAAAGGGACCTCAGTCCCAGCTTAAGTGGTACAAGAGTGACTACCAGAGTGGCTCCGGGATGGTTGGACAAGGTTTCCTTAACAGTAACTATGGTGTCCTCCACCACAAATCTTTTGCATCCTATAAGCCTAAAATACAGCTTTTGGTCACATAAGGAGTATTTGTTCGCAGTCAAGGCAATAAGATTTTAGAATTTACTTATTATCATAAGTAACTCAAAATTGGACAAAAATATTTTTCATATTATTTTTCATATGAGTCAATGTTAACATGAAATGAAGTTTTGAAAAAGTTGAAGAATTGCTGTGAACTGTGTATAATTTGTCAGTTTAGGTTCTCGTTAGATAACCTAGAAATGTTTGGGGGCCATTAACCTGGTTTGAGTAACTGAACAGAAATAAAATAAGTGTCAGTACAGTAACATACAAGGGGTTTTGTTTTTGTTTTTTGTTCCCCCCCCTCTTATTGTAGTATTGCTATTGCTTTTCTTTTGTACTGTAGTGGAAATGAGAGATATCTAGTATGAGTGTTGAATAAAATTGCTCATATTTGTGCACTGTTCTAGATGGACAGCACATGTCTGAATGTTACCATATGCAGAGATGTGCTGGTGATTATGATCCATGACATACTTTTGATAATATCTGAGTTATCAACCTATGCAAAAGGATGAAGGGCCCTGCTACTATATATATTACTATTGTGTTGTTGCACTATGTATTTCTGGAATTCTAGATTTTGAAGGGAGAGATTGCAATGTTATTTTTGTTCTTGATATAGCCAATCATTTCACCATAGAATGCAGTAAGGTTTGTGGTGTGACATGCCTTTGGTTAAACACATGTAGACTGATCCCAGTTATCTTCCCGTCTTTCATTTAGAAATGGATTCCAAGAAGATGTGCTTTGTAATCTTTCCAGAGACTGATTTTTTCTGTTCAAAGCCAATGATAAATACATCAGTAGAGCAGTCATTCCTAAAATCAATATGTACTGCCTTCAAAATCTAGGTCCTGTCATAGTATTTGCATGTATTACATTGCTTGCAGTAAATTAGCCAACTTTGTGTTGCTGATTGGTGGCACAATAATGAGAGAATGTATTTAGTCTTTCAAGGAAAGATGTAATAGTTTAGTTCCAGCCTCTGTATAGTTGGGAGTGATAAAGCTTAATTCTCAGTTCCATTTAGGACAGATTATCAGATGAAGATCTTTACACAGATAGGAAATAAAGCTCCAAAAGAAAAGAGAATAAACCCGTTATCATAGTAAAGGTTACTGTTGCTCTTGTTCTAGTTCATATTCAATAGGAACACCTTGTTAAATAATACTTATTTCAAATCAAGATGCTGAAGAGAGAATTACGTATTGAGAGAATTCATTAGAAGTTTTTATAGTAAGCTGAATAAATGTGCCTCAAAATATATTTCGCCAATCAAGAAAGTAAGGAGATGAGGGCTCGAATAATAATAACAAAAAGTAGTCTTGTGATAATTAGTTTTCCAGTCTTTGCCTACGCATTATGAATATACCTCTGAAGTAATTAAACATAGGACAAATGATTATTTAATGTAAACATGTTTTATAATAAAACAGGTAATTTACTGAACTTTTGACTTAGCCCATTTGTGATCCGTCTTTTCCTGAAATGTACACTGGCCTTTCTGAATCAACAACAACATGCAATGGTTATAATACCTTTATTAGGAACATTACTTTCTGTAACTATACAGATAGTATAGTTAACCACTTTAAAAAGCCTATTTTCATTTTTGCATAGTTCATGTATTTAATTGTGCCAGAGATATATTGGCAATATTTGATGAAGTACAGTGCATGTATTATATTTGTCTTGTAAGGGTTGTAGTGGGTGTTAGGAAACTCGCTATTTTCCTCTTAGAGTTTTTCTGATAGGTTTGCAACTGAAGTTCTATCTACACATAGTTTGTGTGATATTGTAGCAACCTTGTGGTAGTTAATTCATGCAATTTAGCAGGGTGCTACAGGGTTCAGCTGTTTTTCAGCACTGATTATCCTTGCTGCAACAGTATGCCATATCCTGTGCTGCCAGTTTTTTTTCAGTCTTTGTTACCAAGCTAACTAGAAAAAGGCCAGATTTTATGCCTACCTACTTGATGTCATGCCTGCTAAGTCTAATAGTAGCTTGAGACATTTTCTCTGATTTTCGTTTGCACTTGTCCATTTTTGTTTATCCATGGTGCCGTAATGCATTGTTAGAGCTTGGGTACTTCAATTAACATCAGTCGTAGTATTCACCATTCTAGCTGTTTTTCAAACACAGAACAGCTGAAAATATGTTAAACTGTAAAGTCCAAAGGTCTTGATGTTAATTTTTCCCCCTGTAAATTTATTTTTGCAACTGTTTTTAGTGAGATGCACTTGTTTTTCCAATGGCTAATATTAAATTATAGTCTATGTGAGCAGACTTAATAACAAAACCAACAGAGCTTGTAGTGTAAAATCTCTTCCTAGAGATTAGTTACTATTAACAGATTATCAACAAAATGCATCTGAAGACTTTCCCCGGGCCAGACTGTACCTGCACTTCTTTGGTAAGAATGGTTGTTCTAATCTTAAAATCCTGTCATTCCCTAGGGAGCCACTCCTTCTCCCTTTCATGCAATAGAGGTAGCAATCCACCTGCCTCAGTGAATCAGCAGTATCCACTTAACCTCTTCTCAGCAGGATAAGCACCTGCTAACAGCATGGGGTATTGCTGGGAAAATTATGAGCCTGCTAGCTTATGTGTTAACAGTGATTAATATTTGGTGTTACAGTTTCAATATGTAGGAGGCATTACTGCTATTGAGAAACTGCCTTAACCCCAGCTGCTGTTCCTCAGAGATCACTCTCACTTAGAAGTTGTGGTTATGGACTGCTTCTACCCAGAAAGGAAATGAAAGCATCTTTCAAGGGCTTAGACAACAGAAGATGGATAAAATACTTTGTTGTGTTTTAAAAAAAATTGAAGGCAGGATTCAAATTTACATACTGGTTTTTGAAACATCAAACGTGTGTGTGGGGAAACGGGCATTGATACTAGTCTACTTTTGCAGAGATTGAAGTTTTGTGATACTCTATGAAAATACTTATTTTCCTTTCATGAATACAAGCACACTAAGATAATTGCAACAGTAGTGTTCTCTGTTTTCATCATAACCACCTATTTTCCTACATTAAAAGATAGCATTAATAAGAAATGTTTCAGGTGGCTGGACAGTCTTGATCATTATTTTATAAATTGGTTGTGTATTGCCACTGATCCACCCAGTTTTTAGGAACAATCAGTTGGGCCAAACGGTTTCCAAACTATATGTAGTAAGCAGAAACCATGAAAATACATCAAAGATTTGTTTTTTCTTTAACCTTTAGGCTAATGCTGTGAGCCCTTCTACTGGAATTGTAATATCTGCACCTGTAAATATTATCAAAACTTAAAGGAAAACTGCGAAATTTGAATTGTATCTGCCCTTACTGCATCTAGAAAGAGATAGAATTATGGTTGAATCAAGCTACAAAATTGTTTTATTAATTTGATGTAGGTACCTTAAGATGACTTCACTTCAAACAAAAATAAAATATTAATAAATTTTTACATTTTAATTGTTGTAGCAAGCTACTATTGACATTTTTCCAAACCTTCATCTTTTAGAAATAAGTGCAACTCCATTTGTACTTCTTCCTTTTATGGATCTACGATACATCAGAATGCAATATTAATTTGCTTGCACTTTGGTTTCTTTACCCCCTTTTTTATTTTTGTCTTTGATTTCTGTAGTGCTACGCAGTCTGTATCACCTCTTCTCATCCTTCCTTAAGTCCTCTCTTACTTCATATTTTGGTAACATAATAAATAGTAATATAGTCTTCCTGTCTTGAATATTCTGTAAGCACTACAGAAAGAATTAATGATAAAATTGAATCTTTCTATTTAAAAGTATAAAAAATCTTTAGTTGGAGTCCTACTTTCTTGTTACAAAAAACCATATTAATCAGATAGACCGTTTTTAAATATTGCATTTTTTAAAAGGTCACTGTGCACCAGCTTTGAAATGTGGCAGGCTGATTTTGTTTTTCTTATGAATCTCCATTCCAGATTTGGTTGGCAACCAGAGACAGAATGAGACCAACATATGGACATTTCCTGGCACTTCTGACATGGATATTTTCTTTCATTTTCAGTCTAGAAGTATTCCTCTCCTTTTAATGGGTTCTGTGTGATTTAGGGGGTTGCAGCATTAAGAAACAACACCAAATGTGTCATAGTTTTAATAAATGAAAAATGTCATTGGTATTTTTAATCATTATAGGAGCTAAGGGCAAAGCTGTATTTGCAATGCCCATTGACCTAACCAGGGTAGGTGGTAGATGCAGTGCTGATTTCAGCTTACTTTAAATGCCCTGGCTTCTTGATCTTACATCATTTTGTGTTAAACACATGCTTCTGGAAAATGTCCCCACTTTGGAACTATTTTCTTTCTCTTTTTGTGATGTACAAAGTGAAAAAACTAACAACCTACTGACTATATACACATACCTGATTTATCGGTTGATAAACTTCTGGCAGTTCTAGAGATTCTAAATGTATATAAGCTGTAAAACCTAGACTATTTCTAAGTATTTATTTAAGAGAAAAAGTAATAGTGCCATATATAGTGAAATTTTCACATTTTGACATCTTGCAGGAAACAGTATATAGTTCTTTATTGCAATTATATAAACCAGTGGAAAAAAACAAGCAACCACACCCCACAATATTATTTGTTATTAGTTTATAGAGCATAAATTCAGTATGTGCATTTAGACTTTTTGATGGTGTGATTTCTAATAAGACCTGTCTAGCAGGTTCTGTGGAAAGAATGGAAATGTGTACTTTTGGATAGAAATTAAATATATATTATAACCTAGAAAGTGGACAGTTGTCCTTAGCTTGTTATGACTTGTCTTTAAATTATCTGTGTAAAAATTATTTGCTATTTTTCTGTTTTGTAAATGCATTCTTCTCAAAGCTATGCTCTATTTGCAGCTATACTGAAAATATATGAAATCTCAAAAATGCATCTCTTTGCATTTAAAGTTATTAAAAATTAAGCTACTGCAGTAAAAGATCATTGGTCACTGTCTATTACTGTTCTGCTACCGATGTAGTTTTTAGATATTCCACTTATATTATACACTGCTACCCTAGGGGTGGCAATGATGTGGACCCAGTGTGAAAATTATCATATTTAAAATTAACCTAATCTTCTCTGCCAACATTTCTGAAAAACAGTAGTAGAATAAAAGATAAAATTACTATTTAAAACAGAAAAACTGCTAATCTTATACTAATTTTCCTAATAAAGGCAAATAAAATAATTTTGTCAAGCATTAAGGCTGTGCTAGGGCTTAATTTCAGAAGGCTTTTTTACAAAGGGAAAAGATGATAGTGAGAGAAAGCCTCACACCCTTGAATTGAATTTTATTTGCTTCCAAACTGCACTTATTGCTAGTGAATAAACCTGAGTATCAGTAAGATTCTCTGGTTCAGTTCTTTGGCTTGCTTCTATGGATGTAACTTTTAGGGAGCTTCTGTGTGCCTATTAAAAATGTTTGAATAAGTTCTTTTACATGAGGCTTATATAAGGGGTTAAGGTGTTGTCTCTTCAGTTTTGTTGTTTTTTTTTTTTCCTTAGAAGAAACTTGAGACAGATAAATGTAGATCTTAGTGGCTCCCTGTGGAAAACAGGTGTTCAGCACTGTATAATTTCCCTTGGTGATACATAATATTACTACAATAAATATGGAATATATACATACACATAAGCACTATTTGCTGGTACACTACTAATTAATTTTTTATGTATAGATTGATCCCTATTGAAACATGATCTAGGAATTGAATTTTGTCACATTTTTCATCCTATTCTGTCTAAATATTTTGCATTTTTTTTTCATTATATGGAGAGTGTATTCCTCTAGCAGAACTGTCAGGCATTTGCAAACTTAAAATATAGGTAGCTTCTAGCCAAGAACAGTGAAATTCAATTATTATTCATATTAAGATGGATTATCTTAAAAAGGCAACACTTTTTTTTTTTTAATAGGAAGGACTGAATTTTAATTGTAAAGTTGCTGCTTGGTGTTGTATATATGCATCATATTAAAACAACCCAGGTAAATGATTATATAAAATGCGTGATTCTGTTCAGTTAACTTCCAGCACCGTGTTGTGAATGTATATGAAGTTCATTCTGATGCTCAAACTGGGCAGTTTAATTAAGATCTGGTTAACACACTCAGATTTAACACTGGAAAAAATATCTCCTCTTTAAATCTATGGTAGATTTTGAAAAGATTCCTTTCAGTGGAAGTTATTTGCACACGCAGTAAAACCTGATCTCTGTTCACGTTAGCACTTATACCCTAGATTTTATTTTTTCAAACTAAGCTGGAAAGCAGTTTTTGCTCTTCTAAGTGTTGTCCCAGTGCTTTTATTTATTATTAGCATTTTAAGGTTGCAAATATATGGAGTTCTATATAGCAAAATGTAGAACACTGTGCCTTAGCACCTATTAATAAGGTTACTGGTTTTCTTTCTTGTTCCTCTGTCTAAATCCTGACATTGGTGCACTCATTCTTGATAGACTGTGAAGATGCCAGGTTGTGTCAGTTCAATACGACTTTGAATAAATCATAGTGTGTTTGCAGCTAGAATATGCTTATTAATAATAAGATGATTCTACAAACTTTACAATAGATAACTGCTGTACTGAAAGAGGATCATCTTTCAGCTTGCAAAATTAGTACTTGCGCATAAAAAGGTTTCATCTCTGTAAGAAAAATGAAATGTATAGGGGAGCCCTTAAGACATACTGTTCCTTTTCTAAGTTACAGAGTAGTTCATATGTCATGCTAAGGAAAAAAAGTATAAAATAGTGTCGCTGTAGATGTGGCTGACTTCCTCTGGCTTTGTCATCTTGCCGTGTATTAGCCTTGTCAAAAAAGAATATATCATATTTTTACATCACAATTTTAAAGCACTGTTTTCTAATCATAAGACTCACAAGAATAATTTTCTTTATTATTTCTTTACTTTTTCTACCAAAGAATTCCTGTTAGGCATGACTTGGAGATTGAAAATACTGCTATTTAACAATTTATATACATCAAGATGAGGAACCTATGTGCCAGCAAAGGCTAGTCATAAACAGTCCTGAACAAAGTGTGGAAATGAACCTAGGGCAGCGGACACAACTACACCTAGCAAGCCTTTCACCTTCTTTTTATAGAAGGTAGGAATACTGGGCTCTTTCTCAAATACATAAGGATAATCAAAGACTAAAAAAGGTCTAAGTAGTACATAGTTTACTTAGAGTGGCATTCCCATATGGTTAAAGTTGCAAGCTCATTCAAATGCGAGGAGAAGGATATGAGCTGCATGAAGACATTACAGCAATATAACTTCCTTAACATCTAGCACAGTGGGCTAAATGATTTTTTAGCATGATGGGAATATACATTTAATCATTACTTTGGGAAAATTTGTATTGCACCGAGAAAAAAGAAAGTGAACAAGCCTATTACAATGTCTGCAACAATAAGCATGCAAAGGCATTTTACATAACTATTTGATTTGAAATTAAAATCTTAAAGAGAATAATGTGTTGAAACTAATGTAACCAGAGAGGTTTGGTTTTTTTTGGTTTTGTTTTTTCTTGTTTTAATTTGTTGGGGTTTTTTTATTGTTTGTTTGTTTTTAATTGATCAGGCATTGAAAGAAGAATCAGCACCCTTCTCTTCATTTTTAGCTCTTTGGATTCTTTTTTTTTTTTCTGTGCACTGGTGCTACATACTTTTCTTTGCTGAGGTTTAAAAATGTAAAAATAATAAGATCTTATTCTGCATAACTGCTTGAGTGAATTAATTGCTTGTAAAACTGGGAAAAGAACCTTTAAAGGTCAAATAGATGACTCAATATTAGATTTTATAACTTTGTTGTGCCACCCAAAGATTTGATTGGAAATAATAAAATTTACGTACCTATTTAGTGCTTAGTAACTTTGAGTTAGCAAGAGAAGCTGCACTTAATTACAGATTTGCTAATGTTCTCTGTAGGATTGATCTGGATCAGCCTACTTCACTCTTGATGAATTCAAAACATCATGGATGACAAAACATTTTATGACTGTTCAATCCAGCAGGACTCAGTGTTATATCTGCCATAACCAATCTTTACTTCATGTGTAAGGATTTATTTTTAATAAAAATCAACATCATTCAGTTTCAAGTATTTGCTGCAAAAGCAAAACTAAAGGTCACAGCAGCTAGGTAGACACCCAGAACTGACACTTGGTTAGGGATATGCCTCCAAATCCATACATGAAGAAGGAGAGTAAAATTAAAAAGGTATTAGATCTGAATTTTATTTTTGTGGCTGACCATACCTCATCACAAGGTAAAAATTTTTCCTAATCGAAAGAACTCTTTCTTCTACAATAGAAAACAAAGTATGATGGATATCTTTAAAAATTATGGTAATTAAATTAATTATCTATATTTAGCAGTTAGAACAGTGTATGTGTTCTGATAAAGAGGCCGTGCATAGCAAGTTCATTTCAACACTGGTGGATGCTGATTAGATGATGATGGATAAAATAATTTATTCCATAAAGTTTGTGATGCCTATGCAGTTTGTAGCAAATAACACAGCAGGCATGAAGTGTGTTCCTGCATGCAAGAATCCATTTCTTGTTGCAGATGACAAGACAAAAAATATTCTTTTCTCTCATCCTACAAGATGAGAGAACAAGAAAGACTTGAAAATGAATTGATATCTGTGCTTTAAAAGCTTACAAAATTCTAGTACATCCTTGTCCTGAGTGTATATAACCTGCAAAGTCATAGAGCAGTTAGGGTGATCAGAAATCATTTTACTAGCCAGTGTTATCAAAGAAAGTCCTATGGCAGGTGTCACATAAAGCCAGCTTTGAATACTCAACTCAAATGGCCATTTACAGGTGGATCAAAAGGCAGTCACCATCTGTGCAAGTTCAGGAAAAAGCTATGAAATCATATTTCGAAATCCTTAACGTGACTCTGAGCCTACCTGTTATCGTGCAGGGGCAATCTGCTCACACGAGGTGCAGTGTGGAATCAAAAGACATGCCCACTCACCCAGAAGAACTGAAAAGCTGCTGAAAGTGACTGTGTGTTTTCCTTTCAGAACAAAGAGGGGAAAAAAAACATTAGCCACATGTTCAAGAAAGGTCACTGATACCGGTGTTTTAGGTCACTTTTCACTTCATCCAGTACCCTTGACTGGGTACTGCCTAACCTGTAAGCAAAGTCAGTATTTTTGGCCTTCGTTGAGAAAGAAGATAAACTATATTGGAAGAAGGGTTTAAATTCGTTTTAATGTATAACTACACTGCATGGTTGTGGACACAGACAAAACAGTTTCTAATAGTTTTTCCTCATTCCCCCTAGCAGAGTTTATGCTTTAAAAAGATTTGAATCAAACTTTAAAGGAAGGTGCTGACCAGCAGTTTTATGACTGATTTGTTTTAAAGCCTAAATGGCTTAGGGAAATGTTTTACATGAGATATAATCCATCCACATGGAATAAAGCCTGGAAAATTAGGTGGCATAAACCTAGAACACAAACTATATTCTAATGACTTTGCACTTAAGCTGTTGCTTACAGAACTAATTTAAGAGTACCTATAGATTGTTTATTGCCTATAACAATACTTCCTGGAAGCTGGAAGATTTTTGGAAGTACTTTATTCAAAAACCTTTATTAATAATGTCTTTGATCTGATGGTTAGAATTTCTCTGACATGCAACTTTGATCAGCATGTGGAATAGCTGTGAAACTGCTATCTCTCCTTGAGTAATAACTTCATCAGCAGTACTGTAAAATTATATTTATCTGTCCTGTTGATTCCTCCTTTTATGCATTGATTCCAAAATACTTTACTGAACACTTTGCCTTTTTGTCCTCAGACACAAAAACTTATATGCATCTAGACAAGGAAGTATATTTTGCATTTGGATACTTGGAGTGCTTATAACCTATTGCTTTTAACAAACACTTTTGTGTGTATTTTTAATATGAACTGCTGATAATAAAGCAGTCACCTCTACAACTTTTTGTAGACTCAGGACTCCTAAATCTGAACAAAGACAGTGCTGATTTTACATAAGTAGTGCATACTTACAAATTGTTTATTTTGAGTTACAGATGTATATCGATATATATTTTCGTTACTTTTTATATACTGATACACTTATCGTTGGAATGATGCTGGGGGAAATATTAAGTATGGAGAAGTGATCACTTACTTGAAAGAAAAATTAAACTGTTGTTTGCATCTGTGTTGACAGGGCTTGTGCTATCAAAGTGTTTTGAAATAGTCTTTTCCAGATGTTTTTCTTAATTTGATACTAGTTGATTTCAGAAGAGGCTAGGATGATTATTAGTAAATAACCAAGAACTGACAAGGGAACTGAGGGTTTCAGATCCCTAGATATATTTTTCATGGAAAAACATAGAATATGGTGGTATAGCAGGCAGCAGAAGGTACAAAACCTGCCAATTAAGGTATTATCTATATGATTATCTGCCTTGAATAATTAGCAGGGTTATTTCTCTTCCTTATTTTCTTTTGTCAAAATTAATATAACTTTAAAAATTATTTTGATGAGCTATTATACAACTGTTTAACCTAATTACATGGGAGAGTTTAATGCATTTGTACTAAATGCTTGATATTTATATCGATTTGTATTGATAGAAAGACTGTTGTATTTCTTGTGCATTTTTGGTAGTATATCCAGGGACAAAAGGAGCTGATTTTGCATAAGCCTAACTGAATATGTAAAAATTTATTACTGATAATTAGCAAAGAAAATCTGTTATATTGCAAACACTTTACTCTGTATGCATCTTTTTGAGCAACATATATATTCCATATTCAATATGCATAAAGCCCTGAATTATTTTAGTGATTACCTTATTACACATACAGGGAGCATTTTAGAGGTATTGTGGTTTAATCCCAGCCAGCAATGAAGCCCCATGCAGCTGCACACTCACTCTCTCTCCAGTCAGGTGGGGAAGAGAATAGGAAGGGTAAAAGTGAGAAAATTCGTGGGTTGAGATAAAAACAGTGTAATAATTTAAAAGAAATAATAGTACAAATAATAAAAGCTTATAAGAAAAAGAGGAAAAAATTAACCAGAGTAAAATAAAACCCAAGAAAACAAGTGGTGTAAACAAAAACAATTGCTCACCATCAACTGACCAATGCCCAGCCGGTCCCTGAGTGGTGGCACCCCTACTAACCTTCCCTCTAGCTTTATATGCTGAGCATGATGCCACTTGGTATGCAATACCTCTTTGGTCAGGTGTCCCGGCTGTGTCTCTTCCCAACTCCTTGTGCACCCCCAGCCCCCTTGCTGGTGGGGTTAAGGGAGAGGCAGAAAAGGCCTTGACACTGTGTAAGCTCTGCTCAGCAGGAGCACATCTCTGTGTTATCAACAATGGTTTCAGCACAAATTCAAAACACAGCCCCATACCAGCTCCTGGGAAGAAATTTAACACTGTCCTAGCCAAAACGAGTGCAGGTATGTAGCAAAAGCTGTCTTAAGGCCTGTGATCAAAAAAACCCTCCCAGGAGTTCGTCTGTTTGGGCTGCCTCGGACCAGTCCTTTTGGAAGGACTGACTGCAAGGCTCCTACAGCTGTACCTCAGTTAATCAGATTTTGTGTTTAGATGAGATACAAAGAGTGTTTGAAAGTAAATGGAAAAAGCTTAAACTAAATATTATTAGCTACCTTTGTTCTTTAGATGGCAAATAGTTTTGGGGGTTTCCTAGAAAATGCATAACCACTGAATCTAGTAGCTTTTAAGTAAAACATATTACTTCAGAGTCAGTAAAATAAAGCATGGATCTATTTATCTTAATTCTTTGTTTGAAATTTGCTTTCTTTTAATATATATATTTTTTATATACTGGTTCAAAAAGGAAATATATTTTTCCTATTTTTAAAATATATCCTGAAAGTGATCACACCCTGTACCAGTATAGCACTCTTGTTCCAAGTGTTTTATTTTTGGCTCCATTTTGTTTATCCTGAGCTTTATTCTGCATGTGCCACTGCCTTAGTATGCCATGAACAGCTAATTTCAGTAGTAAATTCTGGACTGTTTGAGGTCCAAATATTTTAAACAATTAATAAAAGCAATAAGTAAAAACTAAAAAAAATCTGGAATATGTTAGAATATGTCAGTTGTCCTTATTTTAAATGTTCAGGGACTATTGTCAGAGTAACTGGGTTAGACTGATTAGTTATCTGTAATAACATAGCATACTGATGTGTGCTATCAACATGGCAAAATTACTCTGTGCAACATATTTGGTTAGAGTAATTAGGATTATCTGGAAAAATGAGTAAGTAATATGGCCCTATAGAGCACAAAATTTTTCATGAAAGAATGACTTAAAATTTATAATTATGTATTTAAAATAGATTCAGAGGAGCGGTGCTGTTTTTAACTAAATATTTACATTCATATTGATTATGTCAATGTTATTCAAAATTATTATAACAATTTACTATCTGCTTACATATCAGTGTTGCCTTTTTAGATTATATATGTGAGTACAGGTACATTGGAGGAATATTTCGCAATTATAGCCATTTCCACGAGGTGGTGCTCAAGCAATAAATTTCAGACTGATAATATAATTGTGACTGGTAACAAGCTCAGTTTGAAAATATGGCTGTCAAACAGATGTTCTTCTCTTTGATGCTATATCTAACTTAAGGTGGGAATGATGAGGTCAGGAATTAATTTATTATGTCATGAAAAAGTTATTTCTCCTTTGCCAAAAGAGAGAAATACCACTTTTTTTTTGCAGCATAATACCAGGGGGTTGTGATCATTTTGACATGGAATTCTCATAACCCTTTTCATATATCATACTTTGGTTATTCTTTGTATACTGTCCACTTCTGGTTATGAGTAAAGGAACTAGCATACATAAAGAGATTACAGGAGTTGCTCTAAGCAAAATGTTAGTAAATTCAATAGATTTAAAGAAATCTGACATAGAAAAATACAGTGGATGCTGATTCACTGATCATTCAACAGTAAATAAAAAATGTAGACAGCACGATAATGCAAGAAGGCAGATGATGTGAGAGAATGGCAATGACTATAAACAAAGAAGACAGTTTGGCATAAGTGTTTTTCCTACTTTGATCAAATAGAGCATCCTTAGCTGTTTTACTTGCCAAAGTGCTGCTTGTTTTTTTTTTAACATCCTCTGCAAACCCCTTATTCATCTCCTCCTTCAAATTATACATTTCTAATTTAAAGTTCACTGTGACTACCTCTGAAGAAGAGTCAATAATTAACTCTGCAAGCTTTGTTATTGTTTCATTCCTAACCATCAAAATGGCAAGAAGCAAATATGCACTGAAAGTTTGTTTCTTCCTTTCAACTGTTGTTTCCTGCTCTGGCTGTTTTGTTGCTTCTTTTTTCATTCTTTTTTACTTGTGGCCTTTTTTCTTTATTTCAGCTTAAATGATCAACACAAATTATACCAAAGGCACAAATGGCCTTACTTCTACTACAGGCATTGCTCTTGGCCAGCTAGTGCCCTCAACTTGAAATCAATAGCCACAGTTCTAGCAGATTTTTTTTTTCCTTGCAGCAGTAATGCATTTAAAAGACAGTATGCTTTCTTTCTTTGTTCATTGCTTCTAATCTCAAGGATGTAAAACACAATTTGTACATTCTTCTTGAAAGAAAACTATTTTTAAAGAGCAAATAGGTCTCCTCTAGTTATTTTACTTTCTGACAGCTGATAGAGCAGTAATCATCCTATTTGAATAAACTTGAAGTGTCTGTGAATAGGGAAGTCTCATATGCTTCGTTATGCAGCCTGTTGGGAGTAAAGTGATGACAGATCTGTGAAAAACAAATCAACCTTCTCTCTCCACTTTTATTTAGATATTGCACATGGAGGCTGCCTGCTCCTGGAAGGTATTTAGTCACCCAACTCCTACACACATATGTTTGAGGATCCGAGTCCAAGTTCAGAGATGGTCCATTTTATAAATATTTAGTTCAGCCAATTAGAAAGAATACAATTATTTGCAAGATTTCTGTCTACCGTCAGATGTTGAACTCTTTCATTGGCAGAACTAAGTTGCACCTCATATGTAATTTTTTACCTTTATTACCAAACTGTCTGTTTATTCAGTGGATCTTTGTATATTTGATAAGGATTTTTTATTTTGACTGGAAAAATCCCTTCTGCTATTGACTAAACTGAAATACTC
Source organism: Myiotriccus ornatus (assembly GCA_036023395.1). Lineage (NCBI taxonomy): Eukaryota > Metazoa > Chordata > Aves > Passeriformes > Tyrannidae > Myiotriccus > Myiotriccus ornatus. The sequence continues at coordinate 39,470,182 of JAYRBT010000139.1, forward strand.
ATTTCTTTTGCATTCTTTTCATTATTTGCTAACATATTTACATGGAGTAACTACTGAGAAACAGAACTGATTAACTGTTTAGCTACCATCAGTAAAGACAAGGAACAGAGAACAAAATTACACTTTAATATCTTTGTAATCCATTGTGATTATATTATAAACATCCATTATATGTATAGTGCTACCTGGCTTGTCCATGGCATTTGAGAATAGTTAGCACTTGTTCTTTCTTCTTAAGAGTCCCGTTAGAGAGTCTGGTTAATGCTCATCAATCTGAAGCTCTGTGATTCCTTTTGTCTTTGAGATGTGGTAGGAGAAGAAAAGATTTTATAAATGCTCTTTGATTATCATCAGTGTAGGTTTGAGGATCTCTTCTATTTAGATTTTTTTTTTCCCAACCATTTTTGTTAAACCTTGATGAGTCTGTACTTGTACAATTTTGTGGATGAAAGAGCGATATGGACTGTCTGTGAGTAAATTAATTTCATTAGAACTCATTTCTTTAGTACTGGCTCATTCTGTCTTCTAATTCCACACTACTGTACAAAGGTAGAATTACAGTTTTCCCACTGGTACTGTTATATTGCTTCATTACAGGCTCCTTTCAACATTTTAACAGCTCAAAAATTGGTTTCTTTCATTTATTATCCCATACTCTGCATAAACTGACTTCCCATTTGCTTTTTGACCATCTTAGCTTTATCTATTTGTGTTTTCTTTCATCTTTTTTTTTCCAGTTCTTTTGGGCATTTGTGTTTGCTGTCATGCCTAGCTGAAGCATATGCAAACTTTGCTTTGCAACTGGGTTCACAAAGGCTGTACGTGTATATAGGCTTTAACCACAACCTAGTAAGAAATTAAGAAATCATTCTAAAATCTCAGGTATCTGTGATACAAAGCCAATAGCTCTGACTGAGCATTTAATTATTACAGTAAGTGAGCAGCCTACTCAGAATCAGTAAAACTTTTGGCCTAATTGCAGGTGAGAAAAAGTTAAAGGATTATTGATTTATTCTTAAAATGGGCGAAAATAGCCAAAGGAAAAAGACTCCATAAACTTTATATTCTATTTTTTACAATGTGCTCTGTATTTCTTTTGATTCACTAGTGATTAATTGTGAAAGATGAAACAGAAAACACAGTTATCAATATAAGTATTTGGGTCTATCCCTTTGTTTTCTAAAATCATTTTAGCACCTGTATTTCAAATAATTAAACATTGCATTAATGTTTATTATCTTATTTATGTCTTCGTTTTTTTTAGTTTTTAAAATAAAGTGAAAGTACTAAGGAAATAATACATTAGTATAGTAACTAGATAGATAGATATATTACTTTCATATATCTACTATAGTAGAGATTCACAATAGAATACAACTTTGATAATTGCAAAATATGTGAAGTGAATGCTGACATAAAGTACATGCTGTGATTATCACTGACCTAAGAGCACAACAGTTTTCAAGGCCATTCTACTTTCTTAGTAAAGCCTGAATAAAATTAGTGATATTAACACTACAGTTTCTGAAACCAGAACGCACTAAACTATAACTCATCAGGCCCCAGTGAGGCTGACATACGGGTCTGAGAACCCAGCAGAAGTCTGGAAATGTGGCAGAGGAGTGGGTTACCCTTTCAAGGTACTTGACTCCTAGTGAGCTGGAGTCAAATCTTTCAGTTTGCGTCTTGTAATTAACAAGTGAATGTGAATTTGTTATGGGTGGGAAGGTTCATTCCTGTTCCCAGTGTATCTCCTGAAATTCTTGACAGTGGTTCACGTACTTCAAAAGCACTCGCTGAAGTCTTTCATTTAGATGGTGGTAAACTAGCAGAGTCAAGGCAACCTGATAAAAATTTCCCATGTTTCTACACCTGAGAATTTGTCACTGTTCACAAGAGTGAAAATATGTCAAGAGCTTTAGATTACACATCGCCTCGAGAGCATCTCTTTCTGCAAATATAAATGTCCTCTCTCTGTTAGTCCATTGTTTTTCCACAGTATTGAATTTTTGCAAGAAATACAAAACTATTTATTAAAATCCTTTTTTCTGTTTTAACATTTGATTCCCTGTGCTGTTTAAACAGGAAATAGCGTTCACTAAGGATCATATTCTATCATATTTTAATATGCATATGTAGACATATCCATATGTATAAAATCTATGTTAATTTGAATGTAATTAATTGTATTTTTGTCTTGTACAGTAGGCCTTTTCCCAGCAGATTTAGTTGAAAGCTTTTAACACTCCATTGTTTTAACAGTGTTCTAGATAAGTACAGTTCAAATGTGAGGTCCCTGTAAGAAACAAGCTTCTTGACTTGGGAACCTGAAGCTTCCTTGGCTTCAGATGAAGGTGACCAATTCATATGCTGATCCGATCTTTGTTCCTGCCAATGCACAGAAAAAAAGCAAGTCATAGAGACTGATCACAGAAGCTCTATACCTAACCTGTTTTTATAGTGGCAATTCACTTGAAATGGCACCTGTGTTCAGGAGTGGTTCAACCATGCCGTTAATTCCTCTCTCAAATATTGTAAACCCTGTAGAGCTTTAAAGATTGGATTAGTTTAAATTGTTTACCAAACAGCAGCCTGTGTTCCTCAATGTTTCTGACCCAAATATGTCATGATAAGAAATATATCATATAAAGACATAGCAAATCACAATCATTAACTGGTGTGCAAGGCTCAAATAATTTTTTCTTTTAACAATTTAAAGACATCTCTACTTTAGTATGAAAAATAAACTAGTTAAAACTGCTGGTTGTCATATTGACAGATTGATCATTACATTGTTGTCATTTTTAATTTGTAGATTAACAATTTTCTCAGACAATGGTTGTGCCTCATTTTAAATTTACCTTTTATTTTCATGTTTTTTCTCTTCTTTGTCACTCTACTAAGTCCCTTTTGTGTAAGAAATTACACAAAATTATAGTCTCTCAGATGCTTCTATGAAAGCCACCTCTGAGTCAGCCTTTTCAATGGAAAGTCATGTAGCTTTTCTACATTTCCCCTTCTCTTTTACAGTTTCATTTTAGTCATAGGTTATTACTATAAAAATCTCTGCTAAAGCCATCACTTGCATGAGACTCGATTCTGTACTGTAAAACATGTAAACATTACAGAAAGCAAATTTAGTGATGAATCACTGGCCTTAGGGCTCAAAAAATCCTACATTCACTTTCATCCATCCACAGAAGTAATTTTGAAAGCAAACCTAAAATTTTAAGTATGTGGAAGGCTGGTATCCCCACATGTGTCTGTTGGCCTCCATTGTTCATGTGTTTGTTTAATTTCTGTTTTAACTCTTCTTCATTTTCTTTTGGGTTTATTGGAGTTTTTAGACACAGAAATAGGACAAATGTTATTGCTGTACACTATATTGTACATGGGAGAAATGAAGACCATGAAAAATTCTGAATCTGATTTACTTAAAAGATAAATCATATCTGTACAGCTATTTTTCTTGTATTCAATATTATTTCCTAAATGTTAGAATGAAGTGTAAATACCTTTTTCTAAATTAAAAATAAACCAGAATTTTTTCTTCAAAATTTCAACAATTTAATCTCTTGCACGTCTGGCTACACTGTTCACCTCAGGAAACCCTACATGAGGCTATGCATGCTGAGTCAGCTGAAACCCATATTTTGTGCCTAAATAATCACTTAAAAAGGAAAATCTTTGCATTCTTTCTAGAGAAGCATAATTATACTCCTTTTAGAAGGAAGATTAGAAATGCTAATTCTTTAAGTAGGTAGTCATTATTTTATCATTTAGTATTAGCTATAATAATGTTAGTCATGATGAACTAATGTGGTATTAATATGGATTTCATATATACTCTCTTAGGAATGTAATTATAATTTACCATTTTATTAATGTTCAGTCATTTTGAAGTGTTGCTGAATTAACAGATCACTACTCACCTCATTTTATATCAATGACAACTTTTGCTTATGAAAACCTTGGACCACTAATTGAACTGGGAGGGAACCAAGTGATTGCAAGCATTTAAACAAAAACTGAAAGTTTTTCTAATAATTAGGAAAAAACATGGTCGTTTTTTCTAAGCCTTTTGCTGGGATAAAGTGGAAAGGTAGATGCTTTGTAAAGAACAGCTGGACTTACAATGCTCATTAGCCTAAGAAGAGTCTAGCAAACTCTGGAGGCAGCTGTCGTCAGGAAGGAGTGACTGAAATGAAGAACAGCTTGAGTGCATGAGAAATAGGAACCTTGTTTCTTTATGTCACTGCAGGGAACCCACTATTATTTCTATTGCCAATAGACATATTGGAATGTCAAGGTCTGAAGGCACAGATGAAGAATTGTTTGCTTATGGAAGAAACTCTTCTTCCTCTAAAACATTAAATATTATTGCTATTCCATGATTGCACTGGTACTCATGAGATCTTCCTTCAGTTTCATTAAAAGGTTTTCAGTAGTACAAATTAAATTTACTTCTTTCTGATTTTATGGACAGTAAATAAAAAAAAAAAAAAATCTGGGTTTGGTTTTGGCTTTTTTTTACCCCTGATATTCTCAAATCAATTAAGAGATAAAGCCACATACTTCAGTAATGCTCAAGGTATACTGCCATGAGAGCACGATGCCCAGGACTCCCAGTCAAGGAGATGGCAGCACAGGATTTGTGAGTTATACATTTATTTACCTGATTAGAATAAAGATTGGTGTTTTGGTTTTTTTTTTTTTTCAGCTTGAAAAGAGATGTTCCCCCTGCATAATCGAGAACCAGAAATACTGTCCCGTCTTTTGTATAGACATAAAATGAAATTAAGTTTATTCTGTAAATCTTTGAGTGTAATTGGGTGGGGGTTTTTGTTGTGGGTTTATAAAACCCAGTAGAAGCAGCTCCAAACTCCATTGAGCTGTGCTAGTAGTATTTGGCTCATATGCTCTGTAACTGCAAAAAATTTTCAAGGGGATATCAAATGCTGAGATATTAATGGCAGCAGCTAGTTTGACAAGCCTAAAATACAGTTCAGAGCTCATTGGATCAGCAAAATTTTGCTGTATCATTGTCTTTATTTCTATTAAAATTTGAGAAAAATGTTGTTGTTATTAAGAATAAGATATAAGTAAGGCAAAGAGATATGCCTAGGATGGAAGGACAGTATGCTGAAGTCATTGCAAAGGAAAACCCTAGAGTGTCAGTGAGAACTAACAGACTGAAGACTAATTTTTGAGGTCATGATTTTGGTTCAGGCGGCAGTGTAACATTTGGCTACATGGACAAAATATATTGGTTTAACAGTCATGTGGAGAAATGTAACATTGTTTTAAAGATGGAACTGCTCTAGCAGATTATCAAGGAATACGGTAAAACCAACACTGAAACCAGTACTAAGTGTCATTTTGATTTTGCTAGAAGGCTTGGTATTAGTGCAGAAAGTATGGATTAAATTCTATAGTTTGTGCTTTAAATCTGATGAAACCCTTGTAGTAACACTTGTTAGCTTTATAAGCTAACATTTAGGGGATTTTTTTTACCTTTTGATAAATGTAATCTCAAATTCTGGATGATTTTTTCGTTCAGTTTAGGAAATAACTTTGCAATATGTAGGCATAAACAATATTGCTATTTTTAAAAGCTCTTGAAGTGCTTTTACACATCCAGTAACTGTTTAAGCAGGTTCTGCTATAGCTAACATTATACACCTGGTACACATCCAAGTGCATGATTAAGAATCCAGATTTCTTCTGTAAGGAATTAGAAGTTAAGAGGATGAAAAATTTCCAGGTTAAATAAAGAGCCTTTATGAGCTAATGAGTAGGAAATGCTTTTACTTGGAGACTGGTTACTTTTGACATACTGGATTCTAAGTTCATATTCCTCTCCTTCATTTTATCACTTGTTTGTTGTTCAGACAATATTCATAGTCAACACTTAAAACATCCTTGAAACTGTTCATTTCAATAACTGATAAAAATATTTAAAATTAAATTTTCTCCCTCAGAAACCTAGCAAGATACTAATGAAAAGTAGGATGAATCAAGGATTTTTTAGGCCATATTAGGTTTTGTTCCACAATGATGCATGTAAAGTAACTTGATGTGAATAGCAAACAGGTTTGTCAAAAAAAACCCTAGGTCAGTAAGTACTTGAAATCTCAGTGGTATTTTCTTTGCCAAAATACTGTTTGGAATAGAATTCCTTTGAATATTTGTAAATAAATTTTTAGATACATTATATGGAGACTACAATGTAGTTCACAACTACATTATGAACCAAGATTTATAGTCTCCCTTTCTTTTAGGAAAACAGCTAATTTTGAACTACAGTAATTTGAGTTCAAGTGTTTTAAAAAGAAACAGCATTTGTTTCTGTTTACAAAAATTCTGGTTGTATCCACTCTAGAAGGATCTTGCTATAAAATTTAGGTATATCAACTTTGTACTATGAAACTTTGTCAGCATCTGTTATTTTACTTCAAAATGAAGTTGCTGCTACTCATAAATGCCTGCCAGTTTGGTGTGGGGGGTTTTGTTTGTTTTGTTTTTGGGGTTTTGTTTGTTTGTTTGTTTTTAAAGCAAAACATTGAATGTGGCAATAGTTGCAATGTGATTTTATTCTAAAGGCTACCAATAATAAGATTTTGAATCAATAATTTATACCACCGAAAAGGAGAAAGGATTGTGAGGGATCTCATCATTAGCTGTAGTTCATAATGTCAAAGCCTACTTGTGTCTGGACTTTAGCTGAATGTAGCACTGTAGTATATGATACATTAACTGGAGTGAGGCACATCGATACTGTATTCTATTAGCAAAGTAAGAAATATGAGCCAGCTACTACAAGAAAAAGTAACTAGTTTCCTTTGCATAAGCATAAGCAAGTTAACACTGAATTTATTTTGACTTGTCAAACCTGTTTCAAGTGTTTTGCAAAATTTTAGTGGATATTTTTGCTGTTTTCTTCTTAATTACGTGTTTAGCTTAAAGGAAAAAAATCATAATAAAGCCACAAAGCTTATTAACTTCAGGCTTATGACACATCTGCAAATATTTTAGAATGTTGTTTACATTTCAGTGGAAATTTGATTTTAGACTTTTTGTTCAAAAGAATCTCTCTAAAATAATCTAATATTTTATTAGATTGTTTAGGTTTTCATCAGTGACTTTTTCTACTCTCAGTTTCAATGGGAACATCTGGCTCTTTTCCAATAATCAGTATAATCTCTTGCCTTCAATTTCAAAAATCAGCTGCAGAGAGTAACAATTAGAGGTTAGCAGACTTGATAGATTTATAAGAAGTAATTATGTCATTAACAAATTATCAAGTTATCAAGCTGTCTTATAGAGATAATACAGAAAAAAGCTGAAAGCTGCTGATTGTACAGAAAAAGAGATGTGTCTATGATAGGAAGAACATGTCATTAATTAAAGTGAGCTATACAGAATTAACCTTTAGAACTTTAGTGATTCTGGAAGTCAAATACTGAATTTAATAATGAATTTTAAAAGCAAGATATAAAAATTTTATTTTGTTTCATAAACAAGAGTTGAGGTGGACTACAGGAATCTAAATCTAGGATTTATGTATTGAAAACCGCTGGATTGCTGTTACCTGACAATTATTATTATAGAAATTGATGCACTGGAAGTTCCACCTGAACATGTACAAGAACTTCTTTACTGTGCAGGTGACTGAGCGCTGGAACAGATTGCCCAGAGAGGTTGTGGAGTCTCCCCCACTAGAGATATTCAAGAACCATCTGGATGCAGTCTTGTGCCATGTGCTCTAGGGTGACCCTATTTGAGCTGGGAGGTTGGATCAAATGACCCGCTGTGGTCCCTTCCTGCCTTACCCATTCTGTGATTATTCTTTACAATCAAGTGTTTTCTGTGGATTCATAGATTCTGAGCTGTGGGCTACTTAACTGTTTTACAAAAAAGAGTATTCAGACTCCATGCTGGGATTTTGTATGGCCAATGGATCATGAGATGTCTTAGGGATTTTCGTTCATTCTGATGTAGTGACTCTTGAAATACTGGGGAAGGCTGGTTGTCTTGGGAAAGGAGTGTCATCCAGTGGCACATTTTGACTGTCCCTAACCAGCTAAAAACCTGGATATAGTGCTCTTCAAGGAGCTCTTCCAAAAGTGTCCAGCTTTCCTACTTGCAAGTGAACCGAAGTACCTTTCTAAACTTTTGAATTACACCCCTAACAGTACTTTTGGATCTGTTTCCCAATGTAATTATTAAATGGTGATAAGCTTTTAAAAGAAAGAGAACAAGGGGCATCACTGTTGTATTTACTGTGCTAGAAGTGAGCTAGAAAAGTCAAGCTGACTTTTCATCTTGTTCATTTCTGCCTTCTCCCACAATTCTTTCATGTTTTTTTAGAAGCCACAAACAAAATTTCTTCTCTGATTTTATACTTGAAATGCTGTTGAGATGCTGATAAAAATTTAGAAGCAGGAAAATCTCCCTGCCTGAGATAGAAAATTTTAATATTTGATTTTTCTACCTAGTTTGGTTTCTTTTTCAGAAATATGTAAAGTTTTTGTGCCTTAATTTTTTGTTGGTTTTTTTTTTTTTGTTTGGTTTGGTTTGGTTTTTTTTGTTTTTGTTTTTTTTTTTGGCCGTCAGATTGATTATGCTACTAATAAATTAATGAAGAAAACACTACTATTTTGATCCAGGCTAAAATAAGCTGCATATTTTTGTATAAGAAAATTCCTATTTTCTTCACTTTCTAGGGTAAAAGCTGCAAAGGTATGCAAAATCATATTATAAGTTATTAAAAAAAAAAAAGGGGGCAAAAAATTGGGACCCCCCCCTCAAAACCCTTACTTATTCTTCATACAATGCAAGAGATATGATGCAACATCAGATGCTCGAGATTGATTTCCAGATAATTACCCATTACTTTAGAGTGTGCACAGGACAAGTGTGGGTCCTAATAACTCTCTACAGGCAAATCAAATTGGTAAAAAATTTGAAATTGTTTTACAGTATAAAGCAAAAATCATAGAATAACATAAAATAAAAAAGTACGACATAAAGGCAATTTTAATTTGACTAAGCAGAATTGACTAAAACTGTGTGTATTTGCTCTACAAATTCATGCACTTTAAAGAGCATGGTAGGTTCTTCAGTCTCTATCAACATTAGAGATTAAATTGATTTTAGATACAGTATGGAAAAATAAATCATGCTGTCTTAAGCTATATGATAGAATTCATATGTAACTGTAAAGATAAAGGGAGAAAGAAATGACACAGATGTCACCTATACCATGAAATATTCCAGTTCCTAGCCTAGGACTGTACACAAAGTAGGGGAAGGGAAAATAGGGAATTCCATTTAAGATATAAAAGGAATAAGGTGTTGAAATATCTGGTCTAAATGGCTAGCATTGTTTAAGCAACTGATGCAGGAAAGTTGTCTTTGACTTTTGCAGGCTATGTCAAATGCTGGGTAAATTACAGGGACCAGCTAAAGAATAGCTGAGCTACTGACTCTTACAGCTAATTTTAAAAAATTATACATTTGCTCATTTTTATATTTTTGAAACTTTGTTTCATTATCAGTGGTCATGTAATTCATGGATGTAACAGAACAATTTGTTATATAGCTATGGATATTTGGCAATACTTACAATTCAGGTTTGGAGTAGTTGAAATAGAGCTTTTTGCTGAGCTTTGAAAGACTGAAAATATCCATGGCACAACTCTGTGCTCCTCTACTCAACTTCTTTACTCTTAATTCTATGATCTGGTAATGCAACTCAGTAAAGGTAGGAGAAATGGCCTAAATGAGACTGTCATAGGGATAATTCTTCAGTGTACACAAGAACACTGTAAGTCTTGTCCAGAGCCCCGATGCCCTACAAGTGAACACTGCTTTGCAGTTTGTAATTCCTTTCTGATTTCTAATTCTGCTAAATTCCATAGCACCACACAAAAGGTTTGATGAATGTTTTTGCTAATCACTGCGCTTTTTTTTTGTTTTGATTAATTGTTTTTCCTTACTTTTAGAAATGCTATTTGTAGTTTTGATCTTAATACATTGAAATTACTTACAATAATATTTTATGTGTGTTCTCTAGGTGTTGTAAATGATTCATTCAAGCCAAATATATGTTACAGCTAATGTGCAGTAAAATTACGAGTATGTATCTAACTTCGAAGAGTATTAAGGCTACTTAATCTTTGAGTGACATAAATATGGACCCAATTAGCACAGTTTTCAGCCACTTCATAATTCAAAAAATGTGATCATTCAGATGAAAGCATATTTGACAGAAATTCCATAGTCATGAAGGTAAAAGCTTGCAAGATCACCCAGTAGGATGGAGAAGCTGTCATTCTCTCATCAGTGCTGTTGAATACTAATGTCAAGGTCAGAAAAGTGTAATTTTAGGCTGCCAAAATATTCTTGGATTTGATCTGCTAGCAATGTTTAAAAAGAAAGTAACAACATAAAAATTTATATAAACTTTGATACGATAACTGCAAAGTTTTAGGTGCTTCCCCACTGCAAATATTCTGAGTTATTTACTGCTTTGATTGACAGTTTGGTATGTGGTTTTCTTTTTAATTCTAACATTTGCTTTAAGTATCATCCTCATTGTCTAACATAAAAATTACAACTGATATCTATTTTACAAATTCTGCATATTATTTTAAATGCTGAGGTAGGTGACTTGGTGTTCAAAATATATCACAAGTAGAGGGAAAATTTGGATGTAAAAATATCTGAATGCTTATTTTAAACATAACAAATTGTCATGTGTAATAAAATTATAGACTTATCTTTATTTGCACTTTTCATTTACATAGCATGATCATGTTAAGTGGGGACTCTTACTGCTGGCTCCTTCTAGCTATTAAACACGTATAGAAAAGATGAGCCCAGACTGTTCTCAGAGTATCTTCTGAATCATAAAAGGATGAGAGGCAATGATCAAAACTTTCAACAAAGCACATTTCTACTATAAATTAGGGGAAAACAGTTTCATGGTGAGAATGGTTAAGCACTGCAGCAGGCTTTCCAAAGATGATGTTAAGGTTTTATCCTTGGAGTTCTTCAGATCCCAATTTAGTGTTTGCTCATGAGGTGTCCTGAGCAACCAGACCTAAGCTGTCTCTGCTTTGTGTAGATAGGTTCAGCTAGATGACCTCTAGCCTTCCCTTCTTCCTTCCAGCTTCCAGTATTGCATGACTTTTTCATGTCCATTTTGATAAAACTGTTATTTATGTAATTTATGTAGGATTTTTAAAGGTATCAAATATGAGTGTAATTTTGAAAATACTTGGAGGCTTTTTTAATCCTTAGGTTATGAAAGACATTTTGGGACTTGAAAGTCACCCCTTTTGGGAAAAAGTAAATCTCTTCCATGTCACTCTTCAGGAAGCTAAATTTTCAAGTTGGCACTACTTTCTTGCTCCTACCTACAGCTACTCTTTATTAATGGCTTCACTTACTTCTCTATCCAAATAGAAGAGTTCCTGAATGAATTAGTTATGCCTATACATGGATACTGTTGTAGTACTTTGAATTTTTTACATAATTATAAAATAAATTTGGTTGCTGAACTTTCTTAACACAGAAGTTCTAGAAAAACAAAGTAAAGCAACCTCATATTTTCATATCAAGTAGATAACTTTTTTTTCTTCTTTTTTAGTTCAGTTTTGGGCTTTTTGGATTTGATTGATTTTACGTTACATGAATATGTCAATGAGCACTGGAAAAAATACCTCAGTAGGATTGCTTTTCAGATCCAGATACATCTTTGAAAGATGTCTAAAATGACATGTTTGCAGTAAAATATACATGGCCGGGTGAACTTTTCTGGTCTGATCTTGCGCCTCAGTAATTTTAAACAGAAACCAAAGCCTTTGTTCTGATAAACTAGACATCTTCCTAAAATATATTTATTAAAATGAAATATTCAAAGATTTAAAATGAAATATTCAAAGATTCGAAAGAACAAGTATACATTCAGTAAATGCGTTCTTTTCTTCCTGTGCATGGTTAACTTTCATTCATATTAATGGGCATATGAACATTCCTCAAGCAGAGAAGACTATCACTTTTAAAACCTGTCTATTGAATATTTGGTTTCATTAAATTTATGTTTTCTTCTCACTACAGTAGGGAAAAATAGTTTTTGAAGGTGATGTTTCTTAGGAGTTTAACTCTTTTATATCCTTAAAATAATATCCTTAATATCCTTATCTCTGAATTCACAGGTGAATATTTTGAGAAATACTTTAGAACCTTGAGAATGTTTGAGAAAACATAACAATATGGCATTTTCATATTTAAAGTGTTTTTTAGAGGTATTCTGAATATTGGATAGGCATCAAGGTAATTGTCAGTGATGGCTACTCTGTAAGAAAGACAAATTCTCACATGATTTGTGAGTCAGTCCCAAAAGTATGTGTTTGTAACAGTCAATGCATATGTGATATTTCTTTCAAATGCAGATAGATGTTTCGATGAGTTGAGGGATAAGGAAACTATGACTCAAAGGATTTTGTTTTGTTGAAAATGTAATAGAATTGCTATATCCATGTACTTTCAATTCACAGTATCTTAATAGGATTCTATAATTACTCTGAATTCCTTATTTCTTGCAGTAAAGCTTTTCTATACAAAGAAATTACTTCATGAAAGCCTGGCACCATGCAGTGGCCTTTTCTTAGTTCAAGAATCCTAGCTGATCTCAGAAATGGTTATATTCCAGACTAAGGAATTTATTATAATAATTTAGAAGTGTACCTCGTTTATATGAATTAAATGCTTTCATTCTTAAAGTGGTTATTAATATAATAATCTCTGTACTGAATTCAAAATAATCAGATTATATGCATTCATTGCTGTGTAAATTCTGAAATTCTCCAGGTTTCATGTGATTTTGGCACTGTGAATGAAACACTTTTACAGAACACTTGCTAGCAACCTGCTCATACATTTTTATGGTTAAAAACATGTCCTTGAACTCTATGGTGCATGTCTGAAATTTATGGCATACATGCATTTCTTTATGCATCTAGTTAGGCGTGCATGTGCATGTATATAACATTTGTATAAATGCTCTAAGTTTTCACTGTTCACATATGTTTTCACATGTTTAGCTCACCTTTCCATTCCCTTGGAAAAGAAGTATGATTTAGATTTTTATTCTGGTTTTGGAGATGATCTTGGATCAAAAAGTTTTCAGTAATTGCCGTTTGTTTTCAGTAATTTAAGCTTGCTGTTACCTCTTTGAAAATCTGAGTTGGTTAAATGTACAGCATGGATGACACATACCATGACCCTTTGGCACAGTACAACTGGTAGTGGCTGTTTATATGTGCAATAGAATTGTGATCAATCTCTGACACTTACTAGAGACTTCCTGCTGCTTAGAAATGTGTACTGTAATAGCATTTGTATGTTTTCTTTTCCCTTAAGAGTTCAGTATGCTGCTTTGCAGGAGCAAAGAAAATTAGAAGTAACATCACAGACACTGTGATAGAAATAAATAAAGTAGCAATTTGTAAACTCTTCCAGACAGATTTTTACATATAAATGCAGGAGTCTCTATATATAGATATAATGTGACTATAACTTTAGTAGGGATTATGTTTATATGTTCTGCGTATAAACACAGTTATTTTGTTTTATACGTTACTGTTTCCATTGTAAGAACATGACCTTTTCCTCTCCTACCAATAACTAGACCACAAGAGACACCACTTAGTACACGACTTGAAGATGAAATTAATATCTTTAAATTTTAGGTGGTTTGTTTCTTTTACTTTTTAAGCATTTGAGTGGAGAGACTAAAATTCATTAATCTTTTGTGAAAGATTAGTTTCTGAATTTTAGTAAGACAATAATGGGGAAAAATGACCAGATTGGCATCGATTTTACATTTTTAGCATGGCAGACAGTTAATACTTTTCTGGGAAAACATAAAAATAATTATAGGGAGCATACAACCATGTTACCAGTTTAGAAGAACAGGAAAAAACCAAAACAAACTTCCATATTCTAGTATCAGTATAAATTAAACTATAGTAAATTTCCCATATCCCATGTAGCATCGCCTACTTTTTCTGACATTTCACTAAGATACAAAACTTATTATATGTACTATAGAAAAGTATATAATTCATTAATCAAGTCTTTTAAATAGATTGAAAAATTTCTATTCTTACCAATAGGATATGTCTGAAATCCTGATAAAATTTGAGTTACTGAAAGCTTCAATATAATTTTAATGGGTAGAGTATTTAGTTATGTGAAATATGAAGTGGGTGTCCGAGGAATATCTAGTGATTCTGTCTTGTTTCATATCCAGTTTGAAATCTGTGCAAGTCTGTGGGAGAGAATTTTATCTTCCTGGTGCAGATGAAGAGCTGCTACAATGCTATACACACTATTTTTTCTTACCTTTTTGTTCCATAATTGCCCTTTTTTTCCCTTTGGTTAACATATTCTCAGAGAGTCGTATCTGTTAAAATGCAGAAAAATTTAAAGCATGTGCACAAAATACCATTCCAAGGAATTATGCCAATATTTTTTTAGTTGAGCCTTGGACTCCAGTTCATACTGATGCTCCAACATGTCTGGCACAGCAGCACCCAGGGGTGGGATAACTTCATTCAAACCATGATACTCCACTGTCAATCTCCATTCTCCATTAGACTTATACTCAGGACAAATGGGGCTGTTGAAGGGTGACCAGACCTTGCCAACCACTCCTTGGCTCTCCAGCTAGCAGATCATCTTATGGATGAGGATCATGGATGGAGTCTTGATTTGTTCAGTACTACCCATGATGCACTGTCATGGTGGCAACTGGTACTTCGTGTTCTTCCACCTTCAAAAGTCTTACAACAGAAGGGTTTTCTGGCAGACCAGACAGTGTTCAGTTGTCTTTCTTTCAATCCTTTCTACCTCCACAGTAGCAATTCCAAAGGCCTGCTGATGTCTTCTTGGGTCTTTGAAGTACCCATTCCTAAGGCAGTCAATGACTAGGATACATGGGGCATTAGGAATATCATCAAGGCTTTAAATGGTACTTTATTAGCAGAGGGATTATAAGAAGGCTAAAAAAAAGGTCCCTAATATTTGCTTTACTGATGGAAGCAAAGGCATGCACCTTCACTATTAGATGTATACAGCCCATGGGCAATCATTTAATTATTCATATGGAAGTCATATTCATTCCTTGTTTCTATACATCTGGAGTACACCCTAACTCTTATCATTTTCCATTCATGCTTTATGAGGAAGGGGAAGTTGCTTTTTTCTGATACAAACCTAGTTATTGTCATCCCTGATGAATCATGTCCTATTCCCACTAAACTATTATAATGCA
>JAYRBT010000139.1:39485627-39534542 GCA_036023395.1 Myiotriccus ornatus
ATTATAATGCATTCTGGTGAGGCTACTATAATGAAACAGACATATATTCCCATGCTGTGTTTGGTTTATTTATTAAGTAGTGCTTTACAAAGTGCCTCATGCCATTGCACTTTAGCACTGATTTCCGGGCTGCTAGAGAATAGGAGGTTGCTTGTGATAACAAAGCATCATGTGTGGCTGTTGATATCTTTCCTTTTTTAAAATGAATTTATGGTGACTAGGAGTGGAGATGGAACCTGAAGGTTGCATCTGCAAATATAAGGTTATCAAATTAAAATATGAATGTTTCTTTATAGCTTTTACCTACAGTTCTTTCCAGAAATACAGTGAAATTCTTTCAAACTGTATTATTTGCACTTGCAGCAGTTTGAGAGGTATGTATTGACCATAAATATGGTATCACAGGTAATTTAAAAATCAATACATTTACAGAATCACAGAATATGCTGAGTTGGAAGGGACCCACAAGATTCATTGAGTCCAGCTCCTGGCCCTACACAGGACCATTCCCAAGAGTCACACCACGTGCCTGGGAGTATTGTCCAAACAGTTCTTGAACTCTGTCAGACATAATGCTGTGATCACTTCCCTGAGGAGCCTGTTCCAGTGCCCAACCACCACCCTCTGGGTGAAGAACCTTTTTCTAATATCCAACCTAAACCTCCCCTGACACAACTTCAGGCCATTTCCTTGGGTCCTGTCACTGGTCACCACAGAGAAGAGATTAGTGCCTGCCCCTCCTCTTTCCCTCAAAAAAAAGCTGTAGACTGCAATGATGTCTCCCTTCAGTCTCTTCTTCTCCAGGCTGAACAGACCAAGTGACCTTCATACAGCTTCCCCTCAAGGTCCTTCACCATCTTCATTGCACTCCTTTAGGTGCTCTCTAACAGCTTAATATCTTTCTTATATTGTGATGCCCAAAACTGCCACAGTATTCAAGGTGAGGCCACCTCAGTGCAGAGCAGAGTGGGACAGTCCCCTCCCTCGACCAGCTGGTGATGCTTTGCCTGATGCCCCCCAGGACACGGTTGGCCCTCCTGGCTGCCAGGGCACTGCTGACTCATATTCAACTTGCCAGTGACCAGGACTCCCAGGTCTCTTTCTGTGGCACTGCTTTCCAGCATCTCATTCCCCAGTCTGTACAAACATGTGAGGTTGCCCCATCGTAGGTGCAGAATCCGGCACTTCCCTTGAACTTCATATGATTTGTGACTGCCCAGTCTGCTAATGAAAATAACAAATGTTTAAATCCAGAATTAATTTATGAACTGAATCACAGAAGTGAATCAGGCCTATTTCATTCAATGGAAAAGCTATTAAAATAATAATCTCATGTGTTGAAGGGGAAGGCAAATCTCACTTGAACCTGCATGTCCTCTTCTTTCTTGTAGGTACCTTAATTGTAACACCTTCAGATGTTTCCTTTGTTAGTGTATTTCCACTTTCTATGCAATATATAAATATTCATTAGCATAGTAATTAGAACTTGGGTTTCCCATGTAAATTGCTTCAACAAACAGGGAATAGAATAATTTTTAGTGTCTCTGGCTCATTGAGTATATGAATAGTTATTGAAAAGAGTAAAAAGTTTCATCAGGAGAGACAGAAATATACTTATCAGCAAACTGCCCACAGTAATATAGATAAGAGAGTTTCTGGGAAATAGGGGTTAAATAGCCTTCAGGGAAAGCTCAAAAGTAAAGGTGAAATTTCCATACAGCTGATGATTGTTCAGAGAACTTTTTGTTAAGCAAAAGGTGATGAACATGTTCGTGGTATGTCTTTTCTTCTCCTTGTTTCTGTGTTTGGTATCTATGTTAAAGTTTATCATGTCAACAAAATAAATGAGATAAAAAATGTTCCTTTGATTTTCTTTTGGATGTCACTCACTGATGAAGTATTGTGGAAAATCATTTGCACAGCTCCCTAGTCTCATTTTTGCTAATAGGTATTGGCTTCCGCAGTTCTTTTTTAGGGAGTATTCCCCTACTGAGTGAAAGTCACAGCATATATTAAGCTGGAAAACTTAAGGTAACAGTTAACAGAAGGCATCTTATATATTGGAAATTAATATTACATACTTTTACATAAAAATGATCTTAACATTATAGATGTTCTTTCAAATGTAGGGATCATTATCAGGCTATTTTTATTCTAGAGTATTGTCATCCCACAACATGGTTTAACATAGTTTAGCCAGTTGTATTGTCATCAAACTGTATAAAGCAGTTTGGGATTTTTCTAAAGCTTTTTAGACCAGTGTAAGATCAGGTATATTGAAGTGGTTTACTTTATTCTGGGCCCTTATAATTTTTGGTTGGAGATGGAACTTGGTGTAAAAAAGCCCCCCACAAGTATGCTCTTGGTCAACAAGCAATAGATAGAGAAGACTCAAAGAAGGAAAAAGGCAAGAGAACAAAGAGGATTCTGTATTTGTGAAGATATGTATTGCACCTTTCTCCTTTATATAGATAAAGTAATTGGAAAGGTGACTTCTGATAGCTCATGGGTCATACACCTGAAAGCAATGGTTGTAACTAAGTAAAAAATCTGGCAAGGTCTTTTCTTTCACATAAAGAGACATTTTTCCCTAAAAAAATAAATATAATAATAAAAAAAGTATGAGTAATTACAAAAGCGCTGTTAAAATCCTAGGGGAGAAGAAGATCTGTAAAGATGATTAATGGTTATCAGCTCTAAAATAAGTGCTTTTAAGCTCTGTCAACTTTGCTTTTCTAATGAGGACTTAACTGCTCCCCAACTAAAGCTTTTATCCAAGCTGTGTTTTGTATTTCATTTTTTTCAACCTTTCAGATCTTGTGTTTTGGCATCTCACAGATTTTGAGTGCAAGTTTGGGGCTCAAGGGAAGCACATTTAACTGAAACGTCCAAGTAAAATTTGATGTGTGATTCAGGGTTATAGAACTCCTCTCAGGCTTGCTTATTGTTGCAAACAGAGCCTTTGTAATTACTAGGGGATTATGTATGAAAGACCTTGAAAGCGGCTTTTTTGCAGATCAGGAATGTGTTCAGCGCAACTCCGAAACAATCAGCTAGAGTAGTGAAGCAGAAGTTTATTAAATTGTGAAGAGTTCACTGAAAAGGTCCTAATAGAAACACCTAATTAAAGAAATAAAAACTGGCATTAATGATTGTGAAAGATTCTCACTTTGGTAAGAAAAAAGAGCCTCATGAGGACTGGAAGTGAGAAAATAGAAATACAGTGGCTTCTTCCTTTTTCTCAGCAACAGAAGTAACAAAATTTGAGGTTATATTACATAAATAAGAATAATTGAATAGAAGCTAATTGTTGTGGTACATTACCTGAATTAATATGCAAGATTAAGAGACCAATAACCCAGGAACAATTTAGTAATTCTTTTATATGTATAAATTAGTGAAAAATTTTGTATAGGAGTATGGTGTAATATACCACAAAACTACTTATTATATTAGCTTTGACTTCTTAACTGGTTTCTTATCTAATTATTTTTTTAGTCACAAAGCATTGCTGTATGATTTCTGAACTAATTTCTAAACAAAAGAAGTCTGCATATTGTTATACTGAGCCATAAATTTTTACTTTCTCCTTTTCTATTTCAAAGTTTAAAAACAGCGAAAGCAACACAATATCTGCTAAAAATAGTCTGTGTAAGTGTTGTTGCAGTGATTTTTGTTGGTGTGTGTTTTTCTTATTTCTGATAAAATCTTGTGCCCAATCCTGATCATAGAAGATTCAGTGATAAACTTCCTTTTCCATGATGGAAGCTTCATTGCTTTGTATTGAGTTTGCCATTAATACTTTCTTCTCGGTGATGCTCCAATTAAAGTAAGTTAAGGTGAATTATCATTCAGTAGTGAGTGGGTAGGAAAATCATACAGTGCTTTTGGAAAATTACATCTGTAAATTTAGCTAATACAGATCTGAACTTTTTTTTTTTTTTTACAAAAGTAATTAGCAAAGACTGAATCTTTTTCTGGTTTGCTTATCTACTGAATGAATTAAGGTGTTTTCATTTTATGAGCATTTCTGAATAACATAATGAGATACTTTTTTGTTTGTTTTTTGGGGATTTTTTTATATTTTATTTTTTTCCCTACAGTTTAATGCATAATATATAAAAACATATTTGAAGCCCATTCAGCAATATTTTTCTTTTGTGAAATTTTTGTTCTCTAGTTGAATAGCAAAATTGTAAAATTGTGATGTTATTGTTTATGTGAAAGCACCTGTAGACCACTGTATGTTTATCAGTGGCCTGGTACAATAGCTAGTAAAGTCCAAATAAAAATTTCCACTATTATTGATACTGATATCTTCTTCATCTGTCAGTCATAAGAGGATGAACTTCCTCATAATACCCACTGGTTTTCATTGAATAATTATCCCATGAAAATATCTGAGATGAAAACTACATAAATTTTATTAGCATAGACCATTTATCAAGAATTCTTCATTTTCCAGTACAGATCTAAAATATTCTCATAAAACAAATTTATATTTAAGATTATTTTATTTTTTACTGGAGTTGGTTGAAAATTGGGAACTTCCAGCACTAAAACTTTCTTCCTCCTCCCCCAAGAAATTGTAATTGAAAAATGCATTAACTTCTTTAGCTGGAAAAGATGTTTCCCTTTTTTGGGGAATGCTGGGGGGAGAATTTAACATAGGAATCATAAAAAGTTAGACTTCCCATGAGAAGCAAAATTTATGCAAATGAGCATGTTCATTGGCAAAAAGCTGGTTTGAAGAAAATCTAATTTACTCTTGTTATTAACAGGCAAATTTGAAAAGATTATATTTTTTTTTTGCATGTACCCATATTGTGAAAAAAAAGTCCTGTAGGAAACAACAGCAGCATATTTTTACATTCTTGTTAAGAACTAAATAGTGATTTTGTGTGCTTTGTAGAGATGCAGAGCAGCAGGCAATAATACTGTATAGCAGTGACCTAAGAATGAATACTTCTGAATATATAATATTTATATATTGATTAAATTAAATTATTGAAATAGTTTTATTAAGCTGAAAATGTTTCTTTATCCAAAGCTGTGCTTTATTTCTAGTTTAGCATTTCACCAACCTTTTGCTCTTGAAACCTACTTTCTCTTGGAAGATTTACATCCAGTTAACTTGTCATTGATATGCCTGGAGTTTCTAAATGCTGTCAGAAAAACATAAAGGTTTTAGGAGAGCCATATTGACAATGAAAGAAATGAAAGAAAAATAAGTACTGTAAGTTAACTATGCTTTATTCAAATTTAAACAACAACAGCAAAATTCTGTGTCTAATGTTCAGGAAAGAAAATGAATTCTCTGGGCAGTGCTGATGGGAAGTAATCAGGAATCCAGGTTTACTTTTCTGTTATTCTGTATAATGTTTTGTTTCCTCATAAAACAGACTCAAATGTGTTTGGAGGTACTATATGATAAATGAAATATAAAATACTGCACAAACATTATACAATAGGGGGCTCACAATCATGATACAAGAAATTGAAAGCTAATAATTCCAGAAGAACTAGACTGAATTATTTATAAATAATTATTACTGAATTTGTGTTATGTTGTGTCCTTTCCTGCTAAAAAGTATGACTGCACCCTGTACAATTCGAAATGTTAACTTAATAGAGCTTCTTCTGTAATATTTCCCTCTCACTTTTCAGAATCTAACAGTTTGATTCATAAACTAGTTCTTAAATGGCAGTCAATCCTAGCTCCAGAAGGATTATTGTGTATACACACACACATATATACACTACAAATAGCACAGTTTCATACATGCAAAAAATTTTAATCCAGTCTTAAATTGTGAGTCTAATCTTAGCCTGCATGGAGGAAAATGTGTTTTTGCGTTAAATATCTGAATATGTTTCTAGCTAATAAACTGGTGGCTAAAAATTAAAAAAGCAGTCAATGTAAGTGTTGTTTAAATTCAGACTGAATTTGTAATGGCTTTATTTTTTTCACTTTGAACAAGGAATAGATTCACAAAACTGGCAGCAAAGAAATAGCAACTGTTTCTCTTCTTCATCTTCCCCTCTCCACCCACTCACCTCTACCCCCACAAAGCTGAAGATCCATATGTTTTTTAATGCAGTAACTCCTATATATAGGAGACTAGGTTTCAACTCCTTCCCTTGACTGAGATATAAACCTTTATTTTCTACCTTCCAGGGGAAGCACCAAGCCAATGGATATTCTGAAGCAGTATGCTCTCACCTGAGCTATTTGAACTGCTACTTTGACCTAGCTGTGTGCCTCCCAAGTGAATTCTTTAACCACCAGACCAAAGAGTCATTCTCTCTCTTTGACTCAGTATTTAAATAATCCATGCAGAACAGATTTTTCCATGGGGATTGAGAGAAGCCAATTATAGATTTCTCACTGGTTTAAGATCTCTTTTGGGAAAGTGAAAATGTGGGTTCAAGAATGTGCAGACAAGGTCTTGAACCTGATTGTCCCACATTGTATATCAGATGAGGCCCTAACCACAGAGCTACTGAATAAGTGAAGAGAGGGGGGATTCTCTTTACTTCCATGAATGATTTACAAAGAGTGTGTAAACCTAATCTTTCATTTCCAGTTCTTTAGTTTCGTGTCTAAATGAGTTGTGCAAAGTTGCCTATGTCTCTGGCAAGTATACAGATTAATGATTGCATAAAAATGCTACTTTTGGGAATGCTGAAGGATAATTCTTCTCCACGCTTTTTGTTCCTAAATATTTCTTGAATATTTCTTTCAGTTCCAAATGAAATCAAAGTATGATTTTATTTATTCAATAAATGCATAATTTTAATTGAATTGGGGAGAGGGTAGAGGAGGGAGATGACTGACTTTTTTTCAATACCCCTTTTGTTAAAGCATCTAACTGAAAAACTACTAATACATAAACCCCTGCTGCATATAATTCTGTGTTTCCTAACACTTCTTAATTCAAGTACCTGTACTGAACTGGTGTGCTTAGTTAAGAAAGTATAGTAGAACTTCCTAGCTACATGAATGCTTATTTCAGTTCAACCAAAAAGATTGATACAAAACCAACACTGCCTATTTATGAAATCTGAATCATTTTTCTCTATCTCTTACATTGCCAAAGAATTTAAGGAAAAGCCTAAATAAAGCGCAGTCTTAATTTAGTGGATGATTTTCCCTTCCTGTATAGTTGCAGTGAAGGAGAAGAATGGTAATGTGCCATTCCCTAACTAGAAAAAGAGCTTGGTTTCAATCTTGGTTTCCCAAGCTATCTTTTACTTTATATCAGTGAATGAGTGGTCAAGAATATAACATGCACTTCCTTTTCCAAGAGATGTACAATAGAAAGATCAAGACACAATCGAAATAATCAAGTCAAGCTTCCTAAACCTTCATGACTAGTTTTCTTCATCTCTCCCGTTCTGAAGTTTACTCAGGAAAATGAAGAAATTCTTTCCTTTTCTTATTTTACATATTCAGAGATCCACTGTGCATATCAAGGGGGAAGGGAATAGTCTATGCACATTAAGTGCCCTAGAAATCTAGATCTGCTATAAAAGGCAGTTATAATATAGCAGGTATTTAGGTAGCCCTGATGTTCTCACTTTAAATCAGAAGACTATTTGGAAATATCTAACAGATTTGATTGTTGCTGGTGCTTTTTTTATTAAATGATGATAGAAAATATGCTTGAACCCAGAGTTGTTCGTATGTGCCAGTTCTCCCAAAATAAGGCATTTTTCTAGAAGACTTCTAATCAGAACGTCCAAAGAAAGCAACACTGTTTCTGGAAGAGTCAGGTGTATTTACTAGTATTTTTTTGTTTGTTGACCCTTTTACAAAAAGATTAATGCATTGGATTCTTATAGTTCATTGTTTAAGCAAAAACTATTGCTAACAAAACATGCTGAATTCTATTTTTAACCAATCATTTGTCTTTCTCAATAATGCTGGACCTTAGTCCATAAAACTAAAACTAGTTTCCATTCTGAGAAATTAGGATATTTCAGCCAATGCTTTATTTTTAAGATCAGTAATGTTTTCTGAACTGCAGAGGTGAAAGCAGCCATAAAATGCAAATAATCGGTCTTTGTTTCTTTCTTCCCACTCCCAGATTCTTAGATTTAAACAGCATATTAAAAAACTGTAATACATTATTTTAATAGTAAATCTTATACACATTGTTTTTTGTATCTAAGAATCTTCTTCTACTTTATGAATTTAACAAAACAAGAAAAAATTAATTTAGTGCTATACAAACAAGCATCCAAGATATGAATCTTTAAAGTGATTATCCACTCATACACAACAAAGGCGAGTATGAAGTTTTAGTACATGGACAACTTCTGCACTACATGTAGGGTTTGATGAAACTTGTAACCTGACCATGAAATCATCAGGGCAGGCAAACCTGGGGTGTGTTTCTTCTGTCCTGCCCAATCAGCACAGTACGTGAGCTAACTGGCAGCAGTAACGAGATGCAAAGTTAACTGAAACAGAGGAATAGAAGGTGCTGGAGGAATCATAAAGTGAATTTTTGCAGTGATTTTTTTTTTTTTTTTCAAAAAATCTTTAAGGACATCCCTCAGTTATCTCAGCATGTCTCTCTCCAGATTTTCCACAGTTAACTCTCACCTGGTACACAGTATGTATTCTGTATCAAATCTGTCTCCTCCAGCCTAAATCCTGCACATGTTCAGGTAAAACCTTCTTCAATGACACTTGGCACCTGAAATTGTTTTCTTACTTCATCATGTATCAGAAGACTAAAACTGATGCTCCAGAACTTTAAGAAAACCCTAACCTAAAAATATCCCAAACTGAAACTCTTGCAAACGTGGGAACCTTTCCGGGCTTATTTTTCTCAATACCAAGCAAAATCTTAAGAATGAAAAATATGAAATTGTAAGTGAAATAGCTTAAAGCATCCTTTCTTCACAATAGTTTTATGTTCAGCACATATAAAATGAAAATTCTTTGTTCTTAACTATTAAGAAAGTTTTTTAAAATGTACTATTAGTCTAAGCATTAGCTGATCAGGTGTCTCTACTTTTTTGCTTCAGGTCTCTTTGATTGAGTCAAGCCTATGATGGAGCCTTATGTATTTCTCTCTTTTTGTAGTTTTTAGTAGATGAAGTTAATCTCCAATTAAATGAAGGACACTTTCCAATATGATTTTCCAGTCCCATAAATATTTAACAGTAGAAATAATAACACTTGGTGTTTGAGTACATAGATATTTACTTTGTGTGAAACTGTGCTTAGATTCTACAGGATGTCTGTTCATTTAAATATTAAAAAAAAAAAAAAAAAAAAGAAAAAAAATGGAAAAGTCTTGCTCAACCAGTAAATTATTTAGGTCTCAAACAAGGTGCAACTTTAATAAAATATTTCTAACTAGACCTTTTAAAGTGGTTTATATATATTTTTCTTTTGTCCTTACACTTTGTTTTTATTTTTCCTATAAAAATGGGGCAAAATCCACATTTACCTGAAGCATAGAACTGAATCTTTCTATTACATATTCCCTGCCTGGATGTCACACTAAGGCCACCTAAGTCACTTCAGTCAGAGATGTTAAGAAACACTTTTCTGAGTACTTTAATTGTTCATCAAGACCTAACCCTTTGAACATTGCTTTAAGGCATTTTGGCTCTGCTCTGAGTCACTGAAGCAAAATTGGAGCATCTGGATGCAGTGTCAAAATAGCCCAGGCAGCTTCAGTGCAGCACCCAAGTGGATAATCTCAACACAGAATACAAACACTGCATTAACGATTGCCGGAAGGCTACAGTTCATCTTCCTCTGAAATACAATACAAGAAAAGTTAAAGGATGATACTTTTTTCTTTGTATCTTCTATTGTGTGAACAAAGAATCAAGCTGTGTTTTGATGCTTTGTCAAGGGTTTGGAAGCATTTTTCAATCCTTGTTTGCCCTACTAATCCACTGACTTTTCTTTCTGGACAAAGCAATGAATGCTTTTTACGGTTTATGCTGTATTAGATGTGTGAATGCAAAAGAAGGAATCCAGTTGATGAAGCTGCCTTTGAATCAGTGTTGAATCAAAGTAGAGGAAGAAGTGTAATCATATTTTAGCTGCCTATTAGTAATATAACATCTAATTATACTCTGTTAACTTGTACATAAAATTTCTATAATTCTGTGACTTATGTGAAATTTTATTTCTTTTGCTTTGTTTGTTTTCACAGATGCAAAATTGCACTTCATTGATTGAAAAGAGCATTCTAAGTAATTCTTTTTGTTTCTCCTATTGAATTAGGCTTCACATTTTATTTTTCTGAATCTGCTAAAAATTTATCTCATGGATAAAACTATGTTCTTCCTTGAAAACTGGTGCACAATTAATGCTCTGTGAGAGCCCGTGAGACATCTGGCATGTGGCTACAGATACAATCCCCAAGCCAGATTTCTTTTGCCATCGGCAAGAATAGTTTATGTAAGGCTTAGGCCAACAGGTCAAGAAATATAAATGCAGAAGCATGCTAAACATACCACCTGACATCAGGCTTTGCCTAGAACATGGTTGATCTGTAGAGTGCACAACACAATGAATACTGGAGTGAAAAACTGGGGCACAGCAGCGTGTATAGTCTGTTCCCTGACTTTATACTTTCCTAAGTGTGCATCTAGAATTTTAGTCTTGTATGTATAAAAGTGAAACTAAATACAAACAGAATAATCAGATTGACTTGAAGCTTTATTTATATTTAATTCAGATAATGCTTTCATGTTGTGTGTGTATATATATATATACATATATATAAACCCAACATACAGTAAAATAATTTGGTTTTCAACGGTACTAAAAAATCTCTGCTAAACACTCTGCTTCACACTACTATTCAAACTTTTCACACTACTCTTACAACTGCATTAACAAAATATATTCTGTTTGGAACATGTTAAGTAAATGGGTAACACTTTTTCTAGCATGTCTAGCTGCCATTAATTTAGTTAGTATTCATTGTAATTACTCTGATCATAATGAATTCATTTAGAATTAATGTGAACATTATACATCTTTTTAGGCACTTCATTATAATTCAGCAATAATTAATGTGCATATTAAATGAAGTGTTACTACTCAATGCTATGATAAAGCCATGTTGTTTCATTTGAAAAGCTTTAGAGGAAGTATGGTTAATCTCATTGGTATTCCAATTGTTGCCAAAAGATATTCTTCAATGGCAAAGGGCAATTCACATTGAAAGACTTGTTAACTTTTCAGAGAGATTCCATGTTTGCACTTTTCTAGTGATTCACTTATAAGATACTAGCATTGCGAGTGAAGTGCAGTAGCACTTACATTTCATGGTTCTTCTTTCTTTCTACTCCTGCAAGAGTAATCCAAAATTGAGAATGGAGTATTTTCTGTGTATCACACATCAACACAATTAGGTGGCCCAAAGGCATCCATGCCCACTTCAGGGAACTGCATAAAAATGACGACTAGGGGAAACATAGGAAAACAAGAATGGCCACATCAGATTAGGATAAGAATTGTCTGGACAGCATCCTCTCTCTGGGCACTGATTATAAATATATATCCAGAGAAAAGTAAGAACAAAATTACCCAGCCTCCAGCACTTCTAGCTGATGAAATTTTGTCAGATGTATGTAGTTTCTAAAGATTAAGATTTTTTTGTTTTTATTCCATTAATTTATTCCCATAAACCTATTTAAATCTTAGAATAGATACCTTTGTAACAAGTTGCACAGGTCTACTACCCTCTTCATTTTGCCTATCAAGAACTACACTTCTTTTTGTTCTGAATGTGATTTTTTCTATCTGAATTTGAATCTATATTCCATTGGATTTACTGAGCTGTAAACAGTCCTTTCCCTGAACTCCACCAGTGATTTGTGAGCCTCATATATATCCTTGTTTGGAGATCTTTTCAAGAGAAGTATCCTACCCTGCTCTCTGTACATAAGGCGTTGTTCAACTTTGTTGCCCTGTTTCGGATTTTGCGTGCTACAGGTGACTTTCAAAGTGAGAGAAGTTCTTACATTTATACTATTTCAAAATTACTCCCTTAGCTTTTCCTTCTTAGTTTCTTAATGAATACTGATATTGAACAGTTATGCAACTATGGGCTCATTTCTCCACAGTGATTGTCAACTCTAAGCTCACTTAAATTTCCCACCCTTCCTCACCCCACTTGTGCATCACTTTACATTTATTTATATTTATTCTGCTATTGTATTTCCATGTCACTCAGGCTTGTGAGCACAGAATTTCTGAAATTCTACACTCTGTCCTTGTCCTGGCTAACACAAATAACTCTGATCAGGAACTTTTCTCATCACCTCTCATCCCCTTTTCCCAGATCATTTATGAATGTTGAACAACACAGGCCCTAGAAGAGGTCTTTGCAAAAGTCCACTCTTGAGTTTAGTATTGTAGTTTATACTAACTTGACCAATATGGACTTCAGTATATTAAATTATGTCAAAAGACAGACTGTCTTTTTTTATATCTGCTATTTAACTTTTCATTCAAATTTATTTTCACTGCAATTTACATCTTCCAGATCTCAGTACCTTTATACTTCAGCAGTCAATAAGCCGTTTCGTTTGTGAATTATCTTACAACTCTTGAGTGAATACTATCTTTCTAATGATTTGTTACTATTCACATTCTCATCACTTCCTTTCTCCTTCAAGTGGATGTTCCCACTGAGAGTTATTAGGATACATTATTACACAGCAAGCAATCTTTACCTGTAGTTTCACAAAATATGTCAATGTAATGCTAATTAATAACAATTCAGCTAATCCATGAACTTCTGACTTTTCTTCTGCTGATATATTTGACCTTGAGCATATTACTTAATCTCTACACCTCTTTATTGTTTCCCTTCCTGTTGAACTTTACAGATTACATGTATGCTTGGTATTCTTATTTATGTTTTCACATTAAAATTAATTAAATTTTTGGAATAGAGTAATGGATAAAATGAAATAAAACAGATTTTAATAGTTATTAAATAGATGCCCCTGTGAGAGAGAAAATCATTAACTATTTTGAACCACCCTTGGTTTTGGGAAAGTTCTTTGATTACTTCAGAAAAATAAAATTATAAAACAAATGATTTTGTACACTACATACTGAATTTGCCTACTTTGTTTTGTAAATTTCTTTTTTTTAATTGATTTATTAATAAGGAAGACAATGTTTTTAATTAAAGTAGACCAGCACAGTCACTACAAGCATTGCTTCTTATTGAACTCAGCAGTTGCCACTTATGAAATGTCAATGAAATTTTTGCCCTTTTTTCTATTACAATCTTTTCTGTCTTTCCATTGTTAAAGTATATTTCTCCTTTTCTCTGGCAAAATTCATTCATCCAGCTTCATCTTGCTTCTATATAAAGGAGACTGCAGCATTAAGCTTTAAATAGGTCAAAATCAGATCTAGTTATGCTCAGATACATAATGTTTAAATTAACATGTTGAAGGCTTGGTTTCCTCAAGTAAACCAGAGAAGCATGTTCTCAATCCTACTTTTGCTATTGCTGCATGCCTACAAGATTTCATTGTCATGAGGCTCTTTTCTGTTTAGATCTGATCTTAGGCTCTATGGAAGTCTTCTACTAGTTCTTTCTTATAGGCTTTGTTAAGAACAGTCCTGTCTACCTTATCATTATTCCACAACACGCCATTAGAAATATTTTTTTTTTTTTTTTTTTTTTTTTTTAAAATAATGATCCAAAGTATTTACCTCCAGTTACTATTAGGGACTTATGAGCCTGTTTGCTGAGACACTGAACTCCAACAGCTATTGTTGAAATGAAAGAGAGAGGTTGACTCTAAATTCTAGTAGATATGAGACCAACATAGAGTTGGTCAGTGTTCATATCTTTCATTCTGTTTTTGCTAAATAGATGGTACACTATTTAACTATTTCTGTCAAATACTATTTTCTCATTTCTTGTGAAGGATGAATTCTATTTCTGAATGTCTCCAGAGGTGGCAAAAAAGTTTAAAATTTTAATGACAAAATAAATGGCATTTAAATTTCTTGTTGAAAAAATGCCCTTCTTTAGGAACAATGTAATTTATTGTATTTCATGCATACTTTGGGGGCATATTCTATGTGATTTGTACTAATGCTTAGCGGCACAAAGAAAGTGTAGCTTAGGCTTACTCCTACCTTTCTGGAATGGTGGCATAGGTAATGAGTGGATTTTCCTTTTAATCTGACATGTTAATCTGTATTTTTTCAGGCAATAATGCTATTTCTTTCATTTTCAAAAGATACTCAGTATTTTCTCCTCTTGTTTCCATACATCTTGTTTTTAAATGTCATTCCATTAACATTTGTTTAATTGGTGCATTTTTCTCTCAATTTTTTTTACTTCGTTCATGGCTGATACTGATGGTTATGTTTCTAAGTACCTGTATGGTGGCTGTTCTGGAGCTATTCTTGGGGAGAATGGGAATAATTCAGTTAGATGAGTCTATCAATGGTGCATCTGGTTCTTTTACAATAGAAAGATGAAGAAATTCCTATGCAGGAATACTCATAAAGAGATTTATAACGGAAATATATGAAATCAGCTATTAATCCGAATAAAATGTCTTAAAAATGTGGTTGTCTTGAATCAATTCAATTTAAAGGGATTTTAAGAAACCACGTTCTGACTGAGATCCCAGCAAGGAGGATAAGATTGCAAGTTGCACCTTGTGTGCCCAGTGCTTAAGCATTCTTAAGGATTCTGTCCCATTGCTTTCATTTAAGCTTTGCTTTTCAAGATTAGGACCTATCTCAGGAAAGGAATTAAAAAATAGGTGCCTGAAGACACACTGTCAAAGAGATATGCAATACAACACACTTAGCCCAGAGCCCCTTCCTGCTAGTGTTGTTTAAGCTCTCAGAAAAATAGTATTTACAATGAAAACCTTTAACAACCTTTTAACATGCTTGCTAGCAGGCACTGATTTAATGGTAATGTGACAGCTAAGATTTTAGTGAGAGACCTTTTTATTTCTCTAGGAGAAGTGTTACACATTCTGAAAACCAGACAGATTTTTCTGGCCAGTGTCTCCTCACGTTTCTGCCAGTAGGGATTTGCTGACTATTCAGATTATCTTTCACAAGTTAGCGCATGTCTATCATATATAAAAATGTTTATCTTCCTTTCTGACATTTCTCTAAATATTAATTCTTTTAAAAAATGAAAACAGACTTTATTGTTATTAATAAACGGCTACATAATATTCCCCCCAAAAACTGCTAGACTTATGATGCAAGACATCAATTTAGTTGACCTTACACTCTAGCAAATCAAATCATATTTCTTACAAAATACATTCACAATTGCCAGTAGAGTCTTCTCTGGGGGAAAAAAAATAATTAAGAGAGTATTGTAATCTCAATAACATTTATATTGTTAGGAAAAGTGCTGATACATGAAATTAAACTCTGTTGTATTTCAACTGTGATTCTGGATAAAAAGTGCTTATTTTTTTTATTTGTTCTAGCAAGGCCTATCACTATATTTCTACATACAAACAATGTTATTTAGTCATACCTGTGGTCAAGTAGAAATTGCTATATATCACAGCAGATCTATATTTTTATATAGTGCATCCTAATATAGATTTTCTTACCTGACACCTTATCCTTTTACGTTG
Organism: Myiotriccus ornatus; assembly: GCA_036023395.1. NCBI lineage: Eukaryota > Metazoa > Chordata > Aves > Passeriformes > Tyrannidae > Myiotriccus > Myiotriccus ornatus. The sequence continues at coordinate 39,501,267 of JAYRBT010000139.1, forward strand.
TATGTAATTTTGTATTTTTAAAATACATAATTGTACTTACTTTATGCCTTTGCTAATTTTTAGCCTATGTTGTAGTGGTTTCATATAATGATAATTGCATTTTAGAAGAAATCTTGATGTAGAATCTGAGTGGAAGAAACTGGAAGAAGTGAAAGATAGAACAAGAAGTACACAAGAAGTGTAGATTTGCTTCTTGATTTGTGTGTTTCAAAGGTCATGTATTTGTGCCAAACTAGAATTTACTAGATGTAATTTCTGGGTTTGGGGGCAAAATTGTAGTCTTATTTATTTTTCCCACTACTCTTTAAATTCTTAATTAAGTAAACTGAACTTCTGAACTTTTCTTATTGTATGCTGATGGATCCACCGGTCGTATTAATGTGCTTCTATTAAAAGTGATCAGTGCATTCTGATATTTAGATGTCAACCAGAAGTCAGGTACAGGACCACAGAAATATATGGAGCATTATAGTTAAATATTCCTACATATTTACAGGTAGAGCAATGTATTATTATGAATTGTAATCTCTTTTATATTTTCAAAGTTCTTGCAGCTATAAAAGCTGCAGATTAAATTTCTGCTTAGAATGAAAACTGAGATTTGGAAGTCCTGTTTCAATTCAGCTTTAAGTGACTCTTGACTCTTGTATGATTTTGCAGTGTTCTATTGTGTTTTTTCAGAAACAGTAAAACATTCACTATTTGGGTCAGAGTAGGGAGATTATTCCTGTGATTGTCACCAATATCATCCATATTACATTTCAATTCCTCAACGCAGTGTCTAAAGCCATCTGTCTGGAAAAGTGAGAAAGAGTACTCTTATCTGTGAAAATTCTGAATCAAAAGCAACATGTTTCCTGTGTTTAACCACTCTGGTGATTTTCCTGTTTTGAAAATTTAAGAATTGTTTTGGAAACATACAGTTATGTATGATAAACATTTTCCGTAGAAGTAATGGTAGAAGTGATCCATTGATCTGTGAATGGCTACGGTTCTTTCCTGTTTTTTTCATTTATGTTTCTCACCAGGAGCGGCTATGAGAGCAAATATTTCACTTGTATCATATTCCCTCACTATGAAACTGTTACAACAGTACAAATTCAAACCATCAGTCATTATCAAATTGTTACTGTTACCTTGATGAGGTAAGGTGTCCTGAACTATGGGTACAGTAGAATTCAAATTACAGCTGAAGGGTGTTTCCTTATGTTTAGCTTATCTGCTATCATGTTTTGGAAATAAAAAGGTGTATCGAAATTTTTAACCTATGAAACAAATTCGGTGACTACATATATGACCTAGAAAATACCACCAGATTCCTCAGGTTAGCTGTATTCATTCTTGCTTACTGTTTTTTGTTTCAAGTGATGCATTTGCATCAGGATTCAGCTGAAACAGATACTTTAAGTTGCATCCAACGCATGAGATGTTACTCTATCACCCCTTGCTTAATGCATAGTTGTGTGTTCAGGTGTAGCCCTTATTTAGAAGTACTGTGGAGTGGAATCTACCCTGTGGAAACACTGGAAAAAGTAAAGCTACCCAGAGGTTTCAAGCTTGCAGCAGTCATTAGTCTTCAAGCTGCCTCTGTTTCAGACTAGGGTACAAAACAAGTGGTCAGAGCTACAGTATTGTTTTGTTTTGAATCCTCCAGCTAAGTTCATTTTTTTCTTCTTCTTCTTTCATGTGCTAAGTAGAGGCACGTATGAGGTTTTTGCAGTAGAAAGAAAATAATCTAGAAAAGTTTTCTTGCAGTCAGTTTGCAAACCTCACAGCAACCTCATTTCTGATGTTCATCATTCTTTCATGCTTCCCCTGTTGAGATTGCTTTAAAAACAGTTTCATTTCATACCCTAGCAAACTTTCACACAAATTCACAACATAATTAAATTAGACCCAGAAGTTCACTCGCCAAGCTAAGTCTGTTTTCAAAACTATCAAAGGAAAAGTAAAACATTTCAAAGAAAGATTACTGAGTTTGTAATAAAATTTTTCTAGAGACAAAACAAGCAAACAAATAAACAAAACAAAGCCAAAGAAATCAAACAAAAAAACCTCAAACAAGAACAACAAAAAACCTTTTTTCCAGTTAGCTTTGTTTTTATTATAGTTTAAAAAGCTTTCTTACTGAATTAAATGTGCTTAGGACAAACTGAAGGCCCCTTAAGAGATATATACATATATATAGTTAATGCATTGTAATAACTTACATCATTTTCTGTATTGCCCTCTAAGCCATATGTCAGAGGATAAAGAGAAAATGGATGAAATTTAGTGATGAGGAAATACTTTCTTTTCTTCTGAGAGGTGGGAAATAAGGAAGTAGATTGAACAGATGAGGGAGAATCTGTTATATCTTACTAATAGCATTTTATCCAGTCACTAAAATGTGAGAGCAAATAGGAAAAACTAAAGTGATAACAGACCACATAATCAAAGTAAAATTCCCTGCCTTGTAAAATTTAACGATTTCAGTTTAATGTCTTTTATAATGCAGTTGCATTAATGCGCACAATATGTAGATAATTAGCTGGGTGTAGAATGAACTGTCTTCTTGGGGTTTCTCCCCTTTTTTAGTGATTCTAGATTCTGTTGACACTTCTGCTCAGTAATGGTAATAGAAGAGACAAATACAGTGGGAAACTTAGTTCTTAAAAAGTTAAACACATATATAGTGGACTTTAGGTTTAAGTTACTTCAGCCACAGGGAGCAGTTAACCTGTTTCATCTTATTCTTGGTGAGGATCTGAAAAAAATATAATACCTCAAAGGATGACTTTCTATACAGTGTTCTTTTTTTCCCAGAAAATATCCAACAATTGTCTGAAACTGTTTTCCTGCATGTTCCTGAAGATAAATTACTATAACACAACTTGCTGTAAACTATGCCCAGAGATAAGTAATTTGCTAAAATTCCTTAAATGTTGGCATCAGTTCAAAAAAATAGTTTCTAACTGAATCTCCTTCACAGTGTCCCAAGCTTGGTGCAATTTTTCTTGCTCTAAAATAGCAACTGAGATGTAATAATGTACATTGCTGAGTGTACACCTTCACAGAGACTTTGCTTTTAATTTTTATTAAGCCTGTTCTCATTTACCTTCAAGGGTTTATTTGCCCATATTCAACTCAATATATGTCAGACTACAGTTGTATTTAATGCCTAGTTAATTGTGAAGACAGCTTGACTTCAATATTGTCCTTTAAACTTAACTCCAGTGAACTGAGATTGGAAATGGTCTTATATACCTTATTAGATATGAGCTGGAAAAATAAGCACTTATATTATTATATTGTCTTACTGCGAATGACTGAAAGCTTTTTAGAAATGATTGCCAGTGTTCTTATATTTGTTGACAGTTTGCATGCACAAACCCTGTAGGTAAAAGGGAAAATTTCAATATCTCTTATCATATATATTCAAGTTTAAATAGAAAGACTGTAGAGATGTAAAACTTTAATTCACATAAAACTTTCATTGCGTATAAATCTGCTTGAGCATCTTCTTTTACAAATTTTCAGGTCAAATGCTAGAACAATTATCAGGCCCATCTAATCCCATACATAGATTCATGCAGTTATATACTGATCTCCACAAAGCCTATCTCTGCCTATCACGGGCTTGAAAGTGTGATGCTCAGCAGGTTTTATTTGACCTTAGTTTTGATTTTCACATTTTTACCTCTTGTCCTTTCTTTGTCTTCATCTTCTGCAGTAAAGGTCATTTACAACAAATAGTTTTTGAGAGCAGTAGCAAATTAATTTTGTAAAGCATTGTCAGCACCACTGCAAATCTCTGCCAGCACTAAACTTTGCAGGGATGCTAGTAGTTTATCTAGATAACGTAAGCTGAAGCTCTACAAAATATATTTCCTAGTTTTGTATATTAGATTCTTCTTTATGATTCACTCTTTTGCCTAAGACTATAATAATTTGTTTTCGTTTTGATCAATCTACTTACACTTCAAAGGAAAACTTAGTAATCTGCAGAAATATAGGCACTTGTAAATTGATCACAACTGTGATTCAGATGTGCTGGAACATTTCCAAAGAACAACAACAAAACTGGTGGAGGGTCTAAAGCAAATATGTAATGAAGAGACCCTGAGGGAGCTGGGCTTTAGCTTGGAGAAATGGAGTTTCAGGGGGAACATTATCGCTGTCTGCAACTCCCTGTACGAAAGTTGTATCTGTACGAAAGGTGGTATCTTCTCTCAAGAAACAAGGGTTAAGGCCAAAAGACAGTTTTGGCCTCAAGTTGTGCCAGGAAAAGTTTAGACTGGGTATTAGGGAAAGTTTCCTTACCAAAAGGGATGTCAAGCATTGGAACAGGCTGCCCAGGGAAGCAGTGGAGGCAACCATCTCTAGAGGTATTTAAAAGACAAGAAGATGTGCTGCTTAGGGACACAGTTTAGTGGTGGACTTGGTAGTGCTGGGTTAATGGTTGGATCTGGTGATCTTAGAGGTCTTTTCCAACCTAAATGATTCTATGAATTGCTTACCATATGTATTATCTTAGCACACACAATCATTTTTTTTTAGATACAGAAGAAACTCTTTATCCAGAGACATTTCCAGTAAACTGTAAGACATAAACTGAAAATATAATTAATAGGTCTGATGGAAAAGGGAAATATTATAAATATGTTCAGTTGCCTCAAGACAACTCCTCAGACTTCAAGTAAACAATTTTTACAAATAGAAATGGCATATATTTTTGTCAGGGGTTAACCTCTTATGGCTTAGTGCCTATGTTCCCTTCTACTTAAAACCAATCCAACCTTACGAGCCAAGTTCTGCTAATGATGTGTTTTCTAGGGCACTCTTTAATGACTTTCTGTCCAAGTGCTCTTGCTTCTCTCTACATTTGGATGCAGCTGAAGTAGAAATTTATCATTTTCTTCTACCAGTGATTCTGAGGCAACAGAAGAGCTGTATGTCTATAGGACATTAGAGGACTCCTTTTCAGAGGGAAACCATGTTGGTGAAATTGTTAGCTCCACTCTACCACAGCATGATTATGTGTCACTAGTGTATTAACTGCAAATGCAGTCCTGAGCAAAAGAGTGTTGGCAACCCAATTCATGCCACTACATGCTGCTGTTGTAAATACTGTGCTACTTAAAGAAAATTGATAAGTGAATGCAACTAGCAATTTAGAAAACAACTACTATGAAAAAGGAGTAAAATCATAGATCCATTAAAGTAAACAGTATAACTCCCACTGATTTCAACCCAAATAGTCAGCTGCTGCCAAACAGCACTGGTCTATACTGTCTCAGGATACAGTTTTTTATAGCTTCTTGTGTTGCTGCCATTATTAGAAGACGTGAAGCTTTACTGTTAGACTATTTTTTCCATTTTTAAGTATTTTTACTTGAATATCCTGAAAAGTGGGTAGTTTATTTTCTTCAATTTCAGATATTTGGAAATAAATAAAAGGAAATAATTACCAAAACCATTGCACTCTCTTTCTACATTCTCTAAGAATTCACTCAGAATTAATTAATTGAGTCTGAGGAGGTTTGTTTGTTTGTTTGTTTGTTTTAATTTTATCCCCTTACTAAAAGGAAAAAAAAATCATATGAAACACTTCAGAATGGTGAAAGTATCATTTTCTACCAATATTTAGCTTTGTCAGTGTTAAGAACTGTTGTAAAATTAATGTCACTTCTGTACTAGTATATGTTATACACAGTTATGCATTTTCAGATAAAATGCACCAGGTCAAGCTCCTCCTCAATAGACCAATGATAGATGGACCAAAATATTTCTGGCTTTGAAAAACATTATTAGAGCATAGATGTATGTGCTTGCAGTATGACAATCAGTGCTGCTGACTTGTCTAAATGCATTGGGAACTGCCAATTTTGCTTTGTTACAAAAGCACTCTCCTCCTCCTTTAGCCTCCTATGGTTTGCCCAGCAGTTATTTATTTCTGTCTGCAGATTCCAAATCAGTACAGTCTGCTCGACCTCCACATAATTTCTGCCCTTACTCAGTTCAACTCTCAGCCTACCATCATTTTACATATCTGCCTAGACTATGTCTAAATTCCCCTTCCCTTCTGAGACTACCAGCTTCCTTCCTGGCCAGAGTGCTGTACCAGCCTGCCAGCTCAGTTATCACTCTTACGTTTCCATTTGTTGCCTCTCTGTGTACCAAATGCCTGTGAAGAAGCTGAGCTACTGGTCCAGTAAGAAGGATAAAGAGGATGGCCTATACTAAACTAACAGATTCCACAGCTGTGTAATGGCATACGAGTAGTCTGAAGGAGTAGGGACAAAGCCATGCCTGCTGCCTGCACCAGCAAAGATGGCACCTGAATAGCTGGACAGACAACTTATTCTCAGGCAGGTCTAAAATACATTCGATTACCTTAGCTTCCTTTGAGGCACACTAAAATATTGTAATTCATTTAAAATAAAAAAAAAGAAAATAAAAAAAGGATATTAGAAATAGTGTCTTTTTGGGAGGTGTTTTCCTGTTGATATGAATTAATGAAGAGCAAAGATTTATGAAGAGCAAAGATTTTGCCTAGAAAAGCTCAAAAATTTCCAGTCAGTTTCCATTTTAATTGAAATATTTGCTACCTAAAGACACTTTTAATTAATCTACATGTGAAAAACATCCTTAATTATTTCTTCTTGCTTCCCAGTATGTAGGTACTGATTTAGATCTAACAAAAAAAATGTCCTTTATGTTTTCAGTACACATAATTCTTAAAATGCGTGATCAACAATATCAGAAATGCATTGTGTTGTGGTAAAAAGGCTCAGTATGTAATAAACATCACAACTCTTTCATAGGAGCCACGGGAAAAAGAGAGGGCTGCCTGCAACTGCACTTTATAATTTCCAAGCAGGATATAAACTTAAGTCCTGCAGAGTTGTTAAATCTTACTTATCTTGGTTATTATAGGGTATTAGAATAGTAGATGGTTCTACCTTTTGATATCCCCTGCAGGAAAATTCTCCAATTTCCACTAAAAACCAAATAATTTGAAATTATAGGAAAATAATTCTTATTAAGATAGAACATTTTTTCAATTGTACCCTAATGTAATATACTGTTTATGTTGCTAGAGCATTTTCATTCATTTGCAGATGTTGCTGCTATTGTGCTTGTTATCACAGGTGAACTGTTATTTTGCTGCCCTTGTGAAAAAAACAGTGAACACGGAGAGAAGTCAATAGGGATTACAGAAAAATTCTGACTCTGTAACTGATCCTTACCTCTTTTTACCTCTTAGAGTAAAACATTGCAAAATAAAGTTTACTCTAGATCTTTGCCTATTAGTCTAGTACAACTGAGAATTTTTCAAATGGGGAAAAAAATAGGAGGAATCCTTAAAGAAATGTAAAATGAAATCTATGAATGAACTAGCAGCACTAATTAGAAAAAAAATCAAAAAACCAAACACAATAGACATCTAGCTGCATAATTGTGATAAATAAAACATACCGTTATCTCAAACTTTGGTGTCTCCATCGGGACTGCTTCAGTACATCTGGTTTCTTGTGTTTAAAATATTGTGTACAGAAATATTTGAGCCTGCAGAGTTTACTTGTTTCTCAGAAGAAAGACTCTGCAGGAGAGAGTTTCTGTCCTGTGGATCTTACAGACTCTGCAGGATCTTTTGCTCAATGACCCTAGTTTATCAACAATTCATTTGTGTGACTGAATCTTATTTCTCCCAGATAAACGAGTTTCAGATCATTAAGGCTGTACTGTCCTTGTTAGCGAGAATATATTGTTGGTCAGAGGAATGCCATAATGTCCTTTTCCAAAACACAGGAAAATAATGATTATAGAATATGTTTTCAGTTTTGTTTACAACCACCTTGTGTTTCTTGTCCGGTTTCAAGAATAAATTATTGATGAGGCTTCCAAATTCTGGACAGATTTTTTTTTTCTTTTCTCTTTGATGTTAAAGGATTTGTAGGCTTTTATGCACATGGGGTGAATTTGGATGTTGACTAAAGCTTTATAAGAAAAGAAATAAAGGATAGCAACATAATGGGTGTGTGCAATCATAGTGATTTTGAAATGAAAAAACCCAACATATAAAAGGAGATGTCTTCTATATAATGTATTCTATGATTAATATGTACATATTACAGTCTGGAAAAAAATCTAAGAAACTAAAAAGAAGCTCTGTAGAGGAGAAAATCCCTTTTTTTTTTTTTTTTTTTTTTTACTTTTGCATCTTATGATATCTGGCGCATATTAGAAAGGAAGACATTTTATTTAAAATTGCTAAGTTTTCAAATTTGTCTTTGTCCATCATAATTAAAAAAATTTAGTAAATTCTAGAACAATAGGTTGTCTAGAAGTCCACTGTGTCAAATATATTGTGCTTGAGATTGTTGTCCAAATGCTTCTTGAACTCTGTCAGTGCTGTGATCGCTCCCCTGGGGAGCCTGTTCCAGAGCTCAGCCACCCTCAGGTAGCCATATTGTATCAACTGACTGATTTTACAGTGGGTGAAATTCCTTGTTAGGAAAACTTGCTTCAACATTAATGCCTTAATATTTAAAATAAAAATCTTGTGTCTTAATGCTGAAAGTGAAAAGCTCTTCAAGTTTGTTTTATCCAAACTTGTCAGCAAAATCCCACTTGTGAGTAGCACATATGTTTTTATAAACTAAAAGCACACTATTCTAATGTTTCCTTGCTTTAAGGGGGATAAAACCTAAATACATGAACTGCATCATCAGATACTGGATAGTGCTGGTTGATAGAGAAATGTACAGTGTATTGTGTTCAAAGGGACATTTTTTCCTCCAGTTGTTACATGGTCAACACTGAAGCACATCTTCTGGTAATGGTTATTACGAAAAAAATTAACAGGTCTCGATTTTCAACCTTCTCTGAAACTGTAAAACACCACAAAAAAGAAATCAGTTTCTACTTTTGTTAAATGCATACCCTCCATGAGGGGGACTTTTAAAACTCTTTAGTGCTGTGCTATGCAATGCTTAAAAATAATTTTCTCCTACCCAGTAAAATAAATCTAGGAACTTGAGAAGAAGAGAATTAGGTGAATAAATCCTAACTTCGTTTTTTGGTATACCTGCAAACAAATCCATTTGCCAACTGATATTTTAAAATTTCATTCTCATAAAAATGTAAAATTGATATTTAAAAAAATTACTACTTTTGTAAATCCCTTAAGCTCTTTAACTGTGTCATCGCACACAAAGATATGACATGTAACTGCTATAAGACTCTTCCTTACCAGCCTGAAACCTATTTACTGGGTCTTATATTATAGAGGGACATGAACTATATATGGCCTCATGTCTGAAATGTTCTGACTTTTCCCCTGCTATCTCCCAGCAAAACCATACACTGATGTAACTGGAGAACATTTACAAGCTGCATGTACTTAATAAGAGCCTCATAAAGTGATCTTTTAGAGATGCCAGCAGAGGTCACAGACCTGTTTTATGAAGTTCTTCCAAGCACAAGACCTGGTTTTAGCCTTGCAAACACTTCCCAGGGCTTCCCCCAGTCACGCAGACAAAGCGGTGAAATATCATGATTTGTTTCCATTCTAAAGTTACACTCACTCATATTATTGTTTGCTCAGAGATGTGCAAAAAAACCCCTACATTGAAGAAAGACCTAGCCTCTCCTCAGATGCAATTTATATTACATTGTTAATGATTAAGTAGTATGGAAGATAAATCTGTAGTGTAAGATTTTATCTTCAATTCCCAGTCTTATTTAGATCTCAGATTTCACCGTGCATTTGGAGTGATATAGAAAAGCAAATTTTCAGAGGTGCAATTTGTTGACCTTGACTGAATGATCACTGTATTTTTTATCCACTGTCGTATTTTTCTTTCCCTCCTTCATGTAATTTACTCTTAATTTTGAAAAATGTAACAACAATTAAGGCATATGTCCTATTATATTTTCTAAACTTCTTTAAAAAATTCTCATTTCTGACTTTTGGTCACCTTTTTCTTCTCCATTTCTTCTCATGTACTATTGCAAATACAGTTTAAATGTCAGTCAGCTTTTGTCCTTACATTCTTTCCCTTTCTGTCTTTCACGAAAAAAAGCAGGACACTGACTTAAGACTTGATAGGAATAGCTCCTCATTGTTTCTGTGACACAAAACAAGAGGTAAGGGAGAGTAATAACAGAATAAGATTTTCCAGTAGAAAAATAATAGTCAGAAAGTTGATTATCTTTTGACTTTCTGAGCTCAGTTTTTTCTCTCTTTTGTTTTTAATTGTCCACAATTACTCATAACTTTTATGTGTGCTTCATATGCATGTTGTTGCCCAGCAGATGCTTTACTGTTTCCAAATGACATTTTACACTTTAAAGAAATCAGTTTTCAGTGAAGAGCCATCTTTTGGTATGCGTGTGCTCGTTCATCAGAAATGAAATACTTCAAGGAGGCATGTCAGTTCCTATACATTTCTGCAGAAAGGTAGGAAGCTTCAAGTGGCAATCTGTCTGGTTTCCTGTCAGCTTACACGACAGCACTCACTCTAGTCAGCCAGAGCACCCCAGCTTACCTGGCTGCTTACAGCATCATGACAGGGACAGCCCTGTAGTCTAAAACCTAGGGGGTTTCTCCTATATTTTTAAGTAAAATAATTGATTTTTCATCTACTAAACCTTCAGTTAAAACCCTTGAAGCCTGGAGTTAGCCTGTTAGGAACTCTGAAGATTTAAGATCTGAGTTCTCAGCAATACCCCCATCTTGTCCCTGGCCATTAACCTCAGCACTTGGTGGCCTCTCCCATCATCTCGTGGAGTCTTTGCCAAATTCCCCCACAGTTACCCACTGGGTAGTGAATACCTGAGTCTGACTGACTAAAGTGCCCCTGGCTGCAGGCAGCTGGCTGTGACTAGTTTGGCTCTCTCTGCCTGCCTTTCTGGAGAGTTCTGCATGCCCTGGCCATAGTGCAGCCATTTGCAGATAATGATAGCATTCATATAAGGGTAAAAAAAGCTTACTGGTATCAACCTTATGCAAAAATACCACTCCATCTACCCTGTATATACCATACACAATCCTGTAACTGTTCATGCAGATTGGTTTATCTTTACATTTCAAAATTTAGTGTATGCTCATTATAAACTCCGCACTTCATCACTGTGGCCAAGACAATAATCATAAAATTATGGGATTGTTAAGGTTGGAAAAAACCTGTATGATCGCCAGGTCCAACCATTAACTCAGAGTTGACAACTTCACCACTAAACAATGTTTCAAAGCACCACATCTAGATATTTTTTGAACACTTCCAGAGATGGTTACTCCACCACTTCCCTGGGCAGCCTGTTGCAGTGCTTGACCACTATTTCAGTGAAGAAATTTTTCCTAATATCCAATCTAAACCTCCCCTGGTGCAACTCTTGTTCTGATGCATGTCACGTGGGAGAAGAGACTGACACCCTCCCCTTGCTACAGCCTTTTTTTAGGTAGTTGTAGAGAGCAATAAGGTCTCCTTTCAGCCTCCTTTTCTCCAGGCTAAACAACCTCAGCTCCCTCAGCTGCTCCTCATAAGACTTTTGCTCTAGTAATATTCCTGTTGTCCCACAAACTTCACCCTTTTCCATTGAGAACTAAATAATCAGTTTTAACATTATACATATATTGAAAGAAGTATAATTAAAATAGAGTTCTTACTTTCACTGATTTCTATTTTATGGCATGGTGAGTCAGGTACCTGCAGTTCTTTTGGCATATTATGTTTCATCAGCTATGTTGTCAGCCTGTCAGTGTTGATAAAGTTTATAGTAACAAATAAAAAACTTTAGGAGTGATTTTTTACATAAATTTCATCAAATTCCTAAAAGGTGAAGACTAGGGCTTAATCTGAAATTACCTTCATTTATTTCTGAGGATAAAAGACACAGCAGAAGTCTTGTTGTGCCATCCTTTGTGTGGCAATTCCTTTTGTGTCCTGTATAGTCAGTTTTCATTTGAGTCTGCACAGATGTGCATTCTTTGAAAACTGAAAGATGAAAGATCGCTTAGTTAATTTTGACAAGGCACAGGTGCTACTATATATGTTAAAAAACTTGATAATGTCTGAATTACAAATAAATAGATATTTAAGTGCATAAATCAGTAAATCAATAACACTGATTATGAGTTTTTATTTTACTTCTAAGTCACCTCTTATATTACCTGTAATTTAGTAGTAAAACATTCTGTCATGGTTTATAGACATTTTCAAGGCAGGAAAAATGAACATTTACTTATAGCTAACATGTCGATAAGTTGACATTCTCTTATGATAATAAAACCCACTTCATAGAATAATCTTAATTTTTTTTCTTTACAGCTAGAGATATAAACATTATTTTAAAATGTTCTGTGAAGTTTTGGGTAGTCTCTTGATTTGCTTGGTTCCTATATATTAATATTTCTAGAAACTAACAGAACAAGATATACTCTATATCTCATATATGTGTATGTTTGTGTGAATACATGTACAGGTATATGCTGCCTGTTCTTTGAGGAAGTTGCACATACGTTTTTACAGAGAGGGACATGTTTATGCCTCGCAACATAAACAAAGAAGATTTCCCTTTCAGTATCCACAGAGGACTTTCACTAATCTATTTCTTCTGTTTGCTAAGGGTTTGGCATACAAAATGAAATGTCACCACCACTTCAGCTCCTATCTTACCGTATGCCTATCCTACTGAGACAGAATCCTTCTATTTCTGTTGTATGTCCCTACCTTTCCTTCCTCCTTAGTATTTGGTGACTTCTCCAAAGGCCTTTTTGGCTGTGTGCTATCAATCATCATTCCACTTCAACCTATATTGTGGGTGTTTGTGCTGCCTTAGCATCTCATCCCCATAGTCCCGCTTGTGGTTTGAGCCTAAGGTAAGGCAACCAGGGAATCCAGCCCTAGACCTTGTTGCTTTAGGAGCCTCACAGGTCTCATCTGACATCACAACCAGACAGCTGCTCCAGTGCTGGTTTGAGTTCAAAGGCGACCTTGAAGATCATCTGGTTCCAACCCCCCTGCTGTGAGCAGGGACACCTTCAAGTAGACCAGGTTGCTTCGAGCCCCATCCAACTTGGCCTTGAACAGCTACAGCGATGGGGTATCCACAACTTCCCTGGCCAACCTGTCCCAGTGCCTCACCACCCTCACAGTAAAGAATTTTTTCCTAATATCTAATCTAAACCTACTCTCTTTCAATTTAAACCCATTCCCCCTTGTCCTGCCACTACATGCCCTTGTAAATAGTCTTCTGACATCTTTTCTGTAAGTTCCCTTCAAGAACTGGAAGGCTGTAATTAGGTCACCCTGAAGCCTTCTCTTTTTCAGGCTAAACAATTCCAATTCTCTCAGGCTTTCCTCATCTTCCTAACAGTCTGCCCATCAAATCTGTCAGTCTCCAGTTTGGACAGTAGGATGTCGGGGGGAGACCGTGTCAAAGGCTTTACAGAAGTGCAGATAAACGACATCTGTAATCCTTCCCTTATCTATCCACTGATGTAGATACTTCATCATAGAAAGCCACTACTTCAGTTAGTCAGGACTTGCCCTTGGAGAAGCCGTGCTTCTTGAATCACCTCCCGGTCCTCCATGTGTCTTAGCACAGCTTCCAGGAGGACCTGTTGCACGGTCTTCCCAAGCACAGAGGTGGGGCTGACAGGTCAGTAGTTCCCAGGATTGTCCTTTCTTCCCTTCTTAAAAATGGATACTATGTTTTTGCAGATGTTTAAGTGCATGCCCTTCAGAGAAATGACTGAAGTTTGTCACAAGTTTATAGATATTTTCCACTGGTTTATTTCCTTTAAAGTTTCTGTCCCTATTAGGGGACTGAAGGTATCTAGTGTTGAAATTGTATTCATCACAGTATCAAGTAGCAAAGACTGCAGGAAGATGGAATACTCACATGGGCTCCATAGTCCTTTTTCTATGTTCACCTACCATCCCTTTTCATTGTAGCTGAAAGCCACAAGTAAAAGAATGACAGAATGAGAAGAACTGGGTCTTGGGGGTGGGAGACCCCATTCTGTTAATGTATTGTTTGGTTGTGGGATTTTTTCCTGAATGGAATTCTTTGTGCTTTTCCTCAGAATTCACATCATCCTCCCGTCAATTGACCCTCTCAAGTCTCAAGTCTTTTCTTGTTCTCTCCCAGCTGGTCTTATGATGAAACAAGTAATCTGCATAGACCATAAACACACAAGGTGTAACCAAACTGTCATTACTGTATTGCTTACTTAACAAGGCAGAAGTCCAAGTGTAAGGAGTAGTAGTTGAAATTTTCATTGCAAAATGAATGACCTCTGCAAAGTCTTTTTGTCTTCTACAAGCACTATTTTTAAATCCACCAGTGAAATACGTGCTGCTGATGCAACTATATGAGCTGTTTTCTAAACTAATTAAGCACTTGTAAATCCTGTACTGATATGCATGAGATCTCTGTCTTTCTATACGATTCATATATAGCATATAGTTTTATATATAAGTCTTCACAGTCTTACCAACTAGTATTATTATGAAGTAAGAAGCTGTAAATTCAAATTAAACTCTCTCTCTTCTGAAGTATTTGCTTCAGTCTACAGACTGCGTCAGGTTGGGACAGAATAGCATCTTTTAAAATCTACAGGGGTCAAAACTTGGATTAAAGGAGATATTTTGAGTGAATAGAATTGGAGTTGCCAGAAACTCCTCAATTTGATTTGCTATTATAGTTGGAGAGAAGAAATTTGGATATCATAGTGGGATATCAAGTAATGAGAAACCGTATTAAGTCCTTATTGCCTGTCATAAGGAACAGTGATTCTTCCCTTCTTCTGCCACTTTTTTCTAAACCTACAACCTATGGGAAACAGAGCAAAGCCTCTGCTTTGTAAAAATTCTCTCTTTAAAGGTATCCAAAACCCAGCAGTTTTCTTTCTTAGTCCTTTGCATCTGATGTGGTCTTTGCACCTCAGGCAGAAGCAGTATCTGTCCTGTTCCTATTTCTCCTTCATAAATTCTAATTCAGTGTTTTAAGTTTCTTTGCTTTTAAACATTTGGAGGCTCTTTTTAAACTGAAACATATTTTAAGACTTTGAAAAAAGTTAGTGCTTTTTCTGCTTAGTTTAGTTACTGCTACTTGTCTGTGAGGTAAGCCTAGAATTCTTTTCCTTAACAGCACCGGGGATCATTTACTCTTGTACTGTGGGAACGTTAGGTGAAATGACTGATGTGACTATATAGATTATATCAATAAATATTGATATCACTTTCCTTAATTTTAGACTAAATTAAAGTCCCCTTTGAAGTATATTACTGTAGTGGGTTTCTGTGGCTGGGTTTTGGTGTCTGACCATCTATTTTGGTTTCACAACAGGTTCCAAATTAGAATATGTAATTCTAAAACAGAATTATTTGTACAAATAATTTCAACCTCCACTGTATTGGTTTTATAAGTAGCAAGTAGTCACTAAGGTTGAATTTCTTGAGTAAACAGAAGAACTAACTTCCTCAACATAATTAGACAGATTTCTTTTTTGCTTTTTTTTTGTTTTTTTTTTTTTTTTTTTTTTTTTTTAGCTGAAGTGAAGGAACATTGAAATTGAAGTAAAATAACTTGTTAAAGCTAAGTAATGTTACAAAGTTGCCATTTAGAAGGAGAGTCAGCAATAACACAGTGTTTCTCTTTGGTTTCTTGAGTATACTTGGTTGTGCTTATCACAGTTGGTCTGCGCTAGGCTTGCTATTTCCAGGTCCTTTTAATTCCAAGTCCTCTTTTAATTGTATGGAATACATCAGGTATGTATTGAAGAATTATCTGAAGATGCAATTTATAGGAAAAACTGTTTATTTCCCACACAGATAAAACTAGGACTGTAACAAGGATGCAGAAACATGATGCAAAACATACTTATTACCATTCTTAAGGAAAGATTTATATTTTATGAGTAACTAATTGGAAGAGTGCTTTACTTAAACATTGAGATGGGCTTGATGTAATAACTTGTTACTTAAGGAAATTAGGGTATAAATTGTTATATTTTTAAAACTATAGAAATATGATTATAGTTATTAATTTCACCTTCTTCCTTGAAAGTAACTATTATGTATATGTTAATTGTACTAGTAGCATAACATTGAAATGAAATTATATTTTTTGGTAGAGAGATTAATACAGCTTGTTGTTGTTCCCTGTATATCTGAAGTGCCTATGTAAAATAATATGTCTTTCAAGAAGAAAAAAACAACTATGTGCATTCATCTTTTTCTCCATAGGACATACCTATCTCCATGAAAAGTCTCGTGGCCAGTTCTACAAAGCATACCCAAATTAGTTTCTGTGTTATGATCTTGCACAATGTAGACATGTTAATCTAAGTGCAATTGCAAGCAATCTTTATCCTGTTTGTATTGAAATATTTTTTCTTCCAAAATTATTTCATTGCTTTTAAGACAGTTAAATATAACTGATATCAGAAAACTCATGAATCCTTCATTTCTGAAAGTTTTGAACCTGAATTTTTTCCAAAATTGTTATATCACACTTGATATTTCACATGACTACTTCTAGAATTAAGTTGCATGTGTCCTGCCCTCTGGTATAGTCCTCATTGCTATGGAATGCAAGTAACTGTCTTCCTCGAATAATTACAGACTGCCAACAACACAACATAGAACAGTGTTCACCTGGTTGTAGTATGCAAAGAGACCTCAGCTTAGAGAGATAGAAAAAATTAAGCAGAATGAAAACAAAATGCTGATAATGGAGAAAAATAAACTGAATCAAGTCAGATTTTCTCTCTCTTGTATGACCATTTGTAATTCATGTTTTCTGAATTTTAATAGTATTACAGAGAGAGAGAGGTGGTTAGAACATGCTTGTTTATGCACTCTATTTATGTCATTCATGTACAAACACATGCATGCATACACACACAGGTTCTGAGGCAGTGGGAAAAAACTTGCACAAGGCAATACAATAGCAGTGTAAATCAAAAGAACTGTAAAAAATAAGTCAGATAAAAATGCCAAAAGGGAGTTCATAAGATTGTTTTCAGTGTTTCCCCACTATTTATGTTAGAACTGAATTTTATTACTAGATAAACCGTAGTAATTATGTCTTCAGTTTCTTCTTAATTTTGCAATTTTCTTCTCTTGCCATGAAAGATGCCTACTTAAATATATTCTACTGTTGTCTGCAATATTTTTTTTTGGTATTATGCTTGAAAAAAAGGAGCTATATAAAATATCTTATGTTTTAACTCCAAATTGTTTGCTCATTTTAGAGATGGGTCTGTGAGGACTCATGATACAAATCAAAATCATTCTTTTTAAAATCTCAGAATTTAGGACTGCTGGCTTATTAGGGTCAGATTTAAATCATCTTTCTATAACTTTCCCAAATGAGTGGTAAAATTGTTGTTGGCTTTTATAATAAAACATAGATGTGTGAATAAAGCACTCAATGTCAGAGTAAAATTTTTACCCAATTTAATTGTTTAGAATCAATAAATGATCTAAAGAAAAAATCATCTGGAAATCTAATGTAAAACCATCTTGAAAATACTTGGCAGAAACATTATTTTTGGTGGTTTTAAGAAGTAAAAGAGTGATTCTTGAGGAATTAGAAGAAATAAAATTTGGTAAAAAAGAATCAGAGGTTTTTTATGCAGAATAAATATTTTACATGACCTGAGGAAAGCAATTCAATTTTTGTAGCACTTAATACCTATGTGCCATTTTTCCTCAGTTAAAATAGTTTGTTTTTCT
The DNA here is from genome assembly GCA_036023395.1 of Myiotriccus ornatus. NCBI lineage: Eukaryota > Metazoa > Chordata > Aves > Passeriformes > Tyrannidae > Myiotriccus > Myiotriccus ornatus. The sequence continues at coordinate 39,519,002 of JAYRBT010000139.1, forward strand.
TATTTTTTTCAAAGATTCTTTGTGTGATCTAGTTTGAAAGAAAAACCAGAGGAGGAGAATTATAGCGAGTATACTGCAGAGATGACAAATGATGTTGGATCATGTATGGGCTTTGGTAAGACTGTGCCATAGGGAACCAGCAGAGGTGTCACAGCTTTTTGCTAATCAGAGGATAGATCTTTTACTATGAACAGTTTGTCACAGAGTGAAAGGAAAAAGAGAGGGGAATAGAACATGTTTTAATTTCTGCACAGAATCTGCTTGTAAAAAATTATTTGGATGGGCCTCAAATCCTTTGGAGGGCATTCTTTTCACTGCATGTTTTGAAATTTGATGTACACAAAGCAACTTCGATTATTCTACATTTTGGGGTATTTTAATCTGGTTTATTGTGGTTTTTTACAGTCTCTTACTGCTACTGCACAGATATAATAATATAGGAAAGCATTGTCTTTTTAAAGATGTGAAAAAATGAATCCTTATTTTTTGTTAAGAATTACACAGGAAATGATTATGGCTGAAAGAAGTAAATACCCTTATTTCATATAGTAAAAGTGTAACAGTTAATTTTCCTTCTGATTGACATTACTGATAACTCCACCAAGCTTATTTTAAGTAGTGTTTCTATTCCATATATCAAATCCTGATACAACAAAACTAGATTCCCCAAAAGACAGCTATAAATATAAATATGACACATGAAAAAACCTCAAAGCTTTTCTTAGTAATTTCATTTTAATGATGTAACGTGATTAAGTAGTTTTTTATTATTCAATTTTATTCAAGGTAACAGATTTTGCCAGAGCTTTTAAGGACGTGTGCTAAATTGTGAGATCACATGAAGTAAAAGAAAGAATACTAGGAGTGGTTTCAATTTCAAGCAGCTTAAGAGGCAATGTTTAATCAGAATCAGAAAATCAGAAATAGGAATAGGTAGAGCACAATTTGTCCACAAGTGTAACAAGATTTTTCTAAACCATAAAGAAGAAAGTGTAATAGAAATCTCCAAGTTGTCAAAATGATCACACAAATTTTCTCAAAAGAAAAATTTGAGAAGATCAGTTATTTTGGTTTCAGGGCTGAAGTTTTGAGTGTACTAGGCTTAATTTTCTATTCTTCACTTATAACCTCTTAACTCAGAGAATATCAAGTTCTTGTATAGAATTGATATTCAAGGAAGAAGAATTAAAAATTATGACAAATGGAGATACTACTTATCTTAATGACCCCAAGTAAATAAGAAAGGACATGAAAAATTATGAGGAAAGCTTACAGAGAGATTCATGATTGTGCCGTAAGAGAGCCTGAGAGTCTGTTACCTCAGAGTTTAAGCAAATCAGATTTCTGAAATAAAGTGGACATTGCTGTTTTAGAGTCTGTCAGATAATGAAACACCTAAAATCCTCAGCATTAACAGGGTTTGAGAAGAGTGGTTAAATCATTCTATCTCCAGAACAAGTGTGTAATTCCTGAGTCAAAAGAGGTAACTCAAAATTGTCATAGTCACTAAATTGGTTGCTTTGAATAGTGCATCTAATATTTCTGTGGTAGTTCCATTATTAGTGTGGTTAAAAGATATATTCAATGCATATAGCAATATGAAAATGAATTTACTCAAATGTGCTGAAAAAATAATGAGGGGAACTAAGAAAAAATTTACATATAATAATATTATTACATATCTATTATTATATGTATTATAATTATATATTATATTTTATATTGCATATGTTATTATATGTCATAATTATATGTAATACTGGCAGAGCCCCTCTCCGGTTTAGTAATTATATTTAGAATATTCTAGATTTTTACTAACTATTAGAAATAGTAGTTTCTTATATATAGTATAGCTGCTCTCAGTGGGGAACATCCAGGTTATTCTTCTACCCTTTAGAAGATATTTTGGTCCCAGCACTTTTGAAGTCTTCATTTCTTCATCTGTATGTAGACAAAGATGTTGCTATGTCTTCACTGGTCCTCCTGTACCAAAGGCAGTGAAGAACAGAATATGAAAAGACCCTGAAGGGCAAAGCTTTTGTATTTTTTAAATTAGCTTATGCTATTAGTAATGTCTTATGATTGTTGTCCACAACTGTAATATCTAACAGGGTATTACTAAAGGGAGTTTCCCAAAGAATTTGCTGGTACAAAATTAATCTTCGTGATTCAGCAAATGTCATTCTTCCATCTGGGTCAATACTGAACTAGTTCTATACCCATGACTTTGTGTCACAGTATTGCTGAAGATAGATCTAAGATAAGATATGAAGCTGAAGGCTTTGTATTGATTATTTGATTTTCAACCTTGAGGTGAAGGCATGTAAGGAACCTATGTAATCTTTACTGAATATTTCACTGTCCCTGTTCTGTGTACAGTTATCTAATGTTTGGCCAGAATTTTTCAATCACTGCAAATTGAAGATGAAACACGAAGTTACTTCAAGAAAGAAACAGAAACAGTTACATTCTGATATTGGCAATCTCAGCTCAAAGAAAGAAAGAATTCAGCTATGTTTTAATATTTGAAGCTGAAATTTCTTTATATATTCCTTTAACTTAATACAAACTGAAACATCAAAATGAGTGAGTGAATGTCTTCAGGAAAAGACAGAAGCCTATTCTAAATTTAGGTTGAATAGTACCTTCTGCACACACCGAGGAATGTGCTGTTTCACCTTTTCAGTAGTTACACGTTTCATAGCAAAACCCTACAGGAACAATATTTTTACTATTTGGTTGTTTGGTGTTTGTTTTTTCTTTTCAAGCAGTTGTAAAGATTAAAAAAACTTCCAAATTACATGTTTTTAAAAGGAATAAATTATGGAATATTGTAAAGTAGGTATAAAATGTAGCAAAATATTTTGCTGAAATTTAGGCACTGAATATTACTATAAATTATATAATTAGACACCTCAGGTTTCTTGCACTAAATCTTTTAGAAATTATCTAAATCCACTGATGTAAAATCTGTTTGGTTATTCTTCTAATGCAGCCCCTAGAGCCACTGTTTTATGGGCATCTTATCCACTACCTTAAGAAGGCCATTCTTGTTGTTTCATGTGTACTGTATTTAGGCCATCAACAGCAAACATGGAAATTGTATTTTGTAGCCCTCCAGGGAAGTGGAGACTTGATAAGTATCCACCAAGTGCACTTACTTCAAGTGATAAATTAAAACAGAAGTAGGAAAACACAGGAGCCACAAAATTATATTGTCAGTCTGAAAATCCACACCAAGTTGAAAACGCTAGTTGACAAGAAATGTGATCAACAGACTCATCTTAGGCCTCTAGGGCTCAATTTGGAAATGGAAAAGAGGAGCAGAGAAGATAAATTATATTAAAAAAAATCTGTTAGCAGGACTATATACAGTGTTGGCATTTCCATTAAAAAAGAATATCTTCAGGGAGGTTCCAGTGTCTCAGTGTGACCCTGAGTGGTGGGATGTTTTAATATTTTTTTTGTGGCTTTGCTTGTTTGAATTATGGGTTTGGGTTTTTTTTGGTTGGTTGCTTTCGCTTGGGTGGTTTGGGGTTTTTTTGCGGGGTGGGGGTCTATATTTCCAAGAGACAAAAAATATTACTTTTATTTTTTAAGCTGCGAAGAATCTTTAACATACGAAGTTTTTAGGTTTAGGTGTTTCCCTGGTTCACCAGTGAACTGAAGGACTGGTTTTGCAGACATTTGATCTTCTGTGTAATTTAGCAAGATTACGTATCTATTGCTAAAGGAAAATTAGGCTAATTCTGTTTTAGTATCTTTAGCATTTGATTTCTTTATTTCATTGAATAATGTAGTATTGTGGTTTATAAAATGTAATTTTTTTGCACCATAGCCATTTGAGAACTGTAACAGGTATCTGTACAGGAGATAGCTGTACAAATATTTATTCTGTCCCTCTGATGCAATATTCAGTGAAATTACCTATATTTTTCATACTATTTTAAATTAGGTATCAGAAGTGGCTATTGATCTTTTGTGCTTTCAATGTCTTCTATGCCTCAGCTTAAAAAGATACAAACACATATGTTTACGAAGTCACTGTTTCATTTTGAAATTTTATTTTAGACAAGATTACCATAAAAATTGAAACAAATGAGCAGAAAATTGAAGTGCAACAGAAGAATCAGATTGCTTTGTTATTTTATTATATTAAAAATATAATAATTTCCTATATTGGCATAGAAGTTGATATTTAACAATATAAAATTTAAACTTATATGGTGCATGAGAATAATATACAGCTTTGTTTGTTTTTCCATATATGTATGTATAAATATCTATATAAGCAAGAGAACACCCTGAGAATTCAGTGTCTGAAAAGAGAATAAAATGCTGTTTGAGCAGTTATGTCAATCCAACAGAGCAGCAACAGCAGCATCCCAATATAAAGGAGTTTCCAAAACTCACAGCATAACTGCCTGTGGAGCCTGAACCACATGCTGCTATTGGAAAAATACGTTCTGCTGAAAAGTGCTGAGATGAAGTAGCAATTAAAATTGCAGGATAGTTTTTTCCACCTTCATGACTGGGCATATTGTGCACAGAAAATGCCCATAGAATTAGCTAATGGAGGTCCTTTCAGTTTTGATTCTGGTTAGGTCTGAGTGCTCTTTAATAACATTAAGTGTATTTTCCAGTCTTATTTTTAGTGAATATTTTTAGTGTCTATGTCTTACGTTTTTAGGTTTTGCACCAATTTTGGAAGACTGGAATTAATTATATGTAAGATTTTTGAAGAAAAGCTTGGTGTTTGCTAGTGCTTATTGAGAGCGATGCAAAGAATTATCAAGAGCACTGTTAACTGTGCAACGAATGCAGGCAGCTCATCAGCTGAATACAAAATCTGCTTTTTGTGGTGCTTTTAGAGCTGCAAAATACAATTAAGAATTGAAGTGGAATGTTTCTCTGTGTGTTAAATCTGAAGATATTATGTCTGGCTCTGAGGAAATTCCTAATATGTAGGTTGCCATTTCCCATGGAGGACTATGAAGTTTGGCTTTGCGTGCCCTGTTTTTATGCTACTGTACTCTAGGCACATCACTGGCCACTGCCTGAGGCAAGATAGTGACTATATAAATCTTTATGAAAAATAAATCCACTCTTATATTTTATAGAACTCTGAAATTTAAATTCAGTTTATTGTCAAAATTCAGATCTAAATAATTTGGGCAGCTCCTTTCAGCTGTGAAACTTGTCCTTTGGGTTTCTCTGTGTCCTGAGATACTGTGCAATAATCACTTTTACATCATACCTCTTGGTGATTTAAAGAAAAAAACTTCTTGGGAACTCTTCGATTATAAATATCATTTTGAAACTCAACTTTCCAAAGCGCTTGCTTGAATTGGAATGGTCTCTTATAGCCCTGTTCCGTACCATGTGAGAGTTACTCGTTGCTACATTATCTAAATTTAAACTGGCATACGTATATAGTTTCTAAGTTGTGGTAAAAAGCATACTAGAGTTAAAATTTTTTAAGCCACTGTAAGAAAGAAGTTTTGTAGAAATTAATGATTTCTTTATGTGTGTATCTTCTATTAGCATCATTGTCTGTTATATGTGTGCATTAAAGAATAATTGTGTATTAAGAAAAATAAACAAAGTGCAAAATGTATTTCAGAAAATAATTTTCAAAGGTTTATTCTCTACTCTTACACCCTGTGAATATTTCAACTTTCTTTGTGTTCTTATTTTTCTTTTTTCTGAATTTTTATCTTTCATATTTTGACCTGTTTTTTCTCTTTTTTTTCTTCATAATTCACCACTTTTATGACCTGCCACTGAGACAGGGTAACTGAGGCTTTTGTTAATAGATCCCTTGGGGCAGATTAGATTGAAATGACATCAAATGACCAGTGTGTGTATATATATTTTTATATATATGTATATTTTAGAACAAATAAGTTGCAATGGAAAAAGAGGTATATAGCCAGTTTGGTTATTGTTATCTATAGTAATATAGCAATATAGAAGTAAAAAGCTGTTACTTAATATATAAAAAAAAGAAAGAAGGGGAAAGAAAGGATAAGAGTAGATATTGGAAAGGAAAGATATCACCAGCTATGGATCCAGCGACAAGACTTCACTGTTGCAATTCAGATGTCAAAGTGATGGTTGCAATCTTGATCTGTGAGGGAAGCCCACCAAACAAGGAGTTCAATGTGTTAGTATACCTTCAGGTTCAGGTGGGAACATGCAGGTTCCCCTGGGGGCGGAGTTTTAACACTGTGGATCATATGTAGTTGTCTGGTGGAAGGCTCCAGAAATGAGTCTGGGGGTGCTTTGGTGGTTGTTGTGGTCACAGACACCATTTGTCCCATAACTTGGTGTGGTCTTTGTTTGACTGGTGATATGTGTATGAGCAGTTCTTCCCTTCCAACAGTTTGCCACAGTGGGAACTTTTGTCCAGGTGCATTAACCAGGATGCAGTAACCAGATCTCACCTCCTCCAGGCCTGGAATTAGCACCTTCCTGTCACAAATTCCTCCCTTCTGTGCTTATCTCAAGTTCCCACTGTGGTGGCTTATCTTATGGTAAGTTCTTTTTGTGGCCTTGTCAGGGTTTGAGACAGGCAACTGTGCTTTTAAAGTCCTTACAATCACCCATTTCTTTCCCAAGGTTATGGTCACTGTTCATTTTTAACATGAGTGTACTTTAGCAGTCAACTAAATAGATCTCTCTAATCCCCAGTATCTCAGGTTTTATCTAAAGTACTGGCAAATCTGTATTATCTTGACTATAATTTATCTATAATAGGTATATCTTGGATGTGTTGATTCTATTAATTTACAGTAGAAATTCCCCAAAACTCTGGGTTTGATTCTGTTTTTGAAAAATCAGTCTGCACAAAACATACCTCTTATTTATTGTTCAGGGTGTGATAGAAAATTGCTGAGTATTCAGCAATATTATTTTTTTAATAATATAATAGTACAATTTGTATGTTAATGACCTTAGTAGTCTCTCTGATGTCGAGGTGTTTTATGTTTCTGTCACAATACAACACTTCTCTATCAGTTTAGTTTCACTTAACTTTCAATAATTTTCAGAAATGCTAGAAGACCACCCTGTCCAAGACTTTATCTGTGACACAGTTTGTGGATAGAGAGAAAGATACGTGTTAGTGCTTCACTAGAAAGCCAGATGATTATTCAGACTGTAGCTAGATCAGAAAGTGTGCCTCTGGTTTCCTTCTCTTGTTTTTTAATGGGAACATATGTATTAATGTTTAGTGAGTTCAGAGGAACGCTGCAAAGATGATCAGAGAACTGGAGCACCTCTTCGATGAGGACAGGCTGAGAGAGTTGGGGTTGTTCAGCCTGGAGAAGAGAAGGCTCCTGGAAGACCTATAGCAGCCTTGTAGTATCTAAAATGGGCTTATAAGAGAGCAGGAGAGGGATTTTTTACAAGGGCATGTGATGAGAGGACAAGGGGGAAGTGACTTTAAACTGTAAGAGGGCAGATTTAAATTGGATATGAGGAAGAAATTCTTTTCTATGAGGCTGGTGAGGCACTGAAACAGGTTGCCCAGAGAAGTGGTAGATGTCCCATCCCTTGAAGTGTTCAAGGCCAGGTTGGATGGGACTTTGAGCAACCTGGTCTCGTGAAAGGTCTCCCTGTCCCTGGCAGGAGGGTTGGATGGGGTGATCTTTAAGGTACATTCAACCCAAACTGTTCCGTAATTCTGTGATTCTAATAAACTCCAGAGGAGTCTTTATTGAAAAATGTTGGGATGAACAAAACCAGAAGCAGTGACTGAAGCCTGCTTTTATAATTGTGCAATTTGTGAGAGAGGGATCATTCCTTTTTAATTGTGAATTTCTTTAAGTCTTAGTTAGAAATACAAGGAGAGTTTTGAGTATCTTATGAGAGAAGACAGACAAACTGGTGAGCTTGAGCATATGACATGAGAAAAAAAAGTGTCAATAAGTGATAATCTGTGAAAAACTATGCAGTTAACAAACACTTAATTTTACTTCCCAGAAACTTTTCTGTTTGTGGGCAAGTTCAAACGTTGCATTATTTTAAGGACATAGACATAGAGGTCTAGTGAATTTTTTTTTTTTTATGAGACCCCTGTTGTCTATCCTTTCAAACCATGTAATGTAAATTCTTTTAGAAACTGGCCACACTAAAACTAATCATGGTCATCTCTGCACTACAACTAGAAGTCTGTAACAAGAAAAGGCTACTCAGCTGTTCAGAAGTTTTCTTAATTCCAACATCAGCCTATTAGTGTCCTGTTTATAATTATGTAATCACAGAATGGGTCAGCTTGTAAGGGACCACAGAGGGTCATCTGGTCCAACTTTGCTCAAGCAGGGTCATCCCAGACCACATGGCGCAGGATTGTTTCCAGATGGTTCTTGAATATCTCCAGTGAGGGAGACTCCACAACCTCTCTGGGCAACCTCTTCCACCGCTTGTTTACTCACACAGTAAATTTCTTCATCATGTTCAGGTGGAATTTCCTGTGCATCAGTTTCTGCCCACTGCCCCTTGACCTATTGCTTGGCACCACCAAGAAAAGCTTGGCTCTATCTTCTTGACATCTTTACTTTGAATACTTGTATACCTTGATGAGGTCCATAATTTTTTTTAAATTCAGTGGGTTTTTTTTTACTCTTTCCTTATGGTATTCTAAAGTGTATTAAGTAGACGAGGTGGCTTGAGCTTTTTTTCATAATTTTTCTTACTTTCGAAAGTCTGGAATACGCATGCTATATTATATATTCATAAATATATATGTTTGAAAAATTATATTTTAGGATCTGCTTACACACACAGTTCTAAAAAATTTCTCAATGAAAAGCAAATTTAATAATTCCCATTAATACTCAAGCTTCACTGAGAAATAGTTTTCTTTTGTGTATGGAAGAAACCAGCCTATTAGTGTGCATAATAGCTCGCTTGATAATTTTCTTCCTTCTTTCAGAGAACCAAAGTTTTTGAAAGCTGTTTTTTGTACTTGTTTCCTTCCTTGTTTATTTGCAAATTACAGGTGTAATATTTCAACTTTATTCTTAGATAATGGAATAGGTGTTCTGTGTTGCTAAGCAGAATAAAAGAGAGAGCTGAGTAAGTGCAGAGCTTCTTAAACTCAATAAAATGAAAATGTCTTGAAGATGCAAAATAACAAATTTGCTGTTCCCTAAAAACCTTCTCATCTTTTCCTGTTGATAATAAAAGATTAAAGAAATTTCAGATGGGGGGGGGCACATTTTTGTCATATGTTATGAAATACAGATAATAAACTGTAATCCACATGACCTGCAATAAGGATATTCATTTTAGAACTGAAAAAGAGCTTTGGTTATTCCATGATTTCTCTACTTGCTTCAAGTAAGCTAACTCAACAAAGAAGAAAATGAAGTAGCTGCTTGCATTTAACTTCAAAAAAAGTGTCAGGAATTATAGACGGCATAAACTTTTAAGGTCGTTTTGCCAATCCTCCTATCTGTAGGAGATTGTCCCTGTGATATATTAGGAGTTTTATAACTTTTCACGAGATTTTATGAGTTCCCCATGAGAGGATTTTGGTCTGTTGAGAGTGCTAGATGAGGAACCCTTTTACTGTATATTACAGCTGGGAAACCTATCTTTCATTGACAGCTGGGATTGACACTAGTCTGAGGAATGCAGGGAGGCTATATGTTTCCATAGATGTGAGAGTTTGGCAGAAGCATTTAATGGAGTGACTGAACTTTGATTGTTAAACCAGAGAAGTTGGAGACTTTACTCTGCAACTCAAGTTAGCTATATTAAGAGATGATCTTATTGATGCACATATTTTTAAAACATCCAGGTGTAGCAAGAGGCACTTTACATGGTCCCCACAGCTGTGCAGTGCAGAGAATGGAAAGGATTAAATATTTCTGTCATAATAATTCCAGACCCTGTACTGACAAATATAAATATTATACTAATTACTCCTCATTTACAGCTTATTTATATCATTGTACAAATGCACAAACAAGATGAATATGCATTTAACTTTTAAGAGGGCTTACTCTCACTGGACGTAACAGATTGCTCACTTAGGTGAGTAGGGCAAGCAGTCTGCAGGATCAGTGCCAAACTTACTAATTTATTTCAGATCTTTGAATAGTTTTGCAGTATAAATGTGGTGGTTCACTCACTTTTTAAAAAGGACAGTTATATTGAAAACTGAGAAAATTTTCCACTATATATTTTCTATCTATATATTTTATTAAGAAAATATATTTAAAGAAAGTACACAAACCTAAAAGTTGTAATATATATGGTACTTAACCCAAAGCCTTATGATTGTTTACGAAGGGCATCCTTCTTTTTTGTTCTTTTGTTCTTTCTTACCCTAAAACTGTCCTAATAATTAGAGTTGGAAGTTTTGCTGGCTAAGTAACAGTAAAAGATACTGCGAAATGGAGTTGCTGGGAGTGCATCTGCTGATTGCTTGCCTTAATCAGTTTTCACCACTTTTCTAAAACAATCCGCAGATCTCCCAGAGACACTTTATGTCTGGAGATAGAGTTGATACTGCAGGGGTATCTCTTCATGTGTGGAGAGAGTTTGATCAGGGACAATAATGGGCAATGAGTACTGAGTGCTTACAGGCATCCATGTTTGGTCTGGGGATGAAATTTTAACCTTACATATATCAGGAGCACTCAGCTTTTCAATACAGTGATGCTTTATGATAAAAAAATTTTTAACTTTGCAGTTTCGTCTGGAAGGGTAAATATGTAGACTCTTATCTTCCTTTCATGAGAGAGAAGGAAAAAAAAGGAAGATATTCCACATCTCAGACCAAGATAAAACTTCTTTCTTGCGTATTTCCTCCTTTGATTGTGATGCCTTTGGCTGTTACCTCTCAAACACTCCTTCAGGTAGCTAACAGAACTAATCCAAAGTTAATATAGTGTTGGTCTAGAATAAAGTCCTGTTATGAATTTTTGTGAGGTGGATCCTTACTAAATGCCTTGCTCTAAGGTGTAAAAATTCAAATAAAACTGAATATCCCTGCAAGTGGGTTTTTTTGTTCAGCTACATTATAAATAACAGAAGTATGTTAAAACTGAGAAGACATGAAGTATAATCCATTGGATTTTGGATTCAGTTTGAAAAAAAACCATGCCATTTATTTCAGCCTACCTCTTTGTATCTATCCTGTATACAATAAATTCTTCCTTTAGGAGCTTTAAGAGTTTACCCATTTAATCCTTATAGAGCTGACTATGTCTGTACTTTCATCATTATTTAGTAGAATGCAATATAAGTTCTCTTTTTGCCTCATGAACACTCCTATCACCATAACAATGTCAGTCATTCACAGCAAACTAATATTTTTGAGTAAACAGTAGTAGTTTCATCTGTATCAGTACTTTTCATCGTGGACTTCCCTACCATTACATGTGCCATAAATATTCAAAATTAAGTTTCTTTTAGCTTTCTATAATTTAAACTTGAAATTGGAAGTCCCATTTTCAGAGAAACAATTATCTATTTGTGTATGTGCCTTATTAAACAGGATTTTTTTTAGTAAGAGTTACATTTTTAGTGGTATCTGGCCAGTTGTGGGTCTTTTTTTTTATTCTAGGAAAAAAGTCTAGATTGGATATGTCAATGGAATGATGAAAAATCCAATAAAATTAGCCATATTAAGCTTTCAGACTTTAAACCAAAACACAGAATTTGTCTCTTATACACATGAATGAGTCCGTAAGTAGGTCTGTAATGGACTGATTAGGAAATAAACTGATGAAAGTAGTTGCCAACACATCAGAGCTATTGGTCTTCTTTGAATTTGCCAATAGAAGCTACACTGTTGATAGAGTCTGGGGATTTTTTTTTTATTTTATTTTTTTGAAATTTTTTGAGAGAAAACTGTAATAAAGTCTTCAATAGGAAAATCTAGTTTCTAGGTTGAGTAGTTTTGATGTTACATTTATTTCACTGAATATGCATGTTGTCTGAAAAAGTGAATTCAAACCTCTTGCAAATTATTGGTTTATCTTTAGGATAAAAGATGTCTCTGATGCTAAAACTGTACTTAACTCCTACATTACTAAGGTTCCCTAAGTGCTTCATGGATTACTCTGTTTACTGAATTAGCCTTCAAAAGTTGAATGATTCTGAAATTAAGCCTAAGACATGGGTATAACATGAAGCTTGTTGTATTTGTACCCAGATATAACATACTTGTTATTAGAATTTATAAATCCCTTCAAAGATGCTAAAAAGCAGGATTTTTTTGCTAAGCACAAAAGCTTTTTCAACTGCCAGCCTGATTAAGCTAGTGCTTCATTTCTTTACTTTTTTTTTCTTTTTTAAGGCTGATTATTGATATTTTTAATTTCCTTTTAAGTTCCAATCTGAGATATGTTTTTTGCCTATTATAGATATTAGGGTTTGTTTGGTTTTTTTTTTACCTAAGAGTAATAAAAAACCAGTTCAGTTCAAAAACAGTTCTCTCTAAATTGGCATTTCCATTGAAGAAATTACTAATTTGAAAGTGCAAGCCACTCTTCTAACAACAATTTAAGTGCACACAAAACATTACTGTGTGAAAAGTCCTATACATTCCAATATATACCTTCAGTATATATTTATGTTTGTTTAAATCTTTACAGGACATAAGCCTTAAGATATTCCTTGCATCTTAACACAGATATATCAACTGACAATATTCTATCCACCACAAAGCATTGACTACCATAAAATGGACATTTGAATTTTTAGAAATCATATAATAATCTCTAAAACTAACAGTAGATTAAAACCATGGGAGTACAATTGTTTGAGATATTTAACTTCTTCCTCCGACTGCAGCGATGTTTGTTAGCCACTAGTCATCCAACACTGAATTTTAAGATTGGAAAAGCAATGAATTTTGATTTGAAAAGTTTTCTCACTCTCTGAACTATCTCAGCTCATCTCCACTGAGGGCTGATTTATTAAAACAAAGAATGCAAAGTACACACTAAGCAAGCAAATTCATAGTGTTTGTTAATTTTCAATTTTTTAAAGATTTTCTACTTTAATCTGTGTTCATGTTTTGTCTTTCTAGGGCATATTAGTTTGATTTTCTTCTTTATTTTTCTTTCTTTTTTTTTAAACCACTCTTGCTGTGGAATCCCTTCACATCAGAACCCATTAAGAAATTAATTGTTAATTTCTTACAAAGATAAAAGAGGCATTCAGTTTCTTATAAGGTACCTGACAAATATTCCTCTGAGACTTCTATAGCATTAATGAATTTCTAGATTGAATTTCAGGGAGAATACTTTGTATTTGTACAATTTGAGTTCCCGTAGAAAGTAGAATTTTAAGAAAATCAGTTTGAACCAACAGATACATAAATATGTTGACTGTGGAAGTGACAAGAGTATAAGCACACTGTGTAAAATTTGCCTTTTAGCATCATGATTAATTCAACAAATCACATAGATGTACGTTCTAGTTTTAAATTTTTAAGCATAATTCTTATCAGCAATACAGTGGAACTTAGCAGGCCTCCTCATATATAAAAATTCAAGCATGTAGCAGTGTGTTGCTGTATAGCAGACACAAGTTGCTAACAACACCATTTATATCAAATGCTTAGTACGCTGAACACGTAGAGTTGGTTAAAAGTAATTGTATGTCCAAATTATGTGTTTTGAACAGTGTTCACAACACATATACACGTATTGTGAGCCAGCCCTGGTCGATAGCACAGAGGTCTTAATGTATTCTCAGCATGGCAGACCCCTGCATATACACTGTAGCCTTCCTCTGTGTGTTTGCTGGGAATTTTACACATGCAAAGCACACTGCACTTATGATGTAAGTATTCACCACTGTTGCAGCATGTATGCAAGCCTGACACATACTGTGCTAAGATATACCAGCACTTCCCACTATGCTGCCAATTTTATTTTTCTATTATTATAATACTGATACAAATGAAAACTGCAGGGTTTTCTACACTTTGTAGTATCTAATGATACAAAAATATGTATTTTAAAAGATCTTTTCCTTTGTAATTATGTAATTGTATTTTAGTAGAACAGTATTTCTTATATATATAATAACTGTCATTGTAGTTCGATAATAGTAGGTATTATAAAATTGAGCAAACTAATTCTGTTTTACATAAATATTGTAGAGCAGAGTTCTTGTTGTATTTTTTTCCCACATTACCTGGTACGTCTGCACTTCCATTGTTAAATATTATCTCCATCTTACAAATAATTTTGCTGTTCTCATCTACCTTTATCATTGTTAGAAATAAATTTATGGCTATATTTCACTTCATTGGAAGATTTGTGTTAGCAAGGCTTCCAACACATAAAACCCAATTAGATTTAAAAAAAAAAAAAAAAGGTGTAAGGGTGAGAGGGATGAAATTTAAAAATTGTGACATCAAGCTGGGACTGTTTTGCAGTTTTAATGTCTAACAGCATGGTTTTATTAACCTCTGTTAACTTATTAAAAAAGTAGACACTGCATTTCAGTCCTATCTTGAAGCTTGATAAAAGGATTCTTTGTTACCATTGAAAGACTCCTTTGTCCTAATTTCTTGTGTGGAAGATTCAGAATTCGAGTAAGTATTACCTTTCATAGGTGACCTAATGAAAAATTCATTGTTGTTTTTTGGAGAAGGATTTGCGCGATTTCTTAGGGTATTAATTGCTTCAATATGGCTCCTTTGCCCATGTAAATGCAACTGTACTGCTCATAGCAATACTGGTGTTAGTACAACAAACTAACTTTCAAAGCAAGCTATATGGCTAATATGCTGAAACAGCGTCAGGAAATTCTGCTGGCATGACTGTATTTGGTTGGGAATCATGAGTAGTGTGTGATGCATAACAACTTCTCTTCTCCTACACTGAGATAATGGACTATTATTCTGAACAGTTTTCTGACAGTGGGAGCATGGAAGAACACCATAGATGGGTCATCCCTGAAATGTTGCACTGGTGAATGCAGACTATTGGTTTCCCAGATATGACAACTGTAGATCAGTCGGATTAAGCAGAACAACTGCACGGTTTTCCTAAAGTGATGTGAAAGTGGCCAGTCTGATAAAATTACTAAATAGCAAGAGAGCAGTTTGGCAGTTTAAAGACTGCCTTGCTTTTCAGTCTGTTCTCTGAGCTTCCAGCCGTCTATGTGCCCCCTTCTCAAGAACAAAATTATGAACTATGAGTATGCTTTTTAAATAACTGTGAAGAAAAAAAATCCTCTTTCTCAGATATTGCTAATACTTATAGCTAAACTGGAAAAAGGTCATTGGTTTATTAGGAAAATACTTCCAGACTGCAAGATTAGTCATTAGATGTTCAAAGGAATTGATGCTTTCCCTGGCAGATAAACTAGCTTACGCTCGGCTTTTTTAAAAGTCACTTTAAAATGGCAAGCAGGAACAAGAGTGATTGTATTTTTGTCTCCTCTTGCCATCCATTAACACATTAGAAATACTAGTAGCAGACTTGAGGGAGCCCCTGGTGGTCTAGTGGTTAAGGCGCGGCGCTGTCACTGCCGAGACCCGGGTTCGATTCCTGGTCAGGGC
>JAYRBT010000139.1:39536035-39548359 GCA_036023395.1 Myiotriccus ornatus
AATCCAATGCGCAGGCTGGAAGGTGTAAAGACCTTCCCCGGTTCTTCGTTCGCGAAGACTGGCCATTATTATTATTTTATTATTATTAGCAGACTTGAAAGCAGCAAACTGATCTGACAAGTCAGTCTAGATATGCTGTGTTTTTATACTCTGATGTTTCATTAGACTTTAGACTTAAGTCCTTTAAAAATTGAGAACTGTAGTTAGTTGAAATGCACCAAATAAGTAAAACTGAAGTGCAGTGAAGGTTGTTTTCCAGATGGGAGAAGACAATTGCATTTGATTCTTTTTTATCAGTCGGTTCAGATTTTAAAATGTACATGCATTACATTTAATTTTCAAGTGAAGCCAGTTTACATAGTTGAAACCGCATATGAAATGCTGGAAAATTTGTTAGAAATTAACCCTGTCATATGTCTGGGGAGAGGGAAAAGAGGGTTAAGAGAGTGAGCAATGAAGTGACACCTTCTTAAAATTTACTTCCGTCTATTCACTATTGTGTGGATTATATTTACCGTAGAAAGTTGGTACTGGAGTTATCATTTTGTGTGGATGGTATTTTTCATGAGACCAAACAGTTTTTTCCAAGTCCGAACATTTGCTTACATTCAAATAATTTTTTTTTATGTCAATCAAATTAGATGCAGTAACTATGTTAAAGTTATGTAAAGGATTTTTGTTGAGGTGTGAAGTGATCATTTTATTGCTCCCTTTATTAACAATATTTTCCCTGAATCCATTTTTTATTTTCCAAAAGGCCAAAGGCATTCTGCTAGGGATGTGAGACATCTTACATGATAAATAGTTCAGAAACCAAAGGGCTAAATATGGCTCAGGAAGAAAAGTAGAACTTTTAAGATACCAATAATTTTAATTCTGTCTTGAAAAGCTTTGCTTTCCTAGTTGATATTTTGAAGTGCAATCTGTCATCCCTCACAGTAAGGCAATACTGTTCACTTTCATGGATTTACTCCTAGTGGTAAAATATCAACAAATAGCTTCTTTCTTGTTATGATGTGACTAGTACTCTCTACTCCTGAACCCTGGTAACAGATCAGATTTCTGTTGACATTGCAGGAAATGGAACAATAAGTCTCACAATTAAATGCTGGTGTTTACTGAAGCAATACTGTGTAGGAAATAGGGGTATATAATTTTACCTTAGTAATTTCTAATGTAAATTGATGGTATTTTAATATATACAAAATGAAGATTTTTTAAAAAAAATCTTAATCTTCTCAAAATGTTACTTTTTTACACAAGAGAAAAGAATGGCTATATTCAATTTGATCAAAGCACCACCTAGTCTGATACTCTGTCTCTAATAGCGGCCAGTCAAAAATGCCTAGGAAAAATAAGAACAGATCAAGCATAAAAAGAAACTTTCTGGCATGTGGCAGTCCACAGCTCAGGGATTTCACAAGCTGAAGGTTATTTTTTGAAGGCTTTATTCCATGAATTTCTGATAAGTTTTCAAACCTATCAGTCAAGTTCTGACTTACAGAACACAAAGCCATAGTGATTGTCTCAGTTTAACTGTGACCTGTTTACACAAGTACTTTTCTTGTTTGTTTGTTTTTGGAGTTTTTTTTGTTTGTTTTATTTGATAATCTTATTGGAAAAAAACAGTTAACATCAGTATTGATTTCCCAGAGATATGTTTTACTTCATCTCAGTTACCATTCTTCTACGCAGAAGGGTCCTAAACTCTAAAGTTGGCCCTCCTGCAAAAGTGTGTCATCATCTCACTTACCATTTGACGATCCTGTCTTTTTTCTACTTTTTTTCTATTAAGGGATGTTTTTAAATCTTCAGAGAGAAGTAGCTTTAAATTGCATAGCTACTGTCTATTTAGTCTTCGTAATGAGGGTCATTTTCAACAGATTTTAAAATCTATAGTCCTAGCATAAAATATTGTAGAACAACAAATAAAGTACTTTTAAAAGGACAGAATAATTTGACTCACTCATTAAGAAAAATTATATTTCTAAAGGACTTAGAACAATGTGTTGATGAATAGCATGATACAATGAATATTCTTGTTACGTGTGGTAAGATGGGAAGAAACTACGGCCAAAGATTCTGGAAGTAAGGGAGTTTAAGGGAATTTAATCTTTCACTTTCAAAACCAGAAAGGTATTGGATTTTGTAGATGAATAAAAATATTTAAACAATTAAATTTGCACTCTATACAGAAACAAAAGGATGTAACACAGGCCAGGGTTTAGGAAGTTTTTTTTTAATCATCAGAGAGTTTTCAGAGTTGAAAGTGTGTCAACGACTTAATTCTTAAAACTTTTCCCCAGGGCATAGAATCTCCTGCTGTGTTTTACTTAACACATGTGAATTTAGTATAACAAATCCAGAAATTTAAGTCAAAATTCTTAGATCAAAATTATTTAACAAAAACTGAGAAAGACATTGTATATGTGAATTTAAAATTTTTAAATTTTTTTTTTTTTTTTAGAAAAGACAGGCTAAATCCTTCTTGTTTAAATTCTTAGATGAATTAAAAGTATTATGTATTCCCTAACAAAATGAAACCTGCTGTTAATAGCTCCAATAGAATTTTAGAACCAGAGAATTTTTAAGGTTGGAAAATACCTTAAAGATCATTGAGTCCAACCATAAACCCAGCACTGCCAAATCCATGAATAAACCATGTCCTAAGCCCCACTTCTAAGCATACAGATTATAACTAGAATACTTTGCTACTTCTGGAATGTCTGAATGCATGAAGTGCTAGAAGAAAAAAAAAAGCAGAACAAAGATTGTCCATTTCTGCTGAATGTCTCTTGTAAAACAGATATAACTTAAATTTAAATTTTTAAAATATTTTAAAGGACTACCATCTGCATTTCTGACCCACTTTAAGTTCAGCACACTTAGCACAGATAAGAACACATGGAATATAAAGCATAAATAATATTTTTTGCATGAGATTTGAAATCATCCTGCTAGGAGAGAGGAAAAGATGAGGGATGTATGAGCAGAAAAATATGAGCAGAATCATTGTCAAATATGTCTCAAAACCATACCTTCTACTAAACACAAAATAAAACACTGAATTGTTAGTGGGTCTGCCTTCTCTTATACTCTTGGTTAAAAGTGATGTTCCTGAAAGCAATATTCCCAATGAAAATAAGCAGATAAAAGAATACATATTTTCTCAGATTGAAACTTAAAAATGTGTCATAAAATTATGCAGTTTTTGTATTTCCCATTCTACTGTATCACAGAATATGCTGAGTTGGAAGGATTCCGCAAATATTATCAAGTCCAAACCTTAGCCCTGCACAGGACCATCCCCAAAAGTCACACCATGTGCCCGAGAATATCATCCAAATGCTTCTTGAACCCTGTCAAGCTTGGTACTGTGACCACTTCCCTGGGGAGCCTGTTACAGTGCCCAACCATCCGCTGGGTAAAGAACATTTTTCTAATATTCAACCTAAACTTTCCCTATCACAACTTCAGAGCATTCCCTCAGGTTGTATCATTGATCACTACAGAGAAGAGATCAGTGCCTGCCATTCCCCTCCCCAAGGAAGTTGTAGCTGCAATGAGGCCTCCCCTCAGTCTTCTCTTCTCCAGGCTGAACACACCAAGTGACCTCAGCTGCTCCTCATATGACTTTCCTTCAAGGCTCTTCACCATCTTCATTACCCTCCTTTGGACACTCTAAGTTAATGTCTTTCTTATATTGTGGAGACCAAAACTGCACACAATATTCAAGGTGAGGCCGCACCAGTGCAGAGCAGAGCAGGACAATCCCCTTCCTCAACCGGCTGGCCCCCAGGATGCCCCCAGGATGCTTTGCCTGATGTCCCCCAGGACACAGTTGGCCCTCCTGGCTGCCAGGGCACTGCTGACTCATATTCAACTTGCCAGTGACCAGGACCCCCAGGTCCCTTTCTGTGGCACTGCTTTCCAGCATCTCATTCCCCAGTCTGTACGTACATCTGGGATTTCCCCACTGTGAAAGTGTTAGTACTTTTTGGATTTTAATATTGGTTCAGATTGAACACATTGTTGCTGTTTGAGTAGAAATTGGATTTGCCTGACCTGAGTGGATGGTGTGTTTGTTTATTTTTCGCTTTGATAGAAATTTTAGATTTCTGTGCCAAAGGTCATCCGGGACTGTAACCATGCAAAGGTAAGGTTAGAAAAGGAAGAGCACAGAGTGATCTATGAGATTAGTGTAAATTATGCCATGCACAACATAAGTGTACCTTTTTAGTAAACAAATCCACACATTCTGAAATACTTTGTATGCATTTTATCAAAGGGGGACAGACAAGTAATGAAACAAAGGAAATTTTAAGCCAAAGAAATACCATCTTTGATTAAAATACTATGACTCAATTAAGTTGTAATAGATTTTGCCAGATGATGTCTCAGAGACCAGAACCACGATTTAGCTTAAAAAGGGATTAGTCTTATTTCTATCTCAGGAGTTTATGTGCTAGGGATTGGCAGAACTTTGAAAGGCATACCAGGGAAGAATGACAGTATACATAATTCTATGCATCAAATAATATCCACTGTCAGATGTAGAAATCTAGACAAACTGAGGCTCAGTTCAGATTTTCTGTGTTTGTGTGAGAAATACATGTTAAAAATAGGGTAAAACTTGAGTTCTACTGTACTAGGAAAATTTTCAGATGCCACTGTGACAGCTGACACAGCAATGTGGACCCAGAAGTGGAAATGAAATGTCTGGAAAGGCAAAGCCCTAACACTGAGACAATAAATAAGAAAAGTTTTCATGTCTTAAGTATTCATTACGGGAATGCTAATGCTATAATGGTAAAATGCTAAAAGACATTGTTAGTCATGGCATAGCCTGCATTTGAGAATTAGATTCTGTCATATCCAGAGAAGAAAATTGAAAAACTGTCCAGTAGCTGCAGATGTTATACAGATATTGTCCCAATATTAAAGAACAGCAAAAACATGCAAATTTTCATGATACATAAATCAGTACTGAAAATGCTGGATACATGTTATATTTGGAATAGAAGAGGCAGACAAACAAGTAAATTTCTTGGGATTATTAGATATGAAGATACAAGCATAAAAGTTAAGACCAAGAAGTAATCAGATTAAAACTTAGAAAGCCGTTTGTGTTCACTTGAAACATTGCCTTTCTCATGAAATATCCTAACTGTGGCTAAAATGTGCATAATGCAAAACATATTTGTTTAGCTTCTTCACTGAGTAGTAGAAAAAACATTACAATTCTGCCCACAAAGCTGGGATTTGACTGTTTTCTGTATCCTAAGAGAAAGGTGACTTTCCTGTCACACAGTTGTTTTCTCTGTTACTCTCACAGCTAACAAAAATCACACTCACACCTTTTCAGCATCTGTTTTAGATTTTTGACATTTTCAGGTGTTTAGAAGGGTTACTGTAGTTTTTGTATGTTTCACTGTGTCTGTAAAGCATATTAATAAGAATAATTTTAAATGTTTAGAATAGTTGCTATTTGAAAATTTTCAGGAAAAAAGGCTTCAGTAGGACTGTTTTCCCCTAACATTCTGACACTGTTAAACTACCTGGTTCTTAAACTAAGAAACATAGTGATCCATTAAAAAATCAGCAAATGGAACTGTAAATGTAATAGAACTATGGCCAATGTTTCAAAGACACATGCCTAAACTTTCAGTCTCTGAAAAATGTCAGTGGGCAGGAATCATGCAGGTGTGTTTTAAAACAAAGTGCTTCATTTTGAACTGGAGCAAAATGTCAGACTAAAATAGGATGAAATTGTCTCCAGACAGCTACATAGAATCATAGAAGTGTGTAGGTTGAAAAAGGTCCTTTAACATCAAGTCCAAAATTAACCCAGCACTGCGATCTTCACCATTAAACCATATCTCTAAATCTAGTTGTTTTTTGAACAATTCCAGGAATGGTGATTCTGTCCACTTCCCTGGACAGTCTGTCCCAAAGGTTGACCACCATTTCAGTGAAGAAATTTTTCCTAATATCCCATCTAAACCTCCCCTGATGCAACTTGAGACCATTTCCTCTCATCCTGTCACTTGTTACCTAGGAGAAGAGACCGACACCCACTTCACTACGACCTCCTTTTAGGTAGTTGTAGAGAGCGATGAGGTTCCCCGCTGAGCCTCCTTTTCTCCAGGCTAAACAACCCCAGCTCCCTCAGCTGCTCCTCATAAGACTTGTGCTCCAGCCCCTTCACCAGCTTTAATGCCCTTCCCTGGATTCATTCCAGCACTTCAGTGTCTTTCTTTTGGACTGGACACAGTACCCAAGGTACAGCCTCACCAGTGCCAAGTATAAGGGGACAGTCACTTCTCTAGTTCTGCTGGCCACACTATTTCTGACACAGGCCAGGATGCCATTGGCATTCTTGGCCACCTGGGCACACTGCTGGCTCATGTTCAGCTGCTGTTGATCAGCACCCCCAGATCCTTCTCCACTGGGCAGCTTTCCAGCCACTCTTCCCCAAGCTCATAGCACTGCATGTGGTTGTTGTGACCAAAGTGCAGGACTTGGCATAGCAATAATAGCAGCAACATAAGAAGGAACCCACCTCTGTGCATAGGAGGTTATCTTGTCAAAGATGGAGAAAAATATTCTGTTCTCAGCATTATACTTTGATAAGAATCAAACAGCTTTGGTCATTAATAATATCTTCATTCACCAAACAAAACATGGGTCTGATTTCCATGTTACGAAGTTTCTGCAAGCTATGTTGATGGACCTATCCTGCACAAAGGAGTATTGAGCTTATAGCTGAAGCAGTAAATCTGAGTATTTGTTTGCATATAGTGTTCTGTAAAATCTAGTTTATATTTGGTCTTGAGGAAAATAGCTTGGGAAACTTCATTGTTACAGGCTAAGACAAAACCCAAAATTTATAGCTCTGGTATTGCCTATTTTTTTTCCATTTCTTTGCTTTTTAGGCTGTAATTTTCAATGGATCTTAAATTTCCAGTATTTCTTTGTCCCTCTGGAATTCATTAACTCTAGTTCTAGAGTATAAAGGGGACAATTTGATGTAAGAATGTTTGTGTTATCTCCGTTTTAAACTGAGATGTCCAATCAACACCTGCAGACTGTGTATGCATTAGTTTACTCTGCATGATGCCTAGGAAGTATAGTCTAATGATGTTTTTGATTGAGTAAACATTTGCAAGCAAGGTTTGTATTGTATATATTCTCAATGCTACATGAACAAAGCAAATTAATCACCCTAGCACCTTTTTTCTTGTGAAACTAACTTGTTCTGAATTTTATTAAACTCTCTTTCACTCTATATTTAGATCTCTGCTATCCAGGCTGTTCAGAGCCACATATACATTTATAAGTAAAGGGGATTATTTTTCATGGCATTTTAGCTATAAAGCACTTTTATCTAAAAATAAGTTTCATCTAAACATATTGTGATGGCATTGTCCCTATAAAAGTAAGCACTGATATTTATGAATCGTGTACATAGACGAGATTATAAGAGAGTTCTCACCAGGAATGCTATAGACTTTTTTTTAAAATGCTACAAAAAAAAGTATCCATTTTGTTAGATGAAAGTGTTTCAAACTTCTTTCATTACTTGAAGACATAACATTGTCTTTACAGATCTTTTGAAGTTAGGATTTTTTTAGAAGGTTGAAAAAATTCTTCCAATATTTGAAAAGATCAACTAAAAGAGATGGCTTATCATAGAACTTCAGGGCAAACCCCAAGAGGGTTTTGATCCACAATCCCTTAAGGTGCTGTACATTTGTGTTTTCATTCATACTAGTGCCTTCAAATACTTGCCAAATTTGAAAAAAAAATTTTTTTTTTTATTTCACACTAAAGGTCTCATTCGGAGAGGTGTTGTACAACAGTGTATCCCCTTTATGTTGCTCTTCTTGGGAGTCAAGGAATGGTATGGCCTAATGAGGTACTACATAGGTTATCAACAGGATTTTAGGATGGACATCAATAGCTTTACATCAGAAGCAAACTTAAAAGACTTAGAAAAAAAAAAATTAAGTGAAGAGTTAGTGCCCCATGATACCATTCTCCAGGAAGAGAAAATTCAATAATACCAAATAAAAAATGCCAAATAATAAAAGCAAATTCTTAATGTGTTGTGTTTGTTCTGATTCATTTATGATTATTGAAGAAAATATTTCATCAATTAGAAATATTTAGATATTTCTGTAATCTTCAGAGCTAACAAATATTTTAAGAAACTTAAAAATAATTAATTTGAAGTAGTGTATGTGACTATTTTCGGAACAGCTAAGGAAAACAGTAACATTTATGAAAAACAATAAACACATTTAATGTTTTACAGCACTTGAAATGTGAATATTCTATATTGATAGAGGCAAAACTACTTATGTGAGATATAAATTTTCACTCTGCATATTCCTCACAATTAATGTTTTTATGTCTGTGGAATACACATCATTATTTGTGCTTATTTGACACAGACTCTTCTGAGTTAATTGCAATTGGTCTAGAATATTGGAATGTAGTTTTCTGCTGCTTTTAAATAGTCTTTCATTCTATGTATCCTTAGGTGACATACCAATTTAAGATGGAGTTTAGTCTGGTAGTTTTAATTCAAGTGTGATCTTTTAAAATTAATATATAGTTATGTACATTAAAAATAGCAACAATGAATAAATAATAAGTTGCTCTTAATGACAAACAAATTAAATCTAATCACTCATAGCTTTAGACATAATACTTGATGAAGTCTTACATTGTAAAATATAATTGAAGCAGATTGATTTACAGTGAAATTCCTGAGATGATATAATGAGATGCGGTATGTTAATGTGTAATTTTCATCATATTCCTGTCCTCTCTTGAAACTGGAAACTTTGCACTGAATCATTTGATTTTACAAGTCCTGGAAAAAGTTAATTCTGAGTATGCAGTTGAGGCCAAAGCTGATGTTTCAAATGCTACATCTGAAAATACAGCTATGATAAGGCTACAGAGTGGTTTGGTAAAAAATTTACTTGCATTCTGTCAGGATACCAGTAGGACTGTGTCTCCCCTGATATATCTTTGCAGTTTAGCTATAGGAATAACTGAGGTGTACAGCATAAACACATGAAAAACTTACAGTACTGAGATCAGATCAAAGCTCTGTCTTGCACGATATTGTGTTTGATCAATTATGAATACCTGTGGAATAGTGTGGAAACAAGGAAGTATACA
This sequence comes from Myiotriccus ornatus, assembly GCA_036023395.1. Lineage (NCBI taxonomy): Eukaryota > Metazoa > Chordata > Aves > Passeriformes > Tyrannidae > Myiotriccus > Myiotriccus ornatus. The sequence goes on from JAYRBT010000139.1 coordinate 39,545,231, forward strand.
TTGATAGCTCCTTGCCTACTTCTACTAGGTGTCTGAATCCCCTTCCAAATCCACTTATAACCATTTTTCTATTAATGGGTCTAATTCATTCACAGCCTAATTTTTTGTGTGATAAAATTTTTGTTTATTTTGGGCCTATCACTCTCTAACTTCATTTAATAACCCCTGATCTTTGTATTAGAAAAGGTAAGTAATTAATTATTGCCACATGACTTTCTCCATACCACATATGAATTTCTAGATAGCCATCAAGCAGACTCCAGATCTAGATTTTCTGGGCCTATGAGCTCTGGCAAACCTAGTTTGTCTGATGCATTTTAATGACAGGGAGTATATGACATCTAAATTGCAAATAGCATGTGATAGTGACTGAGACCATAAAAACTAACTTGAAAATCTTCACAAAATCATAGAATCATAGAATAATTTGGGTTGGAAGAGAATTTTGGAAGTTATCTAGTCCAACCCCCTGCAATAAGCAAGGACAACTTCAGCTAGATTTGGCTGCTCAGAGTCCCATCACAACCTGGCCTTTAGCACTTTCAGGGATGGGACATCTACCACCTCCCTGGGCAACTTATTCCAATGCCTTAACAGCCTCATGGGGAAAGAATTTCTTTCTAATAACTAATTTCAGTCTGCCCTCTTACAATTTAAAGCCATTTCCCCCTTGTCTTCTCATTACAGGCCTTTTTACAAAGTCCCTCTTCTGCTCTCTTATAAACCCACTTTGGATACTGGAAGGCTTCTCTAAAGTCTTCTGGGAGCCTTCTCTTCTCCATGCTTAACAACCCCAACTCTCTCAGCCTTTCCTCATAGAAGAGGTACTCCTTCCTTTGATAATTTTTGTGGTCTTCCTCTGGATCTGCTCCAGATCTTTCTTGTTCTGACATGTTCAGAGCTGGATGCAGTACTCCATATGGGAGTCTCATGAAGGCAGAGTAGAGGAGCAGCATCACCTCCCTCGATCTGCTGGCCACACTTCTTTTGATGCAGCACAGGATCTGGTTGGCTTTCTGGGCTGCAAGTGCACACTACTGGCTCATGTCCAGCTTTCTAGCCACCAGCATCCTGAAGTCCTTCTCAGCAGGCTTGCTCTCCACCCCACCACAGGTTGCTGTGCTCCTTTTTCAGGATATGTAGAGGTGGTTGAAGTCCCCTAGCAGTAAGAGAGCCTTTGAGCCCAATGCCTCCTGTAGCTGGAAGAAGAAGGCTTCATCAGTAGGCTCCCTTTTGTCTGGTGGCCTGTAGTAGACATCAACTACAAAGTTCCCTTAGTTGCCTCAGTCTCCAATTCTTACCCAATCAGACAGTCTGATTTGGTTCAGTTCCTTTGCAAAATATTTCATGTTGATTGCTTTCACTTCCAAGCAGGATTAAAGAGGATTATTCAAAATAATGATTTCTTGTGAAATATTTTTATTTTTGGAAACCATATGCTGGTGAAAAAAGTTTCCAAGGGAAACTTTTGGAGAACCGAAACAGATTTGATAGTTTCCAACTAGTTTTAGTTATAAAGAAAAAAAGAGACATCTCTGTCCCTTAACTGTACAGCAGAACTACAATACAGATGCACAGGCCATGTAGTATTTATCATAATGATGAACTATAACAGGAGCACTCAAACTGTGTGGAATCTTGACTATGCCGTTATATTAAAAGGAATTATTGGCATTTACATTGCATATGGATCATGCACACATACAAATATGCATGCATTTTTTTATATTTGAATCCACATAGAAGTAAATTGGGTGTTAAATCTTTTATGATTACCCATAGAAATTCACACTTTACTTGCAAAAGATATTCTTGTATTTTTTTTGATCATGTGCTGGCTTTTAAACTTGATTCCATCTCACATAATGAGAACACATGTAATATCATGCTGTATAAGTTGCCAAAATTAACTACATCCTTGGTTCTTGGAAAGCTTTTTGGAACAATGTTTCACATTTCCTCTACATAATTGTTTTAAACCTAATAATGCATTTAGTGATAATGTAATTTACTGTTAGAGATACATTTGTATTTCCACTTTAAAATATTATGTGATAACATGAAGGAATGTATGTAATAAATTACACTCAGAGTAAATGACAATAATAAAATAGTAAAATTTATAAATTTTATATTTATATATCCGTAAGTTTGAGGGAAAGGTCACTAGAGCTGTTTCATATCTCTCTGTATTTATCTTAGTGAATAAGCAAGGTAGCTTAAAAGTACATGTTGGGATGTGTTTTGATTCCATTTCAGTGCAGCTGTACAATTCAGAAGAAACTGCTTCTGAGTTGCTGTGGGATAGGTTACGATGCTAATCTCACAGCTGTCTCTCGAGCTATCAGTACTCGTAAATCACATAGTGTGTAGTAAGAAGGGTAAATCAGAGAGGTTACAATTTCAGAGAAAACTGTGACAGAGGTGATAGATTATATGGAATTACTACAATCTGAAGATTTTTTTATGAAAGGGGATGTCATGCATTTGAAATATATACCTGCGTGTGTTGTTCTTAGGAGGTGTGTGGCATATGCTAGTTACACAGAGTATTTTTAAATTATTTTATGATAATTTTTATAATCTCATAATAGAAAATTATGAGATGAAAGTTCTCTGAGATGGAGATCCTCAAGGATCACATTCTTAAATAAGTTCCTGTTTATAGGAAAAGACAGATTTGGATATTGTTTAAATCTGAGTTTTACAACAAGAGGGGAAGAGTCTGATACCCTGTGTGGTAACACATGTTTTCAAATGGTTTTGTTCTTGGCTAGAACTCACAGCTGATCTCAATTATTAAACTGAGAGTTCTATTCTTTGAACACTCTATGAAGCCATAAAAACTGATTCTGTGCACATCTATTGCACATTAAGGGTATGTGATCCAGCACCATATTTACAAAATAAAACCAAAGAAATTGCTTGAAAATTCTCATCTTCTGAATACACTAGAAAATATGGTGGGGTTTTCTTCATACAAAAAAATAGTGGTTAAATGTAGCTGGTTGAAGAATTTACAGTGATCTGTCTAATTTCATCATGAATATTTATAATAATAATGGCCCGCCTTCGCGAACGAAGAACCGGGGAAGGTCTTTACACCTTCCAGCCTGCGCATTGGATTTT
>JAYRBT010000139.1:39548459-39575748 GCA_036023395.1 Myiotriccus ornatus
TCATACAAAAAAATATTGGTTAAATGTAGCTGGTTGAAGAATTTACAGTGATCTGTCTAATTTCATCATGAATATTTACTGCACATTTTAAAGGATCTGATTTATCTTGGATGCACTAATTATGTAGTAGAATTCTTAAAAGTACTTGAGCAAATAATTCTTGATTTGTATCCCATTACATTTATTTTCAAAATCCTGAGCTTTCATTCTGTGTTGGATTGCAATTGTCTCAATTCAGCATATGTAAACAGTTTCTCACCTTTCATTGAATATAAGGCCATAATATTATCAAGCTTCTATGTACGAATTATTTTATCAAAATGAGAAGTCCATTTTCATGTCCATTATGTAAAATATAAAAATTATTTCAAGAAACTGTTCAAAATTAGGAAGGTTAATATAAATATTGCAGTATTTGCCCAGTTATAGAGATGTACATATGAACGAGCTGCAGAAAAATTCAGCTGCATGCATAGGATGGAGTTCAATTTAATCATCTCCGGGTAATAGATCATGTGGACTTTTTTTGTGTTTTCAACATTTTGTTCTATAATTTGTTCTTAACACTGTACCTTGCTAAAGTATAACCTACCCATTAGGCTGAAATAGTATACCTTTTCAGAAGAAATTTTTTATAATTTCTTCTTTGACTGAGGGCTGTGATGTATATTCCAGCTAACAGGAAAAGCAAAAATTAATACAAAATATATCTGAGACTGACTGAGATATTGGAATGTTTTGGGGCTTGACTGTCTAAGCACAGGTATAGTATATGATTCTGTAAAATTGTCTTAAGAAATCTTAGTTTTCATTGAAGTTGGATTCAGTCTGCATTTGCTGAATTGAAATGTTTCAATCGTGCACACACATCATAGAGTAAAAGATTTTTTTCTTTTTCTTTTTTTTTTGTTGTTGTAAAACTTTAGGCAAAAGGAAAACTTTCTAACAGATATATGTCTCAGTTTGCACTTGAAAGTTTTCTACCTTTAAAATCATAACTTAGTTATTAGATATATTTTTCAGTTTACTTACATTTGGGTTATCACATATGTGGTTATCTGGCGGGTTTTTTTTTTTGTTGTCTTGTTTTCCATAAAAACCAAATATTTGATACTGCTTTATAGAGGATTTCCTTGCTGCAGCACTGTATAGAAAAACATTTCAACATCAGCTGTGAAACAGGAGACAGGAACATCAGATCTTCAGTAGCTAGAATGCAAGACATGAAAATAGAGCAGCAGGATGGTAGAGCTCTAGTGTAAATTGGTGTAGGTACTCATTATTTATTTTTTATGTTGTGGCATTCAAGTATTGCAATACTTGCAGGGTATCTGATTCTTGTATTGGCTAAATAAATGAATACCTAAAAGCTTGATAGAGCTCATTCAAAACTACTGTTGATCTCAGTTAGACTTCTGTGTGCAAGCAGCACCCAAACAGTGCTTCAAAAATACAATATACTATGTTGAAATCAAATTCTTTTAATAATCCCTCTTGTTGCATCCTGATACCATCTTTCAGCTGTATCTAATTCAGGAAAAACAATTTCAACCACCACAGACTACTTTAAAATACTCTTTATAATTAGTTTGATAATGTGATTTTAATTTTCAAATATATGTTAGTCAAAAGAAAAGCAGATGTTGAAAATTACTGACTTGGTTTTTCATTCAAAACTTGTAATTTTAATGTAATTTGTATCACATGAAATGACGGCTTCCACTGGATATTGCTGTGCTGAATAAGAAGGTTTAACTAAGAGGTAACAGTTCTTCCTTTTCATGGATGACACTAAGTTGGGTAGGAATGAGTGTGAATCTGCTGGATGGTAGAAGGGCTCTGCAGAAAGATCTGGACAGGCTAGATCAAAGGGCCAAGGTCACTTTATGAGGTTCAGTAAGGCCAGGTACCTTGTAATATGTTTAGCTTGGAGAAAATGATGCTTATGGGAGAACTTGTTGCTCTCTACAGCTACCTAAAAGGAGGTTGTAGTTAGGTGGGGGTCCATGTCTTCCTCCGGGTAATAAGTGACAGGATAAAAGGAAATGTCCTCAAGTTGCACCAGTGGAGGTATAGACTGGATATTAGGATATTTTTTTTTCACGGAAAGGGTTGTAAAGCATTGGAACAGACTGCCTGGGGAAGTGGTGGAGTCACTATCCCTGGAAAAACCTGTGGATATGACACATGAGGACATGGTTTAGTCGTGAACATGGTGGTGGTAGTGCTAGGCTGATGGTTGGAATTGATGATCCGAAAGGTCTTTTCCAACCTTAATGATTCTATGATTCTAATGTGATTGCAGGCTTTGACAGTGAGGCATTCCATTGCCTTTTGTTTGCATAAGATTTTCAGGCATGTTTTTATTTTCCTTATTTTTTATTGTTTTAATAAAATACAGTTGAGCACCTATTCTTTTTGACCACCAACAAAGTAATATTGTAAAATGAAATGCAGGCCAATGGATGTGAAATCACTGATACATTGCTGTATCCTGGAATACACAAAGGTCATGTCATGAGTCTAAAATACTTAATTATGTGAAGTAGGATAATGAACTGTGGGAGAGTGCAACTATCCCTACTGCTGCACTCAGCTAGCATGTAAACTGGAGAGAGAATTCATTCCTGATGAAAAAGACATAGAAATCTATTGATATTGTAAATTTGGTTTTAAATTACTCCTCCTAAGAAAACTTGGAATTTCAGTTCCAGATCCTATAATAAATACTGGACTAGGGAAAATGGGCAGCATATTAGAAATTCATAATCATAGGTTCTGATTCCAGTAGTTCAGAATAAGGAAGAATTTTTCTAATTTTCTGTGGATTTAAAGGCTTAGAAGGATGATGAAGAAGGAAAATGAGCAAAGAATAGAGTTTGAAAACAGTTTAATACAGTCATTTTGGAATAAGTAAAATATTCCAGAATTCTGTAGTTGGTAGAGATTAATTACTACTGAGGTTTGGTCTGCACTTGGGGTAGAATGGCACACACCACCCCTTACAGAACCAACTTCATGAAAATCAGTAAAAACTTTTAGGATCTAGGTAAATTTCAGGAAGTAGAAAGGAAAAAGTGGGACTTAGTGAAGAGAAAAAATGTCAAAAGAAATATGTTGTTGGCTATAAAAAGCAGAGTGTAATACTCAGAAAGAGAGCAATTGATGACTCAGTCTAAATCTGCCTCTCGAAGGGATTGAAACCTGATGTAGAAGCATCTATCATGCCTAATATTGTAAATGGAAAGCATGCCTAAAAATGTGTCTAGTGCCTTTGAAAATGAGTCTTTTAAGAGTGTCTTTAAATGTATTCTTTCTGTTGTTGTCTTCTTTCCTAAGAAAGCTAAATAGAGATCCGGATGGGATCACAAAATGATCAGCTTCTGTTATCCCAGGAAATAACATTCTGTAAGTGGATCTCACTAGTCAGGATTTGTTTCCAGTATTGAAGGATGAAGTAACATTCCAGAATAAGTCGGTTTTGGTAGTTGGAACATTTTCTCTGAGTCTCAGCCTTTGCTATTTATTGCCAGTTATACACATTTATTCTCATGTCTTGATGTTAAATTTTTCAGATTGCATTTGGGAAGACTAAACAGATTAAACATTTTCAGCCTTTTCAGTTCATAAACACAGCATTTAATGCACACATTCTTAGTAAGTGCATACTCTGAATTTTTCATTTTTACATTTGATTTCATTATGTTATGTTCTGTTGATGTAGTTGACAAACCCAGGAAGCTCTTCCTGTAATAATTTCCAGTCTTTTCACCTGTTGAAAATAAAGAAACGGTGTGAGCAACCTTCATTGATATACTATATTTTACTTGACTCATTAAGGTTTTACATAAGATCCACCTCATTTAAAGAGCTCCGCTAGAAATCTTCCTTCAGACTCAGCCAGATTCTTCTCTATATCATAGTTCATCTCTGCAGTCCCATCTTCAGCTTAACTTTCTCTGAAGCCAGTATCAAATCTATCACATTTTTGATTTAAAAATAAAACTATTTAGATTACTTAAAATGTATCTGATTGCCATCGCAGTTTGTAAAAATTTGGTTTTTTTTTTCCTTTACCACATCTTTAAATCTTCTCTGCTTTAATATTTGCTGAGATCTTTTTTCTTCCAGTTTTATCCCAGTTCCATAAATAAAATTACACCAGGTTTTATAATATATTGCAGTTATGGAGGTAGAAACTACTTAGTTACCGTTCAGACAAGGAGCTTATTAATGTTTCTGTTCCATGATCCCTACTACATTTTTTGACTTGGGAAAAATAAAAATAAGTACTGATGTTTGTAATAATAAAGTACTTAGATTTAATATGTTTTATTTAGAAAGTTATTTCAGGTTTTGTACGATTGCTAGAATGACAAATTTTTTAAAGGAGTGGAGTTTGAAAAAAAACTGTATGCAAATGACAGGAATGTGCGGCAGGAAGGTGAGTTGAGGTTCAAGGCTAGTCCCCACACTAGTTTCTACCTGTGCAATGGACACAAAGTGCAAAAGGCTCTATAGAACATCCACTCTATATGCTTCCGTTCATCATGGATCACAGAACTCTTTCCAAGTCTTACAAAGAAAGTTTTGACTAAAAGCCTCACTCTGTATGATGTTTGTTTTCCAGTTGTCACATAGAACACAATACGGAGTTATGATAAGCATATTACAGTTATAATGTGTCAATAAATTATATGCTGCCATAAAATTGAGCGTATGCATACCTAAAACAAAATGGCAAACTGAAATGAAAACAAAATGAATGCCAAAAGAATGCCAGTGAGCATCTCTAGTATATTATAAACCTGAGCAAATTACTTTTTGGAAATATTCTAAAACAGAAATATATTTACTATGTGGTGTGATTAATTTCAACTTGTGCTTTAACTAATCCACCCATACTCCAGCCAGTCTAATGTTCATAGTGACTAAGCAGTTTATTTACATTAAAATCTGTTCTATCACCTAAGCCCCTAGACAACACAATAAAAAACAGCGTTTTTATGAGCAGATAAAAAGTTTTGCTTTATGTTTATTTCCTAAGTAAAACTTAAAACTGATTTAAATCCAAAAAATACTCTTACAGTCAAATATGAAGATATTGGTTTGAGAACAGAAGAAATATACTACGCAATAAAAGAAACAAATTTTAAGAAGTCTAATTTTACAGGAGATAATATTATCAATATATATCTTATGCATCTAGTAGATGAGTTCAAAAGATCTAATGTATTAAACATCCAATCCTTGAAGCAAAGTAAATTTATAAATGCACTGTGCAGCAAGTTCAAGATATGAATATATGAATTTTATTCTTTGTTGATTCTTCTGGGCTTATATGGTTTTTTGAAGTAGTTTCTAAATATTTGGCATTTGCTAAATTAATGACCCTTGGATTTCAAGAAATTAGAATATTTACAGTGAAGCAACTCCAGATTATATGTGAAAAAAATGTTTAGGAACTGATATCTCGCTTCTGTAAAATTAGAAATCACAACGACCTGCTATAAAAAAATTATATCACTGAAAGCAGTCTATGAACTATGTATTTTAATGATTGATTGAAACTTAAGAACTTCACATAATTCTGAATTCTAATGTAAACTATTACATGCTTTAATTTAGTGCATACAATAATTCTTTACGCTAATGTATCTTTCAATACAAATATTAATGTTGCAATATAAAATGGAATAATTTTTAGAAGTGTTTAATTTTCTCCATAATTTTCTTGTCTTAATTTCCTCCTCTGAAAAGATACTTCAGGATTCAACATTTTTACTGTGCTCATATTTACATGAACATGTAACAAGGCATTCTAACAGTGTGCAATAATCAACAACATAAAGTTCTTACTGGTATAAAGTGTTCGCCTGTCATAACTATGTCAGTTTCCTCTTCTGTCAATTTCATCAGCACTGAATTTGGCAGATAGACTTTGCCATCAGTAGCTTACTCTCAACTGTATAAAGGCAAAGTTGCCAGAGTAATTTGTTTTAAAAGACTTCTCAATTGACTGCAAAAGTAGCAGAATATATCCAAGGGAAAAGACGCTGCAGTCATGAACTTGCTTTAAGAACACCATTGGTTATTAATATGTTTTAAAGAGAACAAGTACAAAAATATATTTGATATATCTGTATATTCGTTCTCTGTAAGTTGTTTTCCCATCTTGCTGTATTGTGAATATGAAAATGAATAGCGCTGCAGAGACTCAATGTGCAGGAATCTTTTACAATTGATTTTTACCATTTAAAGAACATTTATATAAACAGAGTAGTTTTCAACTTCCCTGATAGATGTCTGACTGCATTTATTTGGCCTTGTGCAGGCAAATACATGACAATTCTGCAGGTAAAAGGAAGTGGCTCTTTTCTAACAGTCTCTTAGGTACAGTACAGCTGCTCCACAGTCCTTGTTTTTCCTTACCCTTTTTGAAGGTTTTCTGTCCCACCAGATTTAAATTTTTAATGTAATAAATAATCCTATCATCAAACATTATTGAGAGCTGAAAATTATTTGTTAGCTAACTAGATTTTCTTCCCTTCTCCCTGAAAAATGAATCAGAATTATCTGTCAGGCTACTCTGCTTTTTTATCCAAAAAGTACCATTCACGTCACTGAAGTGATACAGACTGCTTTTGACTGAACAGAAGTGTGAGTTGTTGTCAGAACTCTTCAAGTGTCTGACAGCTGTTACTTTTTTGCAACAGCGCAGGATGAGACTTAGTATTGTAGAATACGTGGATTTTAGCAAAATATGGAACAAAGAAACTTAAGAATAGAAGGAATTTGGACCACAGAGCTCTACACAACTGATAGGGAAGGGGTATTCATAAGAGAATGTCAAACCAAAGAAAGCATTAAATGTATCAAGATTTTATAGGAATGAGTTATTTTGACACAGACTTACATTTTTCTGTGAAGCGTTATCAGTTCTGTCTTTGCTCCTGCAGCAAAAACAGCACCAGACTTTCTAATAAAAATGTAATATATGTAATATATTGCATAATATATATGTAATATATATATTATATATATGGTATATATACCATATAGGTATATATGTACCTGCTTCTGATGAAATCCTTACTAGTTTCTTTAAATACTGCAATTTTATATGCAGACAGAACTTTCAGGGGCTTTTTTTCCTTTCTTGTTCTAAGCTTGTTTGTAAAATCTTGAACCTAATCACTGGACTAAGTGCATGAGAATATAATCTAGGGTCTATTTTATTGATTATCTACTTTCCTCATTACCACCTACTAATATATCATGCAAAATATATGGTAATTTTATTTTTCAAGTACTTCAGATAATGTCTAATATTTAATATTTTTATGGAGACCATCATATTGCCTGCATACATGGGAGGTAGAAAATGTAAAGTAAAGTATTTCTTGACATTTTTTGAGTTATTTTGTAATTACTGCATCACATGGAACACTCAAATCAGTACTGATGTGAGGCATTGAACTTGTTTTTAAGGTTAAGCTTTTATTTTTAGTATTTTTATTTGAATCTATACAGCTTGTGATTTGATAGCAAATTTCACTGAGGAATTCCTTACTTTCTGTTTTAATCTCTGATTTAAATCTATCATATAAAATTATGTTTTGTTATAATTACAGAATGTATGATCTAACAGTAGAGTCGAAAAGCCACAGATCTGTACTAATTTAAATAATCAAGACACAGGAATAGTACAGAGGACTATAATAATCTTCAAAAACTTTAAATTCTGATGCAGGCTAACTTTTTACGGTGTTTGGAAAACTGTCTTAGGAAATCAAGTTATTTTGGAAAAGAGAGAGCAGCTGAAATATTCTTGCTCTTACACTTCTCATTGAAGGCATAATTGGGTTTATATTCACTTACTCCCTCTTCTGCCATCTTCTGAAATAGCAGTGCCTCATACCAAATTATCAAGGCAATAAGTGGTTTTGTCTACAGAAGATTGAAGTACTGGATCAAAACTGTTTCTGGGACAGTTTTGCCATATGTATCCTAATTTTCTACTTAATAATTAATTATTGTTATTAGATATTCATTTTATGGTGTTTAAGAGGTAGGTGTTTATAAGCATCAGGTGTCATTTGAAGAAATAAATTACTTACATTAATGTCTTATTTGGCAACGGTGTAAAAAGCAATTTTTTTCTCCACTGAAAAAGGTGTCTCAGATCTTCAAGATATGTAAGAATGTAAAATATGACTGTAAAACGTGTCATATTATCAACATGTGGGTGGGAACAAAGTTGGGATAATTTTGAGTGTATCACAGCTCTTAAAATAATTTTAACTTGGAAAGAAATTAATATGAATTTATTATATATTAAATTTAATGTATTTGAAATATTAAAAACATTTATCTTCCCAAATATTACAAAAATTATTTCACCTTCTGCTTCTTAGGAAAAAGAAATCGATAAAGGAAGTCAGGTGTAACAAATGAGACTTTCAGACCCAGTGACAGTACACAGACCTGGGTACCTTATATCCACACACCTTTCAGTCAAGTAATATATGTACTGCAATGGAATAAACTGAAGACACTCTAGCAGCCAAGCAGACTTTGATCACTTTTGTTCATGGATGTGACTCATATTTCAGTAGTCTCTTTTTTCTAAGCTAGTGATCTTCCCTAAACTTTACCGTGAACTCAGTGAACTTAAAGAAGCCTTTACTCACTTTGCAAACAGACATTAAATACTCATGCTGGGCCTTTCTTAAAATATCAGATACTGTCTCTTTGTTACAGGTTTGGTTTGGGGTTTTTTTGTCCAGTGTCCTTCACATTCTACCAAGCAAATTGTGGTGAAAGATGAGTTACTTTTTATAATCACGGTGCTTTCATTAATCCAGTTTTATAGCAGAAATGAAACTTGAAAATACTAATTTGCCTACATTTGTTTTATTTAATGGTTTTTGTTGATTCATGTTTCTTGTTGATTACACCTATGCTTTCTGTTGATTTCATGACACCTTAAGATACAGTATACAATTAAAGATGGTAAATACACTGTCAAAACTCTCCTTTGTTTTCTGAAGGGAAGGTTAAGAAGAGTTCACTTTTTCCCAACAAAGATACAAGGATACAGAAGGCATACTAGGGACTGCCTTATTCTTTTGGTTGGTTGTAATAGTACATGGTTACATTTGTAAAAAACTCACAGGTAGAAAGATATGATGTAGCCAGTATGGTGCCTTGTTGGATCCAAGATATGATTAATATTTGTTAAGAATTTTGTCCAGATTGCAGCATGATGGGTAGGTTCTGTGCAATGTGTAAAAGTTGTGTGTTGCATATTCTGGGTGTGAGATGAAGGCATGGGGGTGTTTCAAACCTGCTGACATAATGCAAAACAACTGCAGAAAGTAGAGAGGGTCAACCTTGTTGCATGGTTCTCTATTGCCTGTTAAGCATGACCTCTGGAATGGGATGTACCCTATACTTGCCAGTTTTTACTTAAAAAATACAAAAGAAAACAGCAACAACAAAAACCCAAACAAAACAAACAAACAAACAAAAGAAATAACATCTGACTTGCAGAGATATCACTTGATAGTGTAGTCAAAGACCTAGTTTGCTCCTGCTAGATCTGCTTTGCCAGTGCCCTTTTCAGTGGAGTTAACTGGATCCTTTTTCTACCATTACCAGACAGAACAGTTGTTGACCCATACAGAACACGTAGTGTGCTTCCCCCTCCAAGGATGAAAAGCACCTGTGTTAGCTGTGTTATCTCAGGTCTCCCAGAGGCATTATAACTATCAGAGGCAGAGTACTAGCCGGAAGTTGTGGAAGTAGTGCTGCCTTGCTGCACCTTTTTTTTTTTTTTTTTCTTTTTTTTAAATACTACAAGAACTGTAAATAACTTTCCTTAAAACTTCTCAATCTGTAGTCTCTTTAGGGGAAAACCCTAGAAAAATACATTTCATATGGTGATTTATAGCCAGAAGTAACAGTTTTAAAAATCACAACATTGAAAAGAAACAGGTGAAAACTGAAGATTTTTGCTTTCAACACAGAGGGATACTGAAAAACACCATAAAATAGATATTCAAAAAAGCTTGGTTTAGATTTTGAGCTCTCTAGGAAGTCACCTTACAGACAACTTCCAGAAAAGCTGTTCTTTCTCCTACTACCTTTCACCTAATTTTGTGTGATAATACCTGCAGTTCAAATCCAATGAGATAGTTTTTCATTCCTTTTATATTATATTATTATATTATATTTGAAATCGTTAATTATATCAACACTTGCTCTATTCTTGGCAACATCAAAAATACCTATTAGAACCAGTCATTACAATGTTTTGCAGCAATAGTCATCATAGAAAGTTAGCTCTCTATGCTTTATCAGATTTTAAAAAATTGTAAGATTGTGAATATTTATAATGATTTGGGTGAATGAAAGAGGGTAGCCAAGAAAATACAAATTCTTCAACGAGTATATTTGTTAATTTTTTAGGTGATGTATAAGTAATGATTTTGAGAAAACAAGAATACTTTCTGCTTTGTTCATATTTCAATACTTTGCTCTTTCAGTAATTAAGTCTTATGACATTCCAGAAAGCATAAATCCTGCTGAGATGTTTAAATTTGGAGCAACCTCTTGATGTACAAACAAAAAAAAAAAAGAAAAAAAAAAGACACCCAGGATCATAACAAGCTGTTTTGCTTTCACCTTTGAAACAAAATTGAATGATAAAGCAGTATGGCCTACTGAAACTGTTCCAACCTCGTTGTTAACTAGAACCTCCGTTTGAAATTCATTGCCTTCAATTACATTTTTAAAAGAATTTTAATTATGTGCCTGAAAAGAATAAAGATGCTTCAGGCTCCATTTGTTTATCATGGAAGGCCTAAAAAAAACGAGGACAGAGCTTCCCAGCTCATGCAGGGGTTGCAGAGAGAGAGAGATGACTTTTAATTCGACAAGTTCAGAGAGATTTCTTAGTTTGACGCGCACAGCAGGGGGTCTTTGAGTGCCTGGCAATACTTCAGCATTCTGAGCTTTGAAAGTCTTTCCCTGCAGCAGAAATTGTATCAAAAGCCAATGATAATATTCCCTGCAAGGTAAAGGACCCTATTGAAGATTTCTAGAGCTGTTTATTTATTCATCACAGTTTTTTCTTTTAGGACGTACCAGACGTATAGGTAATAATTCACACAGATGCTAGGAAAATTAAATAAATAAATAAATAAATATCTCTCATTAATCCTTCAATTTTCCCTTCAATTTTCCATAGGCCATGTTCAGCTATAGCCACGTTCACCTATAAAATTTCCTGTCATTCCCTGTCATGTATTCTGCATGCAATCTTCACTTCAAATCGCAGCTTTTCCTTATTTTTATCAGAATTGTAATTTTTGTCTGCCTTCTACCACCAGCTGAGCACATAAGATGTTTATGGCCATTACTTTCCACTAAACCCTCAAAGTGATTGATTAATTTTACAGAAGAACATTCGATTTCTTTGGGGTCTTTTTTAAACTAGATTTGAGATAACTATTTCAAAGCCAAGATTAAAGCATTATTTATATCCTAGAGATCAGAGTTTTAATGTTTTGGCATTACATTTATTTGAAAAGTATACACATATGCTTTTATTTCTGTTTTTGTTTTGTTTCTGCAGCCGAGCTGCAACTGTGAGACTACGACAACTTTTCCCTTGTGTAATGTCAGTGTCGGTTATCATTTTGGCAAAATCAGCCAGCTCAGTGAAGACAGAAAAACCTTTCCTTCTTGTTTTTTCATCTGCTGGTGGCATTCCAAGTGACCTTCCCTCATAAATATTGGTGAGTGACCACACAGACAAAGCAGTTCCTTGGCCCAAAGAAACTTGTTTCAAAAAATTGTGTTGACCTGAGGGGTTTTCATTTTTTCAAGGTATAAAAAAACCTCACATATGCAGGTTTTGGTTGTGTTTGTTTGGGGTTTTTTAATAATAAGTTGAGGTATTTAATGACACTTATTTCTCTAGACTTTTAAGTGTTTATAGAACACTACCATGTGCTACCTATTCAAACTATAAGAACTAGTCTTTCAAGATACTGTTTTACAGATAAATACTTCCTGACAGCAAACAGGAATCAGTCCTTTTATCCTGTTACTTTCTGATGGCTAAAAAATATGGCAAGATGAAACTTTCCCAAGTGTAGGAATTAAGGAAGATAGCTAGAGGCTTTTTTCTGGGACCCTTCTGGTTTGGGAAGTATGCCTAGGGTGAAATCACATCACTGCAGAAATTCTGATAACTACAGGGCAGTCCAGGAATGATGTCGTAACTGTAGTCATTCCATAAGGCTGTCTAAATTATATAGTTCAGTACTGAAAAAGTTCAGATCATTTGAGGCTATCTCAGTAGATTTATCCTGCTTGAGGTATCCAGTATGGCTTAAGAGATTTTCAGTGTTGAGACGAGATAGTGAAATAGCCACCCATAGCTCAGGAATATTTGCAGTATTGTGATACACAACTTTATAAAGTACATGCTCAGATACAAAAAATATTTAACCTATCCTGGAGCAGTTTGGAAGCTGTAAATATGCGCGGGATCTAAGACTGGGAATTATTTAAGGATTACATGTATTAAAACTAAGACACTCACATAAAGGGTCACTTAGACAGCTGCCATTCAGTATTAACTACGTTATTGCAATTATCTCCTATCCAGACTACAGTCAGAGAACTGTGATGTATCATTTATGACTATATGATAAGTAATGTTTGACTTTTTAAATCTTTTTTCTTAACCGTATGTGTACTTGAAGTATGTCAGTTTAAAGGACCAGAACATCTTCAAAAGAAATATTAATAGGAGCATTATCATGGCACCAGCCTAATAAAATAATGTCTTTTCATCAGTGGAATGCTTCCAGGGAAAGGAAAGGCTGGTATATTTTCTGTGTATCTATCTCACTGCTTAAAAAGTGAACAGTGTTGCTATTTACAAGTTCCTCAGCTGTATATTAGGATTCTTGCTGATTTCCTTGACTGCTAGTAATCAGGGGACAGTGTGGAGAAGAGAAGGAAGACAGAAAGAATTTTGTAGAATTGCATAAATTTCTATGCTCTGTCAGTGTTCTTGCTTTGTCTCTGAATCAACTACACGATGGAGTTAAGGCTTACTGTTTTGGGGGATAGCATTTGGGTATATGGGTAAATCAGTATCAGGCTTATTTTTGAGGATTTGTGTGAATCTCAGAAGTGAAATAAGTCTCCGGTCTGGTATGAAATCATTGTAATAACATTTTGAAAAAATGTATTGCATGAATACATTTTCTAGAGCTTTTCCTCTAGTAACGTCATGATACCTGTAACCACATAGTATAACATTTAGAGTGGTGACTTATGATAGTAAGGTTGCACACCATTTAAAAAACGAGTGGAGGGTGGTAGAGTTTCAAAGCATCCAGCTTTTGAGATAGGCCTTCTCTGTGTTTTGAATCTAATTTGTCTGTTAGCTCACTTTTTAATGTCTTTGGAGGACACTGCATAGATTTATAGAAGCTTTATGAAATAACTTGCTGTATGATCACATTATGGTATTTTGCATATATAGCTGCTTTCCTTTATAATGCGTAGGACAGAACTATACACAGTCCAACAATTAAAGACTCATATTTTCTTTTTTCCATGCAAGATTCCAAGTATAGGCATACAGTTCACAATTCATAAAGTTATAATGACTTTTTTTTGAAATCTTGCAAGGGCAGTGGGTGTCCCAGTAACGGGTAAAGGGTGATCATAACTTCTGTTAGGACCACAGCAACTGCTTTATCCTCACTTAGAGTGCAGCAGCTTTCTAGAAGTTGGGATCTGACCAGAGGGGGTCAAATACAATAATTACCATTTCTCAGTGCATATCTATTAGACAAAAAGGGGTCCTTTTTACTCTTGGCTACATCCACATTAGTAATTAGAAAGAAAAGAACAAGCATGATAATAATTTGTGATATTAATTTTTTCCGGGTTTAATTTTTTTCATACAACCATGTACTTCAGTGTGATCTACCAGATGATTCTAGATTCAATAATATGCTGCCCCTAATGCATTTTGCACATATTTGATATTTTGTTCAAATTTGACATTTTACGAAGGGTAAGAGGGCTTAATTCAATAAAATTGAGAGGTGTAAATCGGTAAATAAATGTATTAAGTATCACATACATATACTTAAAAATATTCCCTCTACATGCAGAAGATTAAATACAGTCTTGGTTTTGTGTCAGGTGGGATTAATCCACCTCTGATTATTTTATTGTTTTTCTTAAATCCTCAACTATGTACTGGGAGTTTGGTAAAAAATCTCATGCAAGCTCTATCACAGAACTTTTAAAGGCAAGTTTACCCTTTTGAAGCCTGCAGCTCTGAACCATATATGAAGCTTTATGAGGATGTTTCCTTGCAACTGAGTTCAGATATCAGTTGATTTTGTGCACAGCATTACTTTCTGAAGTATGAACTATCATTAGTCTTACTGTTGATCTCCTCTAAGTAAAGGACTTTGCTGTAGAAGAATGTACATTTTTCTTTGAATCTTTATGATTTTCTTAATTTTTATTTTGTTTCTAAACTCTTAGGAATCTGATGAAACTGTAATTATACAAAAGTCATATAAATTGCCAGCTAGTAGAAACATGATGCTTCAGGAGCTGGAACTAATAAAGCCAGCTTTCCTTTTGAAATCTTGTTTTCTTTGTGCTCTAAGGTTACCAAATTCAACTGTAACCCCGATTGCCCTATTCCTCTTATTACCCCTTGCCTGAGAAACAATAGAGCTGTGCTTAGTCTGCACTGCCCTGAATGCTGAGTAGCCCAGCCATTTCCTACTCACGTTCCTCTCCCTCGGCGTATTAATTTGGATCTCCATCCTTGAAACTCACAGGGTCTTAATTATCTGTAAAACTTTTTTTTCTCTGATTTGCTTAACTCTTGACAATCACCCAGCTGAAAAATTACTAAATGAAAAGAGATAGGACACATTTTGAGTAAGGCTAAAATATGGAGGCATTAAAAAAGACAAGAAATAGCTGGAATCCCCATGCTGCCATTAGGAGTAAGAGACAACTCAATAAAAAAACCAAAAAACTTTTCACAAATGTGTTGCAATCTGATTATTAAAATTATTAGAGATGCCTCTCCCTGAATTAAGTTGCGAACAAGACCATTTGCCGAAGTCAATAGTACAGATTTTATTGGACAGTAAATGAGGTATTCAAGGAAGGAGAGAGAGAGACAGAGGGAAAAGACAAGGTGGAGAGAGAGAGTGACAGAGAAACAGATTAAGTAGAAAAAAAGATATCACCCCTCCACAGATTCCAATGTCCTCTTTGGTGGTCTTCTGGTCTTCTCAGTGGTTGTATCTCTCAAGAGGCAGGGGGAAAGGCTCCTCTTCTTCATGGAGTTTATATTGTGCAGAAGCAAGACAGAAAGACCACCCCTGAATGATGTAATGCTGGATTATGGAACATTTTAGGAGTCTTTGACACCTTCTAAGATGTTGCAGCTGTCAGTGTAGTTCAATCAATCATGGCCCATTATGGTCCATCACCTGAGATGAATAGCTCAGGCGAGGTGTGAATGTCCTCTGTGCTCCCCGGAGGGGTTTTCGCAGCTGAGTCATCATGTAACGGGGGACACTGGCATGATAAGAGTACTATCTCATCTCAGGAGATTTGCCTCTTATTAGCCTCTTCCCTTATCTGGAAACCCAGTTTATAGGTATGCATGCTCTTCTGCACCTGAGATAGTTGGACAACAGTACCACCTTATCTTATCTCAAGGCCCCTTCACAGTCCAAATCAGTAGGCATATTCAGGGAGGGGTTGGCTTCCATAGATGAGCAACTGTTTCTTTGCTTTTGGTGATCTTAACATTAATCAATTTTTTAAGCCATTTAACCATTATCAGTCTGACAAAATGTTGGGTTTTTTTAACTAAACTGCAGATTTTCATAAACCATGCTATGGTTTTTAATTCCATTTTGGATCTTTTGTTTGTTCCAGTTGCAAAACAATTCTCCCTGCCCGAGGTTTTTAACTTAGAAAATGTATTAAAGTGAATTACTGATTTTAACTTGAAATTTTACAGCGATTATTTAGCTAGATCATCCCAACTGCTCATGTGTGTCTTATTAACCAATAAAAATAGAGAAGACTAGTCAGTGACTGTTTAGCATTTCACAGATTTCACATAATATTCTGAGTTGGAAGGGACCCACAAGGATCATTGAATCCAGCTCTTGAAGAGTGAATGGCCCATACAATTGAACCTACAACCTTTGTGTTTTTAGCACCATGCTTTAACCAACTGAGATAGTCTTGGGGTTTACATGGAATGTTCAGAGTGGAAAGACATTAATAAATAATTCCGAGTCATCAAAATATTCTTATAGAAATCACAAAAACACTGGTAAATGCTTCAATAACATGTCTGTATTTCATCAGATGCGCTATTAAAATTAATTTTAGTACATTGCAACAAAATAAAAAACTATTATATGCACACATAGAAATCATGACGATAAGTTATTCCTTTCCTAAAGATATATAATTTTGATTATATGATCTGTTTGAATACAAGAAAAGCTTTAAAATATGAATGGTGATGATATTTCCTCTATGAAAGCTGCTGTGTAAAGGAAGTAAATGAGAGGGTTCAGCAGAGATGACAGAAGCCTTCTGAATGACAGCATTTCAGAAGCATAGGGTATTCATGTGGTAATACTCCCGGGTAATTCTGTAGCTGTCTGATCTACTATTCAAACATCCAGGTTGAAGTTATTATGCATAAATTCTTGTTACTTGCTTACAGTTACACAGCAAAGTTGAAATAAAGTTGTTATTCAGATATCTCGCTGCAAAAGGAAGGAAGAAATGATATTTCATAAATATGCTTTCTATTTTTGTTTTTCTTTCTTTGCTTTCTATTTTATGTCTGTAAGAAATTTGATTCTGATTTTAATATTGTTTTGGATTAGATGCATTTTTAACTAAAGATTTGGAATTATCAAACTATGAATTTTATCATTTTATAGTGACTGGAATGAGGGAATCACGTATGAGTACCATGGACAATGACAATATCACTTAGATTTCAAGCATCTGGTACTTGGACTAGCACCTAGTTCTGTATTATGTGCTGTGAACTAAGCAACAAGTGTCAGCGTAAGATGCTAAAAGGAGTCAGCCCTAAAGTGTGCAGATAAGAGATATGCCACAAATCTCATGTTCTTCGGCTACAAAGAGGTGTCTTGTCAGAGCAAGAGTTGCAGCTGACTAGAAGTAGAGTAACTATGAGAACATTCACCAGGTTAAGGGTACCCATATTCATAGCTAAACTTAAACTTTGGTTCACTTGACTTTCATAGTATCAGAATTCTGGTCCTTGTACATACCTGTGTGCCTCTGGTGGCAGGCATAGGCCTTCTCACCATGAGGGTCGTAAGGGAATTATAGCTAGTTATATCTAGGCACACAGTCTAGACACCATTCTTAGAGAAGTCTCCTGTATTCATCACTAATGTTGAGAAACTTTGGGAAATGAAAGGGAATAGAAGGATCAGAAGAAGCACAACTGCAGCCTTGTGGTTAGTATAGTCTCCATGGAGAAGAAAGGAGAAGCCCTGGTCTCAGTTTTAAGGACTGCTCCTGCATTTTTTACTGAATAGTCGTTTGAAAAACACCTTTCAACTTAACAGATTGATTTCTTGTAACAAAGAATACATTGACTTTACAAAAGTTACCTAAAACTCATATAAAGTAGAATTAGGATTTTTATTTGGTTTCACATGTTACAGATGCAAGCCTTTGGAAGAAAATACTCTTTTTTCTCTTTCTCTTTTTTTTTCGTTTTTTTTTTTTTTTTTTTTTTAATTTCAACCAGTAAGGAAAAAAAGATATCTTCTATATCCTACTGTATACTTTACTTCACAGGAATCCAGGGATTCATGTCAGGGACATCAGGGACATGTCTTGCCCCCCCACCTTTCACTTAGGGGCAATATTTCTTCTTTAGTACTCTATCTCTTTTTGTCAAGTATACAGGTTTTTTTATGTATGCTTTTCTGTTTGCTTTGCAAACAAACAGGCGTTGTGCACCCTTGGCTACATAAGGCTCTATTACAGAAACTTTACATGCATTTTATCAAAGTGGATTGGCAAATAGTCAGATTTGCTGTGAAGTAACTCCTGTCACTCTTTAGCTCCTCTGATTTTGAACATATGCTAGTAAGCCATACCAAAGTAGTGAAAATATATAAAGAGATAGAATGCAATTACTAGGCAAAAATGAGGACTTTAAGGCCAATGAATTTTTTTTTTCATTACCAGTTTGTTGCTTTTATTCCTGGTAACTTCTGATTGACATAGCTATAGTATTACTGTAAAACTGAAATGAATAGAGCATCAGTCTGCACTTAGACTTTTGAATCATCAGTGAGCTGTGACCAACTGACAACAACCAGCAACTGAAGGTTTGTCAGCCAACTACATGTACATTAATGAGTTTCTTGCACAGCTAAATATTCAAGAAGTCTAAAGCAGAAATCAGAGATGAAGACAGTTTTAAACAATTATATTCTTCTTTTAGTGTCCCACTTCAGCCTCTTTCAAAGTTTTCATAGTTTACAGTTTTATTCATCTCAGTCTCTGTTACATTATACACAGTTGTGTTACCACATTTTCCAGTACCAGCTCAGGAATTAAATACAAGATGTGCTAAGGCAACATTAGCACTTGCAGTCATAAAGGACTACATTGTAAAGGTCTTCTTCCCTTATGTGTCCACAGCAATATGCCAACAAATTTCTTCTTCAGTAATTTAAAGCATATCTGGAAATCTGATTTGCCTTCAATAAAATTCTGCATTCTGCTGGTGATATATTTCTCTTATCTACAATACAGTATAGTTTATATGTGTCTGCACAGATTCTGTGGGCCAGTATAAAGGCAGTTTCAGACAGACACAACAGGAGGCAAATTCTGTCTTCAGGGCCAAGTGCATGATTGTGTAGGTGCAACGCAGCAGCCTGGTAGTGTTTCTGGTGCAAAAGCTAACCAAGTGAATTATGCAAATGAAGTGGACATATTTCTGTACTAGAGGATAACGTGCTAAAGCACATAGAAAGTGAGGTGATAGGTGACAACTAACATGTCTTCACTAAAGGCAAATCATGCCTGACAAATTTGGTGGCCTTTTAAGATGGGGTTACAGTAGTGGTGAACAAGGGAAGGACAACAGATGTCATCTACCTGGACTTGTGCAAAGCGTTTGACACAGTCCCACACAACACCCTTGAGTCTAAACTGGAGAGACACAGATTTGATGGATAGACCATTCAGTGGATAAAAAGTTGTCTGGATGTCTGCACTCAAACTGTGGTCAATGGCTCAATTTCCAAGTGGAGACCAGTGACAAGTGGCAATCCTCAGAGGTGTGTGCATTTGGTTTGACATTGTTCAATACCTATGTCGGTAACATGGACAGTGGTATTCAGCGCACCCTCAGCAAGTTTGCTGACACCAAGCTGTGTAGTGCAGTCGACATGCTGGAGGGAAAGGATGCCATCAGAGGGACCTTGACAGGCTTAGGAGGTGGGTTGATGGAAACCTCATGAAGTTCAACAAGGCCTTCTTTCCTCACCACATGGGATTTCCCTTACCAGCACAGACTTCTTCCTTCACCACCCAGGCCTTTTCCCTCACCACTCTGGGCTTCCCTCAGGAGATCCAGACTGCAACCATCACTTTGACAAGACTTAGACTCTCATCACCAAGAAGACCACAAGAAAAGGATCAATGGGATGCTCTCAGAATCCACAGAGTGGATATTTTTTCTACTTTTTCTGTCTCTCTGTTATTCTCTTTCTCTCCCCCTTGCTCTCTTTTTCCAGTTTCTTTATATCTCTCTCCCTCACACATTTACTACATACATAAATAAAAATCTATACTATTTACTTTAGCATATGGCCTCATTTGCACCTTATTTATTGTATTAACAAAGAAAATCCATGCTTTAGCTGATGGAGTCTAATCTGCTAATCAGAACCATGTATGGTTAAAGATATATTTTATGCTTGATTATTTTCACGTGCAAATATTAATAGTGATTTTTAATACATAATTGATTTCAACGCCAGCATGAAACTTTGAAATTAAATGTATATATCCTTCAATTAAAAAAGAAAGCAATAGAGAAATTAAATGGATAAATTTATGTCTTTAGAGCTAAATGAGCTATCAGTCTGGTTTGAAATGTTCCAAACAATATGTATGAAATTTGAATGTGATTTTGAAGATTGAGGAGCCTATGGTTTATTTGTTTTCAGATTTGAAAATTTATCCAGCTTCTTGAAAAGTCTCAAAAGTGTTATCATGTTTTTTTGCCGTAGACAATACACTAGTGAATGCTACATTCATAGCAAACTAAAGTCGATATCCTGACACTATCCTAATTCCTTAAAAACTTTCATACAGGTAAAGTAGTTTTAAACTTGTGGATGGTTATAAAGGCGAGACCTGTGCTCTGTTGTGAAGTGCCCTTACTGAGTTAGGGCAGAGCTGTGCCAGGGGAATACTGAAGTCAAACTAGCTTCAGGCATTGATAAATGCTAAGTTACCAGGAGCTGAACACTTGGAGGATGTATTTTCCCATCCAAGTGGTTCTTTACTTTCTGACAAGAGAGAAACTGGATTCAAATGAATGCACAATTTTTTTTTTTTTTAAAAGTGCCCACAAAATACCCAATTCCTTTTTCTGAAAAACTCCATAAGTGTTTTATTTAACTGACCAGTTCTTACTATCTCCTTTAAAAAAGAAATTAGCTGTTAATATCCTGGGAAATGTTTGTGTTAAAGGTCATATTAAACAAAAGTCAAATCTAGACTATCTGAGGAGTCTGGAAAAGATGTTTAATGCAAATTTTTTGTGGAAAAAAGATGTGTGTCACTGCAGGTCATCTCTGAATATTCTTGTTGGGGTTTCTCTGTTGGATATGCAATCTCAGCTAAATGTTTTGAAGAGGAAGAATCAAATAAATTGCCCTATTTTGGGTCTTTCTCATCTGTATACAGTTGTGCAGCTCTAGTAGACCTGAAAATTGCCCAGAGACAAACTTTTAAAAAATAGAGTGTTTTTGAGGCAGAAAATTGCTTTTCTGTAGCATGGTCTAAGGGACAGGATGTGACAGGAGGACAAGGAGTTGTCACTAGGTAGTGATATTGTAAGGCATATCTTACATAACAAAAAGGATCATTTGTCTCTTTTTTCTTTCCTTTTAAGCTACAAGAGATTTAATTGAAACAGCTGAAGGTATCCCCCCACTAAACCAAGAACAAGCCATTATGTTTTACAATTAAAACTGAAAGTTCCTCACTTAACCCACTTGTAATAGCTATTCATTCCAGAGTGCATGTGGTGTGGATGCCTGTCCAGTACTTCAGAAGTCTTATTCTCAAAAGGAAGAGTAAAACAAACAAACAAAAAAAACCCCTCACTGTACATGCATGTCAAATATTAGTGTGATTCTTGCAGTATAATAAGAAAAGAAAGTGGTTTGTGCTTTTGATTAGCCTCTTGATGTTTGAGAGTGGTTTTGTATGGCTTAATTTTCCTTTTTATGGCAGTTTGTACATATAAAACAAAATGAAGAAAGGAGGGGAGGGGGAAAGAAATGTACCATTTATATACTTAGGATATGAGGCCTCCTTTGGGCCCATTATGCATTAATGGGTCAGCTGAGATTTATTAGGCTATGTATATTAATCTTTATACACATTCACATACTATAATTGTTCCTTTGGTACTATAATGTGATTAGCTGTGAATTTGTGCAATATTAACAATAATATGGATTTCCATATTACAGAACAGTAATAACAAATCGTTATTAAAAATGCATGTAAAGTATGGGATGTGAAAGCGCTTCTAAACTCTCAGTAATCGGATTATGTTCTGTTGTTTTTAAATACCAAAATGGCTAAGTCTTTACTGTAAAGTAAAATCTTGTATGAGAAAATCAAAAGTTTTATCTCCCACTGAAGTGAACAAATGAGTCTAAAGCTGTCTTAAAGAAAGTGCCTGTTTCTCATAGACAGATGAGATATGGATCTTTGCATTACTATTATCTGAAAATATAGAAAAAATAGAATACAGAAGGTAATAGTAATGTTCAATAGTTAAGTTTTTCCTTTAGTAGAATGCTCTTGTGTATAGGACTGAGGTGCAGTGTGGAAGGAACTGTCTAGGATCCAGACAGAAAATTCAGCATTGATACCTCTATATGTCAAAACTGAAGCGATCTCTCCTAGTATATGGATGGTAATAATTCCACATATACGACAATCATTGTCTGATGTAAAATATAGCAGGAATATAGAAAGCAGGAAGTGTTTAATTTTACCTTTGTGAAGTTAATTCTTATTTCTCAAAAGCTAATTACTTTTACTTTCTCAAATGGTGTAAAACAGAGCAGCCACTTTGATTTCAGATAGCTTGCAGCAATAGTACCTCCATATGGCACAGGTTGTACAGCCTCATCTGTTACTTTCCTTTTGCTTTGTGATTAAATATGATTGCAATTTATTTTTATAAGGTAGTGATGTTTGTTGAGTGAAAGTTTGTTTACCCTCCCTTCATGACCCCATAGTGGGAAGGTGTCTTCTTTGACCCCTCTTTCTTGAATCACAAATTTTTCATCTTTACCTTGCTCATATTTGTGGGAATACAAGGAATTTCTTTATTATACATTCTACCATTTGCCACATAGACTTAAGATTCAGTCTTTGATCATTTCCAAAGTTCTTATTAGCATCACAGTCCCCATTTTTCATTCATCTGGTCTAAGAAAGTTTTAAGATTTATTAATAGATTGCATACTGTAAAACCTGACCACAATGAAGGAATACAATTACTCATTTTTGTCTTTGTCTTCTAGAAATGCTCCTTTTCAAACTACAATTTTTTTGGGTCCTACAAGCCCCCAGTTTCCTGATAATAGGTGCCCTTGATATGCACAGAGTAAAACAGGGTTTATTTTTGTTATGCATTTAACAGGGTTTATTTTTGTTTTGCATTTAAAAGATATTCCTTAAACTTTTTTTTGTTGTTATTTCTTCTATTTGAGAATACAGTTTTCCCCTGTTTCCATTTTTTGCTCCAATATTCAAAAATCCTACCAAATAAACAAGGTTAAGTAAGTTAGGTGTAGGATTTCTACCTGTTTTATTTTTATACAAACTGTGGAAAAAACCCACCTTCCTTATTCCTGCTCATGGTAATATGCAATTTAAGTGGAGGGACTTTTGTCATGCATTTTACATGAAGATGATGAGCATTCCATTGTATTCAAATGCTTGTGGAATTGCTGTAAAATGACATACAGCAGGTGGGCCAGTGTCATTTGTGAGAGTCTCTCTGAGCTGCAACTCGAGCTGCTGATATTTCTCACTGGCATACCATACTGCTCCAAGGCAAATACTCTTCTCTTGCTTAGCTATTGCATTTTATTTTGCTGCAAATCACTCCCTTATTTTCAGTTCACATTTGTTCCGTTTTTTGTTTATGCTTACTAATTTTGACTGCAAAAAGAAACAAGTAAAAGACGACCATTAAAAGCACAGTTCCATTCAGTGTAGTTTCAATAGCAACGGTGGGGGTAGTCCAAGGCTTCTGTTGAAAGTGCCTTCTCTCATGTTTGAAGGATTTTCTTTTAAATTTGTGGTAACTGAACTAAATCTTTTCATATGTCACAGCTAAAGCTTTTGTATCTTAGCTGTAGCTGTTGCAAAGTCCTCTTCAATATTTTACAGTCCTTCCTCATACATTTAAAGGCACCTTTGTGGATGTATGTAGCCAGGTACTGTATCAACACGATTAGTTACATACCATTATGGATTAAAAACCAATTTCTTAAATTAATCTAAACTCTAAGAAAAAGTACGCATATTTATTAACAAATATATTGGAGAAATAGATTAGGAGCATTTTGAGTTGTTTACATAACTGACATAATAACCCCCAACCATTTTGTGTAATGAAATTACACAACCTGCTTTCTTTGATTTTGAACAAATTTTTATCATCTTTTTAATTTAGATTTTCATTTGTCTAATCTGGAGAAGACGATTTAACAACTGAGAATGCAATATTGTAAATAAATGAAGTAGAAGATTGAAACTCCTTATATTGGAACACTAATTACACAATTACGTGTCATGGTTCACCTATGAAATTTTAAACCAATGTATTCTTTCAGAAACTTCGTGGAACTTATGTTTCCAGCAGTTATAAAAAGATATTTTGAACTACCTATGATGATTTTGTTGCTTCAACCTAATGAAAACCACTAGGTTGAATTCCCTTGTTTGCTATCTATAAATATCCCATAATCCTTATTAAATTACAAAACTGGTCAAAATCCCTCTGAAATTAAGCACTTTTCTTTTCCCTGAGTGGAAACACACTGAATGCAAACAGTGCAGGATGTACTGGGCTTAGATCTTCAGTGAAATTCCACGGCTTCATACTTACCCTTATACAGCACTTTCAGTTCACGGGAAAGGTCAGGAATGTTTTTTCTTGATGAATCTTTGATTTTGAAAATTTTATTAATCCTAACTTCTATTCTATTTAATAATAATCATGGATCATAATAGCAATAATACCATTATATTATTATAGTTATATATATTATTATAATATTATAGTAAATAATATTAGCACTATCATATTTTGAAAGTACCTTCTTGTATCCTGATAAATTTATTTCCTAGTGTGGCAGTAGGCTTTTTTCTGTTGAGTTGCCATTTTTCAGGAAAGTGACATTTCTGAATTGTCTGGAGAAATTTGCTGAGAAATGTTTGTTAAATATTAGAGATCATATTCAACAAATCCTACTTAAAATGTGTTACAGTCTTACAGTGTGTTTAGTAAACCACAACTGTCTTTAACAGTGGTAATTTTTAAGGCAGAGGGGTACACATGGGGGGTACATCCTTCTTCAACCTCCAAACCTCTGCTCTCTTATGTAACACAAGTTCGAGTGATTCTTAAGGTTTCCAGAGCTGTGTCACATGCTGCTGCAGCCCCTCAGGAAATGTCAGTCCAGAATGATGGGGCTTCATAAATCCTGAGCTGTGATAGGCCCAGAAGGAAGCTTTGGTTGCTTTTAGCTGGAGTTAGAGGTATCCCAGTTCCCTCTGACCTCAAAACACTCTGGCACATCACTTACACTTGGCAAACAGACCTCATGTTCTAATGGTATTCACTGTGTGTGAGGACTTACATGTTATATATATACCCTTTGGGACAGCAGAGCCATGTTCAATTACTGCTGAAATTCACAGCAGTCACTTACTGATGCTTCTGACACATAATTTATACAATGATCACCTTTTAAAATGTGTGAACTTTCCTTGATGACAAAATTACAGTTTCTCAGTATTCTTAACAGTCCTGTGAATAAGTGGGTGATATTATCTAAAACATAGCTGGAAAATTCCTATATGTTATTTGTATAGTAGGGTAATTTGAAAATGTGGCTTCTCTGTTTAAGAAAATAATGATCTTTCTAAAATTTTCAGAACTTACTCCAGATGTTGAAGAGTCTGATTGAGTTCAAACCAGGTTAAAATTAAGCCATACATAATGTTTATCTCTGACTTTCAGATCTGTAGGTGTGGCTGTATTCAGCAAATCTATCGAGCTGCAACAGCTTTGCTACAGATCTTAGGTAGAGAGGAGAGAAAAAGGATCAAAATTCAATATATATATAAAAGCATAAACATTTCCATTGGGGAAATCTAATGTATTGCATCTTATTACTCAGAAGGCACCTTGTCATTCTGTTTAGAAAAGCACTTGTTTTGTCTACGCTCTCTGCTACTTCTTCCTTCACTTCTCCTTTTCCTTTGGCTTTAATTACTTTGTTTTAAGAACACTGACAATCGCTGGCCACTACAGCAATAGGAAGAAGTCAATTCTGTTCTTCTGATGGACCAGATGTTTTGAAGCAGTGATCTATCCCAGTTCACAATATAGATTTAGGAAATTACTTTTCAGGAGACATATGTACTTTCAAAGTAATGGTAAATTGATCAATGAAAAAGTGCATTAATTCACTTTCAACAGAAATAATTTGAGATCTGTATCAAGTCAGTTTTATAATGGTGTGTTTCTATGTATGTTTGGTCATTTCTCCTGCTTGTTCCTAGTTACCAGGTCATGTCTTCTACTTGCCAATAAAACAACTTCATAACTGAAAACTAAATAATACATCTTTCCACATTTACATCTATAAATTACTTATTTGGCAATAGGAGTGTAAGCACAGATGCATTTAACTTTGTAAGTTATTTTCAAAATTTTCCAGATACTATAATTTATTCTTTTTCTTCTATCCTCTTGTGGTCTTTTAGCTTAATTTAATTTTTTTAAAGCATTTATATTATTTATAGCAAAGAACAGTGTGTAATGTTCTTACAGCAGAGAACTGGAGGCTCTCAGAGTGAACAAAAGAAAGATAAAATGTCTCTGGGTTTTTCAGCTCTTTTCTGTCAGAATAAAATTTGACTCAGTGTGGAGACAACCTACATGCAGCCTTTCTCTACCCGCCAACCAGCGCAATGGAGTTTTCTTTTGACTCAGCTGGATATTGTTGCTGCTTTCAGATACAGAATGATTTTCTTTGATTTTTCCAGTACTGTATTACTGGATAAAGAGCAGGGAGGGAGAGAAGAGGCACACAGTAACTGCATTGTTGTCATGTTTACGGTTTGATCATAATCTTGTGGACACAATTACCATTTTTGTTTATAATTAAGAAAAAAAGCCAAACACTTTAAGTACATCTAAATAATATTGAGTGATGTTAAAAGTTCTAGAGTATAAAATCTAAAGAATTTGTGTCTAAAGTATAATTTCAAACTGATCAGAATCCGAATTGACCTTCAGTTCAGAAAAGAAACAACATATTGTGCTCTGCCCTTATGAATGAAGTAGTTCAGCCTTTCTCTATCACTGATTTCCTTTGTAAATTATATAATCTTTGCAAGATTGAGTTTCCTTTATGATGTATGTATTTAAGATTCCTTGACTGCTTTTAGGAATACTGTGCTGTAGTACCTAAATACAAGTAACTAAATTATTCAGTTTTCATTATAATATAATTTCATATTATACCAGTGTTTATTGTTCTTGTTTCATAGAATCATAGAATCATAGAATAGATTAGGTTGGAAAAGACCTCCAAGATCATCAAGTCCAACCCCTGATCCAACT
>JAYRBT010000139.1:39575786-39593940 GCA_036023395.1 Myiotriccus ornatus
TCCTTTCTTCCATAGTTGGTAAACTCTCCTTTTATCCCTGATTTCCTTCATAATCTCCCTGTTTAACCAAGCTGGTCATCTTCCTGGCAAGCAGAAGTGTGAAGAGAAAGGCTATATGAAGCCTCTCCAATGTTTGGGCATCAGAATATCCATGGATAAATACAGTTTCTTCATGTAGTGAAACGAAGATAATTCTTTTGTTCAGTTTCTCTAGGGATGCATTGACTGTTTCAATCCATACATTCCAAAAAAGGGTCCCTGGTATATTACAAGAAGGTACCCTTGTTTTCTTGTGGTAGCAGTGGACTCTTCTTGAGAAATTACTAGAGACAGTAAAGACAGACTTTTGCAAAAGAGGCTGTTCTCACATGCCACTATTGTGTCTCTATACTGTGAGCCTTTCCAGCAGTTTTTTCAAACATGGGCATGTAATACCTTCAAATACCAACAGAAGTACTGATAATATGCATGTTACAGACAGGAGTTCTTTTTAACCCTTAAAAGGGTAGTTTTTGATGCAGTACTTTTTTCCAGTGAAAATCAAAGTTGCCCATTGTGCCTTGTGCAAAAGACAACACAGGAAATACAAACACCTAATTAGAAATAAAAGGTTTGTTGTTTTAGTAGTGCCATCCTGATGATTATTTGAGTTTGAAAGGAAATATAAAATACAATAAAAATCTGCCAGGGGAGAAATTGGCTGTTTTGGTTAATGTCCACAGTTGCATGTTTTTGAATTATTTAGTTTCTTTCATTTACCCAATCCACCTGCAAAAGTGAACAAAAAAGGGAAATGTTTCTTCTTTTCCTTTTTTTTTTTTTCCTAATCTCATTTCTGTGATTGAAGAGGGTGGAAAAGAAAGTAATTTTTCACCTAAATATTTCTATAATGTTATAGAGAGGAAATAATCCTTCCGAGATGTCTTTAGTTCAAGAAAAAAAACCCAAACCACATTACAATGGAGATTGTAATTTAAAACTGTTTCTGGAGTTCATACTTTGTCTTCTACCAAAGGCTGTAAGTCATAGTTCAGACTGGCTTTCCTTGGAAATTCTGTAAGTGGAAACAACAAAAACTATTAACCGTATTAAACTTGCCTAGAGAGGTGCAATTTATTTAGCCATTACCAAGGGAAAAAAACATTCTTTCACAAAACAAACACTTCTCTGAATTTTCAATCTGATGGTTGTGAAGGACCCACACAGAATTTTCATATGACAACAATGGGAACAGTAATTCATTACTTTACCATACACTAAAAATCACAGATGTGGGTATTTGGTTGATCGTAAAATACAGTATTTCCACTTCCTTACAGTTGTCCACAAGGCAAGCTTGTGTTTGCTGTGGTCCTAGAGGAACCATATTTATCCCTTGAGAACATTTCTCTCTGCAGTACCACTACCAATGTCTCTCAAATGTTCTAATTAATTATGATATTTCAGTTCAACTCATCCATTTATGTCCATATCGACTTAAAGTTTTCTTTTCTGCTTCAGGTCTGACAAATGTCATATGCCCAAAAGTCTGTAGTTACTTACATGAGATAGAAATGCGTTGATTGCTAAGAGCTTCCTTTGTCACCTGACTTCAGGGCACTCATTTTCTTTCATGATAAGACCATTAAGGATAGAAAGTTTATGTCAATGAGGAGGAGTATTTACAGTTCTTCCTGTTAAGATTTTAGATTTGACATTCATACACTGGCTGACTTAGAAGCTTGCAACTACACCTTTAATGAAGCTGCTGCAGAATTAGAACAAACATTGTTTGGAGAACCAACAAGACAGGGTTTGCTTTGGTAGTTTCAAGTGCTATAAAATTTGTATGTATGCATGAAACTGAACTCTGTTAAATAAAGGTCAGTAAGTATCCATTGCTTTTTGTGGTATTTTACCCTCCATTACAAGAGTATCAGAAAATGAGTGACTTTTCCATTACTGTAATTCAGATAGTCAATAAAAAATAAGACCTAAAATGTTTAACAGTGAGAAAAATTGAGCCACCCTGCTAAAAACCTTGCACTTCTTGATAATAATGTCTGAACAAGTATTAAATCCAAATATGGTAGGAAAATTACCTTAATTAGGTGTTAACATTCACCAGACCAAAAATACTTGTTTTTCAGGCAACTGTAGGCAAAATTTATGTATAACACATGCTTTATCACAGGCATTTAACATCTTATAGTACCAGTTGTATCTGTAGTTCATTTTCTGATTTCCCTTAATACCTTCTGCATAACTCTTCTCTAATCAAACAGCAGCTCTGAATTTATATCTTTTAAAACACTTAAATCTCTTTACACATGACTTTGACACAGTTTAAAATAAAAGCTACGTAACTATATTAATCCCTTTTTATATGAATTCATAATTTAGGGGTAACATTGCTTTTATAGAACTTTTAAAAATTATTTTTAAAAAGTGTGAGAACATACTAGCCATTGCAAACACTTGCCTTTTTATGGTCTGCTTTTACATACGCCATAAACCAGTTATGGCATTTTGAAATATGTAGTTTAAATTCTTGCAGGAAAAAACTGTGATGACAAATTATCAAAATTTTACAGTACATATTTTTGCTGATACTGGACTCTTGGTAGCACTATCCTAGTCATGTCATGGAGTTTTTATGTAAGCTGTATCCATTAGGGAACATTTCAAAGCCATGTGCCTTTGCATACTGTCCACATAATGGACAGAACTTCAATGTCAGCTTAATTCCTCTCACTGCATGGCCAGATCAGAGCTTTTCTTCTTATGATTCTTGAGGTTTGTTCTAGTCCACTGCTACTTTGTAGCACATTGATGATTCTACATTAGCTACCTGCTTTTCTGTCAGTCAGGCACATTTCCTTTCCTATCTTGTCTTTCAAACTAAACTGAATTCCTAACTTTATACATGTGTCTTTGATGCTGTTTGATTCTTTGAAGCCCTCCTCCCCAAAAACCTGCTACAGTCTCTTTGAAGAACTCAGGGAAACTAATGGTTTCTCTTGACCCGTTCTCTAAATTCTGTCTTGCCATCTTTAGAACAGGACATGAAGAGATGTTGGCACCCAAGTCACTTCAAAAGCCACAAAAAACTCCTCAGTTAAGTCATGGGCATGTGGAAAGAAGAAACATAGCATCAGGGATTAAACTCAGCTTCCTTAAGTAGCAGTACACCCTTGTAGATCTTCTGAGACCACAAAATTTCTCCAAAGGAAATCTCGTAAGAACATCCCATGGGTATGTTATATACCCCCTGCATGCATCATGCATATTTTACATTTTTATATCAGTATG
Organism: Myiotriccus ornatus; assembly: GCA_036023395.1. Classification (NCBI taxonomy): domain Eukaryota; kingdom Metazoa; phylum Chordata; class Aves; order Passeriformes; family Tyrannidae; genus Myiotriccus; species Myiotriccus ornatus. The sequence continues at coordinate 39,579,078 of JAYRBT010000139.1, forward strand.
CATGGTCTAATAATTTAGCAGTGCTGATGAGGATGCTGCTTGTTCATCAGCCACTAAATCGTCTGACCATACATGGTATAGAAATTGAGTTGAGGGACTCATTCCATATGTTTTTCCCCTCCTCTATTTGTATGTCCTGGGGAAGAGCAGACTGTCAGTGCTAAAAACCCTGTGGAGCTCAGGTCTCAAATACAGAAAAAGTACAAGCCCTCATAGGAAGAGAAGAGTTGATTCTTCCTTAAGTTTTGCTTGGAATCATGTCACTTTTTAATGGATATTGCTTACCATTTCTTTTTCCTTTATAGGTAAGACCATTACTCTGAAAACAAAAATATTTATGCTCTCCTAGATCCTGCAGGGGTCATTTTGTAAAGTCCTGCTTCTTGTGGGGTTACATATAAAAGATTAGATAGATTAATCCAGGAGAAAATACAGAAATTTTCTTTCTTTGCTGTCTACAATAATCTCCTGCTACAGGAAGAAGTATATGAAAGGTGATATAAAAAAAAAAAAAAAGTATATTTTTCTAAGGTAATTTTTTTTCTTTTCTTTTTGATTAATTTCAATTCCACATTAGAAATGGGTCTTCTAATTACAAGAAAATTACTATTCCACATAAGTTCTTTTCAGATCGTGTCCTACCAGTTTTTAGGAGACACCTTAATTTTATACTGCTTTAAAGTAAACTGGTCTCTATGACACCATTTCGGGATATAGTTGATGCCTTTGGCACCACTTCGTGATCAATTGTGGCAGCAGTTGCCATGAGAATGCACTTCCTCAGAACATGCTATTCTGTGTAAAACGTCTCCATTTAACACGCAACAGACCTATCTATGTTCAGCCAGTCTCTACGTGAAGATCTTATGTTGTGTTCCCACCAAGAACAATCATTTCCCTTTAGATTATATCTATATGGGCTATGGCTCTTGCAATATAAATTCTGCCCAGGTGAAACAATCAGTATCCCAGTTATAAGTAACCAAGGGTTAGTGTCAAATGTCTCCTGGCATCTGTGTTGTCAGTGCTGCAAGCCTGTCGTCAATTTAAAAAATGTAGAAAAATACACTACAGAACTCTGCCTTCTCCCCACTTATAGCAACTGCCATTTTGTTCTCTTTTTCGAGTGTTCTTCAGGTTTTCAGTTTGCTAGTCAACATTGCAGTGCCCATGGAAGCCTAGTTTATCTGTCAAACAGGCTTTGTATAGTGTAGCCCACAGATATCCAATTTCTGAACATGCCATCTTCTCAGAGACTCTTTCCACCATGTACATTTCAGGCCAGATACAATCTTAACTGTAGTTAGAGACTATAGAACTTAGTTCTGTAAGAGGTAAGAGGAGTTTTAAGGCAACAGCCTTATATATATTTGCAAAAAAAAAGTGGTTCATGCTGAATCCTTATTTAAAATGTAAGAATCTAAATGTTTAAACTGAAATTCAGTAATGCCCTTGCTTCCACGAGGGAGATTGCTTTGCAACTCTTACTCTGCAGGATGTTCTATCACTCGGTTTTCACATCAGGAATCTCTGCAAATCATTCTAGGCTACTAATAGTTGGCCTGTTGTCAGAAACAACTGTTGATGTTCTTTATCTTCTAATGTGACAACCTTTTGACTCTTTCTCATGCTGTCTTCTGCATTTATCTCTGAAAACAGTCTTTATGATCCCTCCTCTGCAACAAGGACAGCTGAGATTGAAACTCTTGTAGTGCACAGTTTTCCACAAGGACAAGTGGTGGGATCCATCAGAAGCTTTTACCTAAAGAGAGTTCTGCCTTTCTTGTACCAAAGGAAGTTAACTTGCCTCTATTCGTTTTTAAACTTCACACTTCGTCTCTGGAAACAAATCTCTGAAAATTAGATGTTGTAATGAGGACATGACCTTACAAGAAGAGTCTCTTCTCATCAGAAGCTGAAAGACTCAAGGAACTGCCAGTCCCCTCTCAAAGACATCTGGTGTGTAAAAGAATACCATTAAAATCACTAACTCCCTCTTTCTTATGAAAGGTCCACTTGGCTGCAATTCAAACAGAGTGAGAGGCTTTCCCATGAATTTTCTCGTATTTGACATTTGCTATACAGCCACCGGAGCTCCTTTCACACTTTTGCTAAATATTGTGCACTTCCTAGAGTGTCTAGAAAAATTAAAGTCTATGAGAAGTCCAACTCTGAATCCTTACTTAATTACAGTCTGTGAAGAACTCTTCCAGTTCATTGCGTGGGATTCTACTTGGGATTCTTAGTGTGTAATTTTATAGAGACAGTCATGGCAGAAAAAAAAAAAAAATTTCTCACCTGAAACTGTTATTCTTTAAGACATTTGTATGCATATTCAAAACTCTTTCCCATCACTGTCCATTGCAAAATCTTATATTACCTCTGGACTACATCACTGTAGAGAAGCTGAGAATTAGGAATATGGTCTGCCTCTTATTTCTCTGTGGATGGCAGACAGAAGAGGGCATAGGGAAGTGTTTTAATGGAAATTGCCGAATTTAAAACAGTTGGAGTACCAATGCTGGTGTATTGATAACTGCAGTGTGAACTAATGTATATATATATATATACCTATTCAGTAAAGACTGCAGCCTGATCTGTCTTCATATCCTATTGATTATTCCTTTGTGACAGTATTGTACTGTTGCTAAGATTATGTGCCTTCTTTAACAAAAGAAGATAATATACTGTTAATAAACTTCTAATACAGGTATTGAGAAAGTCTTATCACCTTTTTTGTAGCCAGAACAGCTATACGTACTTCCCTTACATTAGCAGAACTTACTTAGACCTTTCCATTGAATAGATCAGTTTGCAGTCCTCAAGGTATTTAAAAAAAAAAACACAAACATTTTTTCAAAGATATGGTATCTTCTCCAATTAAGTGATTGTTAAAGGTGGCCTGTCATTTTCATGAATATTTACATTTCATTGCAAGAATATTTACATCCCAGACCAAAGTTCTTTCTCTGTGAACAGTTCTCAAAGCAGGTAAATATATTTTATCTATTGTATTTTAATGACTATACCGACCTGTAGCTCAGATGTAAACATCAAGTGATGAGCCCCATGGCTCATCATCCTAGAGTCTACTTCTGACATATTTTCAGCATGAGATACTTCAAAGTAATGTGTAATACACATTCAAAGTAATGTGTAAGACTACCAAATTTGCCAAGAATCAGTTAAACTCAGATACAAATTTCTGTCAAATTCTAATTTGTAGTAGTTGGTGGTAGTTGTTTTGTGTTTTGGTTTTTTGTTTGTTTGGTTTTGGGGGTTGATTGTTGTCTGTTTGGGGTTTTGTTTGTTTCTTTGTTGTTCGTATGTTTTGTTTTATTTTCCTTGTAAAGTAGGGAAGAGTTGTTTTACTTTTCCAATACTTCAGTTTACTATCAATACTAACAATTTCCAGATACTTCAATTTACAGTAAGTGAACAGAGGGGGACCAGTCACAATAGGAGAGCATTACAATTGCTTGATCGACTGCAGACCCCACTGCACTTGGTTGATCAGTGTATGTGGTGGTTTCAGCTAGGGTAGAATTAATTGTCCTCACAGTAGCTAGTATGGGACTGTGCTTTGGATCTGTGTTGAACACAGGCTGGAGAATACAGAGATGTTTTTGTTATTGCTGAGCAGTGATTACACAGAGCAAAGGCCTTTGCTGCTTTTTGCACTGCCATGCTGACAAGGAAGCTGGGGGTGTATGGGTGGCTGGGAGGAGACACAGCTGGGACAGGTGACCCCAAGTGACCAAAGGGGTATTCCAGACCATATGAGATCATGCTCAGTATATAAAGTGGAGAGAAGGAGGAAGGGGAAGACATTTGGAGTGATGGTGTTTGTCTTCCCAAATAACCCTTACATGTGATGGGGCCCAGCTCTCCTGGAGGTGGGTGAATTACAGCTTGCCCATGGGAAGCAGAGAATTAAATCCTTCTTTACTTTACTTGTTTGCGTGGTTTCTGCTTTTCTTATTAAACTACCTTTATCTCAACCCATGTGTTTTCCAGCTTTTACTCTTCCTGATCTTGCTGGTGGGAGCAGCTGCATGGGCTTTGGTTGATGGCTGGGGTTAAACCACAGCAGTACTTTTTGGCCCGCACACAGGGACTTAAAGGGTTCGAGATAACAACAGATTTGATTGAGATATGTTAGACTGAAATTATGTTTGTTAGTGCTTTTTAAGCTACTAATGAGCAGGCTCCTGTGCTTGCTGAAAGGCTCACTTTCCTTACTGTACATTAGAGTATTGTGCTTGTTAGTGGCCATTTTTTGCTTTTACTGCTTGCTGTAGTGCTATACTGCTCATCACCTCAATGAATTGTGCCTAGGAATGTTTTGATAACAGCCATGGCAATGTGCCTGGGCTGGCAGGTGGCCAAGGTATTGCTGCTGTTTCTGTGTTGCTGTACTGGACAGGCTGTGACTCCAGTGTGAACTAGAGTTGAATGGACTGTGACACGTGAATGAGTCTGTGATGGAGCAGAGGTCTACCTGCAGCCCATGGGGCAGCCCATGCTGGAGCAAGTGCATGCCGGAAATAAGAATGTGACCCCGTGAGATGCCCATACTGGAGCGGGATTGCTGGCAGAACTTGTGACCCCAGTGGGGACCCACACTGGAACAGCTTGTGAAGAACTGTAGCCCATGGGAAGGACCCAGACTGGAGAAGTTCAAAGAGAACTGTCCCCATGGGTGGGACCCCACACTGGAGCAGAGGAAGCAAAGATTCCCTTGCAGCTCGTGGTGAAGATGATCATGAAGCACTCTGTCCCCCTGCAGCCCATGAAGGACTATGATGTGGACTATACTAATGGTGCCCTATAGCAGGAACCCCTGGGGACAAAGGGAGGAGTTCATTGTATTATTAAACCAGACAACCTGGCCCAAAAGGACGGCATTGAAATTGTGATATATCTGCCTTTAAATTGTTATAAACCATCGTTTGAGTTGTATGTTTCAGGAATTACTATGCAAGGAACCATCTGAACCAGTGGAAGAGAAGCCTTACAAGAAGAAGTTGCGGTGCAGCAGTGAGCTGACGTGAGCCCAGTAACTCCCCACACACCACCACTCCTGTCTCAAGTGACCACCAGAACAAATGGAGCCCAAAGTCATGGACTAAATTAATTCAACAGACATTTTGTGGTTAATTTATGGACATTTTTCAAGTGTGGTCCATAGGCTAAGGAAATGATATCTGTGTCAAAGAATGGGAAGAGCAGTGGTGGTCAGTGTAGTTGTACTGAATAGTGTGGGACTGGAGAATGATGTAAATGGTATGGAATATGGGGTGGAATGTGCCGTTTTCAGGAGAGGTAAAATTTGTTGTCTTCATAGTGGCTAGTATGGGACTGTGCTTTGGATTTGTGCTGAATACAGGCTGGAGAATACAGAGATGTTTTTGTTATTGCTGAGCAGTGATTACACAGAGCAAAGGCCTTTTCTGCTTTTTGCACTGCCATACTGCCAAGGAAGTTGGGAGTACATGGGAAGTTGGGAGGAGGCACAGCTGGGACAGGTGACCCCAAGTGACCAAAGGGATATTCCAGACCATATGAGATCATGCTCAGTATATAAATTGGAGAGAAGGAGGAAGTGGAGAGACATTTGGAGTGACAGTATTTGTCTTCCCAAGTAACCCTTACATGTGATGGGGCCCTGCTCTCCTGGAGGTGGCTGAACTACTGCTTGCCCATGGGAAGTAGAGAATGAAATCCTTCTTTTACTTTGCTTGTTTGCGTGGTTTCTGCTTTTCTTATTAAACTGCCTTTATCTCAACCCATGAGTTTTTCAGCTTTTACCCTTCTGATCCTCTCTCCAGTCTCGCTCATGGGGGACTGAGTGACCCACTGCATGGGCCTTGGTTGTTGGCTGGGGTTAAACCACGGCAGGGTAGAAGTGATTAGTGGTTTAGTGATGTAGAAGGTGGGTCTAATTCCTCCACTGACATCAAGTCAGTGAGAATTAAATTCTCCGTTATTTCTGTCAAAAACCCCTATTATGTTTTGCCTATGTATGATAGAAGGAATTGGCTGGTACAATCAACTTCTGTAGAAGTTATTCTTGGCTCTCATCTTCTTTTGTAGCTATTTTGAAATGTTCCATGGCTATGAGTATCACAAGTTAATAATAAATGTGAGGAAGGTAAACATTCTAATTAAACAATTAGTACTATGTGTGTAATCAAGATGTCTCTGTGTTCTTGCACTGAAGGAATAAATAGGTTTGCTAGATTTTTGTTTTACATTTTGTGTTCTTTGAGAACATTCTGTCATATCTCTCAACACTAAAGCTAGCATTGCTTTTATTTCAATGGATTTGGTCTCTCCAGATTTGTCACCTGTGACAAGAATATTTCTTTTTCTGAGCTCAGATGTTCTTTAAAGAACACAATTAGAAACGGCAGTGCACAATTATTTTCTAAGTGCTCCTTTTTATTTCCTATTATATTTTTATATTTTTATTTGTTTTATTTTTTGGTTTGACATCTCCAAGTCTAGCAATCTATAAAGAGCTGAGAAACACATCCTTAGAAAGCATATTTGCCATACTACTTCAAAGCATTAGTCTGTCTCAACCGATATTATGCTTCTAGTTGTAAATGCCAATGTATCATTATTGTTTATCCATTTTCTTAACTAAGATAGCTTTTTGCTGTGCTTAACTCCATCTTTGGAATTAGGATTTGTGCTATATTCAAGAGGATGCTCTTAACCTTGGTGATTTGTTTAGTATATCTGATTAGTATTTTGAAGTCTTAGAGAAATAGTTCTTTTCAGTTCCCAAGATTTTATATCTTAAAATGCAAAATAATTAGCTTTCAATTGAATTGTAGCTTTTATGAATACGTAGTAAAGTACATAGCATTACTTGGTGCCATGTTTTATTTCCAGAAAGAAGATATAAGTAGGACATTGAAATCTAGAAAACTTCTGATTTTGAAGTTAGTTGTTACTTCATTCTTCATGAAAGTGAGTCAAATGTTTAATACATTGATATTGAAGGAAAAATGTTAATAGTAGAAATTACTAATTAATTATTTGCAAGAATTATAAAGGTACTTAAATCATTACTTCAAAACAGTTTTCACAGATGTCACCCAAACCTGAAACAACCCATGTTTACATATTACAGACACAGAAGAGTTTGTTTATAAAGGTACTCGTTAGTATGGAGTCAAATTTTAGTTTATAGTTGTAAGATTTAAACAACTCTCTATGCTTGTTTGTGAGTCTATCCAAATTCATAGATTTAAATTCCCACTTTCTAAACGGAAATATTGAACCTTGTATTTAATTGTGATTGTGTGCTTTTTGCTTGTTTGGGTTTTTTGTTTGTTTTTGTGGGTTTTGTTTGTTTGCGTTTTTTTGCATTATGTTGTTAGCTTATTTATTTGTTGAAGGACATACCTATTTTTATGTAATTCCTCCATGCTATGTGTGTTAAAACCTACATGATAAATCTGTAAAATTGTATTGTTTTATTTTTTATTATGCTATTCTTCTTATACATACTAAAACTGAATTAAAATGTTCCTTCTGAATTGTCAGAAGTTATAACCTTGCTTTATTATGTTTATTGCAAAACATTCCTATAAATTCTTATTTTCTTCCGAGCAAATCTGGTCAAGAATAACACCTCTGCTAGTGTCAGAAATCATACTTGAATTATTAAAAATACGAGGAAGTCCTATTTTATTTTCCTCACCATGTTACTGTTTTCATTCAGAGATTGTGAAACATTCTTTCTTGTGGTTTACATGCAAAGAGAAAAAAAATCCTTTAATATTTAAACTTTTGACATTACTGTGCTTTCACTGGGAAAATATCTAAAGCCTTCTGTATATATCTGTTCATTTTCTTGGTAATCATAAATAGCTTCTGTGTGACTTGACAGCTTGGATATTCCCTCCTGAATTAAGTTCAGGCCATTTGTTGGGTAGCAAGGGGAAACTCATATGACAGATTCCTACACTGGCAAGCCTAGGAAAGTTCTAACAGCACAGTAGTTACTTTTCAGGAATTATTCCTCTGTTAACAAAAGTCTATTTTCCCCCGGATAATTCAAGGAGTGTTTATTAGTTTAGTTCTAAAGTTATCTTTAGATAAGGTATAATACAAAAGCTGTCCAAACAGACTTGCGTTTTAAAGTATTTCTGTATAAGTATTTTGAATTTTCTATGGATTTGTGTATTTTAAAAAGTAGGACTGTATTTTTATGACATGCATTCAAAAATGCAATTTAAAAAAGCATAAGCCTGAACTACATGACTACTTTCCAATACAAAATTGTACACACTTCTGTTATTGCCTATAGCTTCAGGAATTTATTTTCCCACAAAATATAAAGCCCTCATCTAAAATAATCTATAAGAATAATTTTTTCTGAACTGTCTCTATTCTGAACAGATGAATGTGTGTGCTAAGCAACAGCAAAAGGTTTTTAATAGAAAATTAAAGTATTCCTGGCTGTAAGTAGCCTTTAAGAGTTTGTCAGTATTGTCCCTATCAGATACTATTTCCCAATTAAAATGAAAATGTAAACATTAAAAAAAAAGTGTAGAAAAAATGCACCAAATCTTACATGCTTATTTTCACAGGAATAGAAAATGATTCACATAATGCTTTCCATTCCTGCTCTCACACAATTGAATGATAAAGCTAATAAATGCCCTTTCCTGTGTGGACTCACAATTACCACTGTAACAGCTGAAACAGCTTTCCTGTATGTAAAGCTGCAGCACTACCTGGCTCCATTATTGACATGCTGGAGACTAAATTGCACTTTCATACTAGCAGCTGCCTGGTAAAAGAGAAGGATGTGAAAATGGCTACATCACTAAGGAAACTAAAACTTTAAAATGAGAGAAGGGTGGCCTAGGTCGAATAAGTACTTTTGTGAAATACAAGCTGCCTGTGAGACCCAGAGAGCAAAAGAGTTCAGCAAGGGAAGGAAAAAAAGCCATAAGCAAATAAGGTTTGCTTATATAAATACAGAACATCTACCTCTAAGTAAAACTAAGTCCAGAAAGTCAATATGTGTTTTAAACTGAGTGTATTCTTATTTTGTGTGTGTGTATCTCTCTCTCTCTCTCTTTCTTTCTTTTTATTTTACATCTGTATAAAATATACTTTGAGTTAAGTATCCAGAAACTTCTACTGATAACATTTTATATATATATAATAAATTATTATTTTATTATAATTTCTTAAATTGTATATATATTATATATTTTATATATATATAGTAGCATGCTCACTACAGTGGTACCTAGAAGCTCGTCTGTTCTTTGCTCAGTATCTGACAGTGTTCATCTAACACAAATGAAAAAGCTGCTGTATAATTTTTCCCCCTATGAATTGATGACATCTTCCTCAGCAGCAGGAAATCTCTATCCTAAGTTTTCAGTTTCAGTGAATAGACAGAGTGCGTATGCATTTTTCCTTTCCATACGACCAGCCTGTCTCCTCATCTTTTACACTGAATCTTGTTTGGGAAACAAAGAAAACAGGACAAAGAAGGAGAGTTCATCTTAAATTTTCTCAGTTCTACAATAATGTATTCATTTATTCCAAATATTCTGTTTGGCTCTGTCATTGCTTAGTTGTGGGAGGAGTGACTCGAATAAGATCTTTCCTTCAGTAGCTTCTGATAACTTATTAAGGCTGCAGCATGTTGTCCTGTTTCGTGTCTCATTCATTATCTCTCTTCTATGACACCTCTTTTTTTCACTCGGTTTACCTTAAGTTCTTTTTCTGAGAACAGTTATAGAAGCAGAAATAGGTGATATTTCTATCAGCATGCTTGATGAACTATTTTGCCAAACTTCAGAAGAACTGATGATGTTTAACTTTGCTGTCCCGAAATACGGGGTATTTAAACACATATAGTAGAAACTTGTTCCAAAGACTGAGTTGTATACAAAGTGTCTAAAAGAATAAAAAACTGAAATGTAGTCATATGTGTTCTTCTCTTGTTATTTTGCTTAAAGATATTCCTTTCAAATAGTATAGTAGAATTTTTGCTGTAGCTGCTTTCAGACATAAACATTCACATAAAAGGCAGCATGGCATTATTTTGAGGCAGTCAAGTTGAAATCAGAGAGAATTTGGAACAAGCTGGCAATCCTTATGTCTGACTAAAACTTAAAGCCTTGTTCCGAGGTGTTTCAATAAAGAAGTGTTTAAGGCTTTTCTTGATGAGAACGTGAGACCGAAGATTTCTTGTCATTTGAATGAGAAGGTTTCTCCATCTCAGTAAATCATTTGGTAATACTTCTTCCCTCTCACGCCCCCCTCCCTCCTCCCCCCAGATTACATAGATTGAGAGTGAATTTAAGAATCTTGTGATCTTGCAAGTGGTATGGTACACAGGACATAAAAAGAGAAAAGCGGTGACTTTACTACATTAATTTCTACCTTAGTAGCCAAATAATCACATTTCATTCAAACAGTTTGGCACAATTGTCCTTATTGTGGGGAGACCTAGATCTGAGTTGGTGGAAGGTTTCCAAATTACAAAGAAACTTTGTTCCAGATGAATATTAGTGACATAATTTGCAGTGCATAATGGGGAAACTCCTTTGTAGCTTTTTATACAACACATAAGTTGTGAATTGTTGTAATGTCAGTTTACCAGCCTTTACAAAGTTTAGATAATTTAAAAAATATTACAATTGTTATACATCAGACTTTGGCTTTTAATAGCAGAAATTATGTATATGGATTTTTTTGCTTGCTAGATGTAATGTCAGCATTCCCATAAATTTTCTGCATTTCCTTCATGTGGGAATTAATGCAAGTCTTCAGTATTTAGCTATGGGGGTGTTTTTTCCAGTATAGGTATGTATTAAAATCTATTAAACATTCTTTCATACTTTTACAGGGGTTTTCTTCTTGGCTATGGTAATTCAAAGTCAAATTCTTAAGAGACAAGTCTGAGTCACATTTCTTTCCTCTGAATATCAGTCCTTGTTGTAAACTGAAATATGACTGCATACTATTTATATATTATTTACATATTATTATATAATTATTTACATATTATTTATTGCATATTATTGTGTTATTTATTTGCTGAATATCAATGAACCAGGTATCTAGTAAGGAAACACATTTATTTATCACATCTTAATGGGACTTAAAAAAGATTTGTTGTACACTGTTCTGAAAGTATTGAGAAGAACCCACAAAAGAATTCAATGTGGTATTTTTTTGGTCACTACTTCACACATTTTCGGTCCTCTGAATTATCTTCAGAAGGAACACTTACTTCAGAGGAGCAGACAAGCTGCAATTCGGTTCATTGTGGAAGCACATAAAAATCATCAGTGTTTTTCAGCTGATTGCTTACCTCAGTACTGAGGCTTTTTCTTCATTATGAGCTGGGAATTGTGTCACTGTCAGTGGCAATAATAAAAATAGTAGCCAATGGACATAGATTTACATCATGTATTTTAAGGTAAGTTTTTTTGTCATTTTTTTGTGGATCTATTTCATGCATACCGTTTCTTAAAAATCAAAACAGAGTTTGTTCAGATGTCCAACTTGAGAAATAAAAAAGACCATCTCACTACAAACTAAAAGAAAATCCAGGCTAGATCAAATAAAGCAAACTGTCTTCTGGATTTTACTTTGATTTCAGTATTCATTACAAAGGAAGAGATTACATACATTGAAGACACTTGCACAGCTCCTAGAGTTTTCAGGTGCTAAGAGTTTATTTCAGATTATTAAACTGTCAAATCCCTGAATTTAGTATTGAAAGCTGAAAATAACGTATTTCTCCAGAAAGTTTAGTATTCTTGCTTGTATGTGGAAACCAGCTCATCAACTTTGCTTTCTCATTTACAAGTTTCAGCTTCAGTCTTATGCGGTGCAGGAACTTCGTGCAGGAGTGTGCACCTTCATGCTGTTGTGTGTACACTGTGTGCGTCTTCATACACTGTTATACGTGGATCTGCTCCGTAAGGGAAATACACTCCATGTAGGCAGATCCTGTTATCTCTGTGAAAACACCCCTTCTACCTTCAGACTAAGGAAATGTGTTTTCTTGGCATTTGCATAGGGCAGCAATTGTGATATGGAGGTTCTTCAGAAAGTCTAATTTTCTCAAGAAGTAGAATTGTCCTTCACATACTTTCACTATTACAGTGAAATCAGTAAGATGTCAAATGCAATGGAGTCGTAAGGGAAAGAAGGCCACCTCATATGGAAGCTCAGAAGTAATGTGGAATCCCTGGACTTTTACAAAATAGCATATCTATGAGCCTTCTGTATCTCAGAGACTTCAGAGAAAAAGATTAACTGAGCTCTCATGGAGTATTTTGAACCACCAAAAATTAAACAGCAGAAATATTCCTTTCACTGTTTCCAAAATTCATTCACTAGTTCTGACCCCGTTTAGTTTTGATAGCTTAGCTTCTCATGGGCAGACATGTATCTTCCCTTGAGTTTAATTTTACTTGACAAGCTGGGATCTTAATATTTGTTAATTAACTGTTAATTCTCTCATCAAAACTGCTGAGCTCACAGATGAGTGGCTAGTATGTCCCTCAAGTTATGCCATACATAATTGTTGCACCTGTTACGGTGTCTTGGGGCCCGGGAAGTCCATAGGATTTAGTTAATTCTGAAGCTCAGTATATTAATGCTCAATTTTTCTTTGTGCTTAATAAATTCTTAGTCTTAGTGTTCCATAAGTCATTTCTCTACATCTCAGTTGTCATAGGCCAGTATCAATTTTCTGATAAAACTGAATTTTTACGAGGGTAAAGAAGGCTTGGGTCAAGTAATTAATTAATTAGAATTGCAGTGCAATCTTATTATTCAACTCTTTGATTATTTTGAAGATGTCCTTCTTTATTGATGCCATGTTACTCAATAAAATTTATATATTTTCATGGACATTAAAAAATATGTATTCTTTTTACGTGATTGTGTGTCCAAGATTGTGTGTGCAATATTTTCAGTTGCAAAAATGTACTTACAGGAATGCAATTATACAATCTCAAATTAAACAGTAAGATTTTTTTTTCTGACCATCCAAAGTAAAAACCTTATAAATGAATGAAGGCCTGAGTTGAATTTGAAAAGGAAATATTAGTTAGGATATGTAGAAGGAATAAATGAAGACTTTCAAGTCAATTTTAATGGCAGTTTATAATGTAGTTAATCATCAACCAGGACAGTACAGAATCCCTGTGTTAGCTGCCATTTTTTTAACTAACTCAATTTAGAAGCACCTAGAAATAGCGGGGGGGGGTAGTAATTATTGGGAGAAAATAGTTAAATGTCTTTCTGCTTTATGGCACAGATCTGGGGTTTGGTTATGTTCCACTGTTTTTGCTTGCAGAATGATGCCTCCATCTTTGATCTGACATATACTTTGTAGATGGGTGTACCTGAGTAGCCCTCCTTGCTCATTTTTCTGGAAGATACATATTCCACAGTCCAGAGCTGCCTGATACAGCTAAGAAAAAGATGGGAACAAATTTGTACTCATTAGCAGAAAGACCCAATAGTTGTACAAAATGAAGCAAGAGACTATAAGGTTATAAAATACTCTAAATGCTTATGGCTGCAATCCCTATTCATTGCTATCACTGCAATCATTGTTATCAGTGAGATACATATAATTAAATTTGAGAAGTGTCTGATTCAGAATTTGTGACTCACAAACTGTTTTTAACAAATAAACCGCAGTAAAAGTAAGACAGGGTACCAGCATCTCTGAGATTCACAAAAGGTACATGATGTTCTGAACCAGCTGTCATTTAAAAAATAAAAATTTCTTAAGGGTTTTTTTAATAGATTTTTCATTGATGAAAATCAAATTCTTGAAACTGCAGGCAGTAGGATGCCTTAGGCAGCCAAGCATATCAAAACATGGTGCATGGAGTGACTTTTACTACTCCTGCTATTTAAAGTCCTATTTTCATCAGCTTATTAGCTACTAGTGATCCCTAAGGAAAAATACAATTAAAACTTAATCATACCAAAAGCTGAGGTTCTTCTGATTCAGCGAACTTGTAATCTTGTATATTTAGTAGTTTTCTTGTAAATGTCTTATCACTGAGAATATAAGATGTATCAATTAGCTTCAGTTTGCAATAATGCTGTTCCTCCAAACTCAGATGGCAGATTTTATCTGTGTCTGAAGATGTTAAGGAATTCTGGCTGCCACCATTACTTATTTATTTTCTTTTTACATCAGGGCAGAACCTTTATTCCCTCTAACAGTCATATTGCATAACCTCCCCATACCTAGTCCTGTTCTCCACAGAAGATTCAGGCAGTTAAGAAAAAGTAAGTGTGAAGAATACAAACAGCTTTAAAAGACAGTCTGTGCATACAGCTGTGAAAATAACTGATTTTTGTGGCTTTTTTCCCCATCTGAAAGCTAAGTGAAAATCATTTGAAACAGATCATTTTGAGGTTTTAATCTCTGGGTGAAATTCAATGCAGTCAAAAATGTTTATTTTGAGGAAAATAGGTTTTTCATTTAAAAATATGAAAATCAAATATTTCTAATGAAAAAATTCATAGTTCAGTCAGTTTACTGTGAGTACTTTTTAAATGTTTTTTATATTGTTTTTACTCCTAAAGCAAATTTTGGGCAAACCCTACTTCTGCTGTTGCTTTGATAACACAGAAGATTAAAAAACAAAAACCTACAATGTTTAACATATAATGAATAACCCTGTGTTTCAGTTCTGAGGTGATAGCAACAGTATGACTGTAATAGCAGTAATAGCAACAGTGACACTGTTTCAACTTGAATCTTTGAACTTCTAACTAATTGTGTTAGATTAAGTTACTTATCTACTTGTAATTTATGACAGTTTAAATTAAG
>JAYRBT010000139.1:39594040-39604444 GCA_036023395.1 Myiotriccus ornatus
TGAATCTTTGAACTTCTAACTAATTGTGTTAGATTAAGTTACTTATCTACTTGTAATTTATGACAGTTTAAATTAAGAGAAGAATATTTAAAAATTAAGAAAGTTTTTATTTCACTTGTTGTGAAAATTACTTGTTTCAAACACAGAAACTTTTTTACTGTAATTGAAAACTTTTTCACCAACTGAACTAAGAATATTTTTGAGGTCTCAATTTGCTTTCCTTATGACTTTTCCTGAAATTCTGATCTGTTGATTTCACATTACTTGAGTTTCCATGTTCATTCTCAATAGTGAGAGAGCATAAACAATCATATTCAGAATCAAGTTATCTAATTTACAAAGGTGTTTTTCAAGATAAAATTTTGACAGGCTCTGCTTTCAAGGTATAAAAGATCTGTCCCTGTTCACAAGACCTAAATTCCAGGAGTAGAGTTTGATTTTGTTCACCAAGGGAGCCATTAGCTTTTTAAAAACCGAAATTTTCAAAATAATTAGGGAAAATAGTAGTTCAAAGACAAAGAATACTTTGTTATTATTTTTCATAGTGGGAGTTGAGAATAGCATCCTTACTAGCCACCCTCTAGGAAGAAATACAATTAAAAGACTCAGAGAGAGTCTTTTACCTTTAGTAATTTTAATCAGTGATACATTTCCATAAACACATTTTTTCTGTAAACAATTTGCAAGGGAATGTATTTCATGCTGTTTTAACATGCTGAGACCAACTTTATTCTGATACATGCAGGTCTTTTAAAACAACTGAAATAGGACCCATTCTGTGCTTGCTGGAGGGCACCATGTCATGAAGATTATAAAACTATAAACTGCATTCTCTCTATGACTGGCCTTGAGACATCTAAAATTACTTATTATTAGACAGTTTGCAAATAACCCTTTCAAATCTTTCATCTCATTAAAGCTGTACATTGTTGGTTACCATACAAGCTGTACCAGTTTATCTGATCTTAAATACCTGTCTGAATTTTTCTACTGGTATGACAACACAGTTTTTGTAACTGGATTGAAATTTAAATTTAAAACAGATTTGCCACCCTGTGTGTGGTCTAGTCTTAAACTTCAGGTGTATGATCACAGAGATCATGATGTCAGAGGTGTTCTGACATGCATGAAAATTTTGTTTTCCTGGCCTAATCAATAGGCTTATTCTTCCAGTTAAAAGAGAATGGAAGGAATGTTCTTGAGTAGAGAAAGACCCTTCTATCAAGATTTATCTTATCTCCATCAGAGATATTCATAGCTGTCAATTAAGGTATTTAGTAACACTTTTTCCTTGCAAAGCCTTTTGATAGATAGGAAAACAGGAAGAACTTTTAAAAATCATGGGGAATTATATTCTTTCATTCAAGAAAGTGTGTCTGTATGAAGAATTCCAGTTCTAGTGATGGTAGAAAAGAGTTATTTTGAACTGGAATGGAATTGCAAGTTCTTTTCAGCATTTAAACCTCCAATTCTGTGTCAAAAATAATGGTTATGCAATGTCTGGTAAGTGATACACCTCCTAAAATAGTGTCTACAAAATAGATGCACTTTCACAAATTTATACACAGCTAATTTCCTATCATTGTTGTATCAAAGTAGCCTGCTTTTTTTAGAATCTTTGATTAAACCCTGAAGCACTGCTTTGTCATAACAAGTCTCATGTAGATTGTGCTCTGACACTCAGAAACAATCTGTACCTCCCTGACTCACAGGCAAAGGGAGCAAGAAGTGAGACTAAGTTGCTAACTCAACCTGGTGACTTAAGATTTCCAAGACTTCTTTCAGATGCAAAGAAAAATCCTGTTTCATAATAGTATCAACATTTTTCTATTTTCTGTGCATGACATGGGCATCAGGGAAGGGAGAAATCCAGAGACTACTAGTAATAACATAAATGAATTGATAGCCCAAGTGCACTGAGCAACAGTATCCTTTCCATTAAAAAACCCCACCACCAACAACCACCCAACCACCCAATCAAAAAAAAGCAACCCTCCCTGTGAGGAATACTATTTCCTGGGCTACACTAACTTGCAGCACAAGTGAAATGTGCTAATGATTGCCATTGATTGCTCCTTTACCAAGTTTCAACTATTCTTATTTAAAGACTGTTTAACAGGATTACATCTTTCTGTACCGTCTCCCATTTGTATTGGATTTTAAGTATCCTGCACTTCTAATTACTAGAATTTACATCCCTTAATTTATTTTTACTCTCTTTTTTGGCATGAACTTGTTTAGACTGTGATTATGTCCTGTTGATTATAATGTCTTGCTGTTATTCTGGCTTCCACTAAACTAACAGCACAATGTTTTATCTGTCTCATTCAATGTCTATCAAAGGACCATAGATGTGTCAGCATAATTTCTGCTTTTTCCATTAAATCCACCAATTTCAACACCGGCATACCCCTTCATTTTCCCATAGTTTGTCACTCATCACATACCCATATACACACACATATGTATATGTATATGCATAAAGGATATTCAGGAGAATGTCTGGTTTTATAGCAAGTGGAATCACAGGATGTTTACAAACAAAGAGAATAAACAAAAATAAAGGAGCTTTTAAAAATACCTCTTTTAAATTTCTATACTTTTTCTGTAGCCGTCTATACGGATATCCACATAACATAAAAAATTAAAATTCCTTCAATTGTTAGTCTAAATTTTCTGTGGGTCATATTGATAGAAATTCTTTATTTCACAGGTTTTTCCTGTGAGAAAATGTTACGATCCACATAATTTGTGCTAGGAGATGGATTTTTTAAATTGTCTTACTTTTTTATTCTTACAAGACTGCAATTATATTTTGTATTGTTTGACCTTTTGCCTTGCATTTTGTCATGACTACATGGAAAATGAATGTGTTAATACAATAGCATTACATAAATTTTAAGCAATGCAGGAATAAATGATGGAACTATATTTAAGACAAAGGAAATCAAGAAATATCATAATATCATGAAGAATATATCACAAATCATATATATATCATATATATATCATATATATCATAAAGAAATATCACAATACAGTTCTTCCATTTTCGGTTTTGTGTTAATGTATACAAATGTATAATGTATACAAGGACAGCAGGGAGGGGTATTTCTATTAATTTATTTTGGTCCATTGCCATGTTTGGTCAACAGCAGAGAATAATCACTAAGTAGCAGCAGTGAGGAAGAAAAAAAACTTGGAAATAAATGTTTTCATTACTTTTTATTGAATTAGTGACTTGGCCATTGTCTTGGAACTGACTAGGCTCTACTGGGGCACAAGCTATTTCACTTCAAAACAACCTGATTGGAATGATTTCTTTTGTTACACTACTAGATGTGACCTTGTGTCCCAGTGGATTGTTATGTTCTATGTGACTGACTTCCTCCTCTCCCTTTGTGCACGTGTGCATAGTTAGTGATTCTGTCTATTAGACCAACCAAGTAAACATTGTTTGCCTTTTGGGAGCAGAAATATGACACTGGCAGTGGTCTGCAGTTGCTCCCTGTCACTGTCTTTTTGGGGTCATTTTTTTGCCTGTGTTTCTTTTCTTGGACAAAGTAAAACATTTTTTTGACTGGAATAAGGTGTAGTAAGACAACAGTTATACAACTTGTTTTAATGATCTATTTAATTAGGATCAAAGTTACAAAAAATTGATTCTTTTTTTTTTCTATGTTTTTATTTTATCAGTTAATTTATTTCATTTTCACATTCAGTAAAGATGCCGGCAGAAGAACTTTGACTATCTTTTTCTATATGTGAGTATTATTTGAATTTTAGGGATTTAGGTATCTACTTCCTGACAATGAAATTTCCCACCTGCGATGGCTTTCTGGGTTGCTGTAAAACTCTTATTCTGGTCCACATGCTTGTGATCTTAACTCTACACAAGCACATGAGGCTGCTCTGGTTACTTCTGAATTTCACGGGGTGTATTTTGGATTTAGATGTGTGCTAATACTGTTACTGTTTGGAAGTCTGTTAAGTGAGAAACATAAAAAGATAAAATTTATTCCTGGGAGTGATCTTAACAATAAACATTGTTCTTTAACTTTCATTAACATAAAACATCTTATTAACTTAAGCATGGATGCTTTGCCCAAGATATTTCTTCCTCTTCTCCGCCTCTACTTGTTTACAACCACCCTCCTCTGACGGAAGATAAGGGCACAAAGGGCTGAAGACCCTTTTCTGCTTTTTTAATGCACCAGTCTTGTTTATACCCCTAATGAAAACATGCCTTCTCATTGTCCGTGTTTTCATACCTGGAACAAGTTTTGTGGAGATGGATGAAATTATTTCACTCACTTCTGCCATTCTCCTTAATGTCTGGTAATCAACATTTTATTTCAGTATCAAAATTCCTCTCCCTCCTCCTTATTGTCAGGCTGTTTGCCCTCTAAAGGCTCCTGAATCTAGTCTTTATACTAGATTCATAATAAATCTGATTCTGAAAACATCATTTAAAGACAAAATAGTATTTTCAAATGAGCATCCTAGAAATGTTTTGCCTAATGAGAGATTTTTCTTTTCCCCTTGCACTCTTAATTTTCCTTTTCTCTTTTCAGATACTATAGTCCAGCACCTTCATAAATCTTTTCCCTGAAATCTAAATAACTCACTCTACCTTAATTTTCCATTATTTGATTTGAGGTAATTTCCTGTTGTTATTATCTGTCTAACTTTTCTTCTGCCATTCAATATTAATTTTCAAAAGCTTTTCTTTTACACAGTAGCTCTCACATGTGTTTGCTAATGTATCAGATTTCTGTAAATCAGTTCAATTCATTAATAATTACATTATTGTTCATGAAGTGAAAGCTTCTTTATTGCTATTCTACTGTTTATATATTTGAGAATGCCACCAAGGATTAAAATATAATGGCTCTACATTGCAATGCAGTCCTGCTATTTAAAATAGTAGCTTTCAAAAAACAACAGTCGTAAAAACAGATCTTTTTTAATAGTGCATGTTTACTTTTGATAAACGTCATGCTTCTTATTTTACATATGAATAACAAATAATTTTTTGAAAAAATAAGACAAGATAAATTTTCAATAGGACCGTCTGTTTTTGTGGAGAGAGTGTTTGTCAAGTAGTATTTGATTATTTTAAGAAAGCTGTATCTTTACTCGTTAAGAAAATAAGAAAGGTCAGTTTCCCTGGCTCCTCTCTCTCATTATGAGGTATCTTATTTATATTACTATAGTACATATAGTATTTAAGCCACATGCACTGCACATTCATACAAGAAATATTTTTGTATTTCTATACTTGTACGTATTGAAAGGCAGGGAACTCTTAGCGTGCCCCTATAGCATATACAGAACTGTCAAGCGGGCAGCTTAGTTCCTTAAATATGTGTTTTTTTATAAATAGCTTTGCAATTGACTGGTTGATAAATGTTTCTTAGTTTTCTATGTGTTTTAAATAGGTAAAGCTTTGTGTGTGTGTTTTGGACATTTTTTTGTTGGAATGCAAATGCAACACTTTTAGGTTGCGCATATGAGCAGTTTATTAGAAGATTTTCTGCTTTCAAATATTCTATGCATGTATGTTAGGAAATTGGTGTGCCATACTGAAGCATATAAAGAAAAGTTATTACAAACAAAACAAAACAAAAAGTCAAAATATTCTGTAATTAAAATGTGTAGAATAAAAAACTGACTGATGACAAGATCCATCTTTCCTAAAATTAATTTCGGGGTAAAACATCAAAATTGGGAGGTTTTTTTCACTCTTTTCAATAAAAGCTTTCAAAAATAGAAATGTTTCTCTTAGAAAACATGCAACAAAAAAAAAAAAAGTTAATTTTTTTGTATTCACTCTTGTTGTTTTCAACTAAAATCCTGAATTTTCTAGTCACTTTGTAGGTTTTTTTCCCCAAAGCTACATAATCAGAAAAAATATATTGCTCTTGACCAATACCAGAATTATTATAGAGAGTGTAAAATTAATGCACACATCATTAGAATTTTAATACTTTCAATTATTTTTCTAAGTGACCTGTAGTACACAAAGCAAGAAAACGCTGACAAATTAAATACTTGGAGAAATTTTTAGTGCTAAACATGGAGTAATAGGCTTCTGCCCCCATAGATGAGGTAAAAGCAAAAGTAGTTTAGAAAGAATTAAATATAAATATTTAGATTTGTGTAAGGTGGGAGATTGTTTTTGCCTAAGTTACGAGGGATATATCGATCATTCTGCTTCAGGATATTAAATAATTGCCTCTAGAGACTGAAGAGGAATTCTATTCCTCTATTCTGTTCCACTGGTGCAGCAGTCTAGGTATATAGTTGGCTTTTCTCCTGGGAGATACCAGTGAAAACTCACTGCCTGAAGGAAGGTGGCAACTGTAATTGATTGGCCATCAGCATTTTCAGTAATCTCTGATTTAGCACAAAAGAGTTATCTGAAGAAAGATTACAGTAATCTGTTCATCAGTTATTTTTTGTTTATATCATTTGAGTTATTTAACATTAATAAAATAATTCTGATTCTCAACTCAATTTGTGGACTGAAAGAAAGGAAATGGAGCCATGCAAAAGAAAACTACTAAATGTGAATCAATCTTCTACAGATATATGAGCACTTATATTTAGAATTTCAGTAGTGGTGAAGCCATGGAATTGGAAGGAAGAACCTTATCCAGTGCTTTGCATACATTCCCACTGTCCCCTTAAGAGAAGAACCGCTTTTTGTCTGCTGGGGCACGTGTAAGGCAGCTCTACATATGATCCACAGCTTGAGAGGAAAGAATCTTCTCTCGCTGCCTAAGGAGCAGACTTTGATTTTGTTTCGTGAAAATGGTCTTGCAATGTACCTGCAGTGAAATTCCCAACACCCAGGCAGGTTGGTTTCTGTCTTCTGGTTGAGCTCCATAACAATGCCTAGTTCTCAAAATAATGGTAGAAAGATGACCTAGCACAAATAATTAATAGCGAAAGATGATCCAGTACAAATCACAGCAATTTGCAGTTTATGAAATGTTTCATTTCATAAACTGCAAACATTATGAAATGTTTCATTTCATAAACTGCAAATAGTTTTGGAGAGTTCTATAATTAATTTTTTGAAGACAAGTCCTGTAAGAAACGTAATGAATGGCCTTGGAGGCAATATTTGTTGTCTCATGTAATATCTAGTTCCTACTTATTAAGCAACACTGCTATTATAATTTTGTTTTACCTTTATTTCACTTTAGCTTAACCCCCAGGATTCAAGTTCAGAAAATTACATGAAAATGAAGAGTGGAATTGTGAGGTTGATTAGATTTGATAGAAAGAAAGAAAATAAGTTGGAATTTTCCTTTATAACCTATATTTGTATGGTTATAGCAGCTGTGGTACTACATTGAGTCCATTTCATCATCCCTTCAAATGTTGCATGCATAAATATATATTCATGACATTAAAGAATATGAATATAAGAACTAAACTTCTAAAAATCCAGCATACTTACTTACACTACCTGTAAAGAATTCCTGGTTCTAGAAATTTTTATTACAAGATCATTAATTCCCAATCAAACAATTTATCAGTTGGCCTAGTGATTTTGTATTTACTTCAAAATCTGTGCAGATTTAGGAATAGTGGATGTATTTTAGAATTCAGTACTTACTGTGGTCTTGTTTTTTTAGAAGGAGCTGCTGATTTATAGACTATATATAGAATGACCAAAAAAAAAAATCTGCTTTGTTCCCTTTCGATATTACATATTCTTAGAAAATTTTATCAGCACTACTGCTTTATTCTTTCTCCAATCTAATTAGTGGCTGAAACAATTGAAAAGGACCAGTATGTACTTCTGAAGCAAAGAATAAACTTTCTGTTGCTAAAAGCAGTGGTTATTTTCTTACTTTGTTTTACTTTATTTTGTCCCTGCTATCTACAATTTTCTGGAGCAATTGTGCATGGTTTCTAACATGCTGTCCAGTATTGTGCCTACCAGTATATAACTTTAATTGCCATCCACTCAAAACATAATAAGCTTACTGGTTATTCTTAATTTGGTTTATTGCAGAAAACATTCTAATTTTCTAAATTATTTTAACAGAAGAATTGTTGAATCCACTTTCTACAGTATTCTTTCTCATTTAGGAAGCAGAATCTGCTATGGACTAGATTTTTCTAAGCATATAAATAGCATTATGATTTTAATACTGTTAGCAAATTATGAAGAAGTTAGTTAATTGTCAAGTGAATGTTTTCAAAAATATGAGCATTGAGGATGTCATGCATCATTTTAGATTGTTGGGGAAATACTCAAATATGTATGCATTCTTTTAGAAGAATTGTTTAAGCCTCTCATTGTTACCAATGAAGCTAATTTTGAGCAGTGTTAGAGGAAGGAATCAGGCCACTCTTCAGAAACATTCATGCCACTTTGAGAAAATTTCATATTTTTTGGCAGTCGGTGGCAGAGGTTAAGAGAACACAAATGAATGATTTCTTCCCATCCCTCATCATACTTATGAAAGAATGCAAATATTGACCATAAGTGTATAAAAAATGAGACATATAATAATATCTTAGAATCATAGCTTTCTCAAGAAATATAGAGGTTTTTTTTTTAATGCAGTGCGAATGGAAGTTATTTTTTTTCCTGGATTTTCTCTAGAAATCTGAAAAGTTAGTAGAAAAAACTGCTACATTGCAAATCTAGAGTGAGTTATGCTTTCCAACAGATGCTGGAGCTTTGTCTTGGGCACTTTTAAACACTCATTCACCTGTAATTAATTAAGTAAATTTTAAGTTCCTTACCTTTTCCAAATAAGAAACTCCAGGGAGCACTTTCAAGAAATTTCAATTACTACATATTTCCTGTTAACCCCATTCAGACTGAATAAAAGGCACAGAAAGGAGTTTGGATTTCATTAATTAATATAACCTCAATTGTCATATAATGGAGGCTGTTCTTTTGACTATGTTTTCTAAAACACTATTTCAGTACTATCTATGAAAAACATTCTGTTTCATGCATCCCTTTTGCTTCAACAAATTCTATGGTCTGTCTGCATGC
Organism: Myiotriccus ornatus; assembly: GCA_036023395.1. NCBI lineage: Eukaryota > Metazoa > Chordata > Aves > Passeriformes > Tyrannidae > Myiotriccus > Myiotriccus ornatus. The sequence goes on from JAYRBT010000139.1 coordinate 39,603,072, forward strand.
ACTGGGCTATCATGCCTTGTTTTCCCTCTATGATCAACCCTGCTTGAACAGCGGACCTGGCCAAGATGACTTTCAGAGATGCCTTCCAACCACAACCATTCTGTGATCTTTTAAAACTCCATCCCCAGGAGCTGCTGGCTCATCGGGTTGGCTATGAGTTTTACTTTAATATATAGATATAGGGTTCTTTAATAGTGTGAGGAGGATAAGCCATAGGCTTGTTCTCAAGGAATTTCTTTATTAATTTAGGAGAGTAGATAAGTTGACTTGGTCAAAGTTCAGAAGTACACCACACAAGCTAGACAAAAATGTTGCACTACAATACTGGTTCAACACATACTATTAATCCACAACACTCAAGTCAAAATCCAACCAGTTCCACAACCCTTAAATCAAGATCCAATCCTTCCAGCTCCAAACCACCCTAAGCATCAAGAAAGGAGCAGAGAAAGAGAAGCAGAGAGATCAAGAAGAGAAAAGGAGAAAGAGGGAGAGACAGATTATATAGCTACCACCAAAGCCTTATAGAAAACCAGGTCTCAGAAGTCCAGTGTCAGGGCCTCGACACAAGGCAATCACATGCCCTTGGTTTTATCTGATCTGGTCCCCATGACCAACCCCTCCAGGTGGGGTCTCTGACCCACCAGCAACTCTGGGGGCTTCAGGCCAGGGTGAGGAGCACTGTTCTCACTGTCCCTGCCAATTGGAGCCTGGGTTAGGGGCTCCAGGAGGTGTGGTGTGTTGCAGCTTTCCCAGGCTGTTTGTGACGGCTACTCCAGGGCTTCTGTATGTGGGCTCCAGGGGCTGCCATGAGGGACACAATGCCACCCCATCTCCGTGAGGTTCGACCTGTCCCTTCCCCTCCACACTCACACACACACTCCCCACAAGTTGGTTCTGACCCAGTAATAACTAATCTGGTGTCTAACAGATCTTAATAATCAGCATAAGGCTGTAAGGTAGAAGTTGGTACATTCCAATGAGTTTTCCACATTTACAGACATTTACTTCATTTCTATGAATGAATACTCCTAATTTAGTATTCTTTACTTAGTATTGTTGAGATAGATTATGGGTATATCCTTCCTGGTGCACATATCACAAACAACTTTATTCTGCTTCCATGTCCTCTGAAAAGCTTGGAATCCAGGCTGTTGTAAAAGGGTGCCATGACTTTGGGGTTTAGGTTTGTGATACCCTTGGATAAGTGCCATTATCTTCAAATCAATGTTCAAAGTGTGTGATATTTTAATTTACAGTGATCCAAATGAATGATTCAATTAAAATGTTTGTGGAAGATAGATAGATAGATAGATAGATAGATGATAGATAGATAGATAGATAGATAGATAGATAGATAGATAGATAGATAG
>JAYRBT010000139.1:39604544-39634403 GCA_036023395.1 Myiotriccus ornatus
TAGATAGATAGATAGATAGATAGATAGATAGATAGATAGATAGATAGATAGATAGATGATAGATAGATAGATAGATAAAACTGCAATTAACCTAGTTGCCTGAAGAATAAAACTGAGACACCTCTGTCCTCATGTGTGTGGAGAAACTTACTGCATATGCTTTCCTGATTCAGTTTCCAGGAATTTAGTCTTGGTGCACACTTTTTATCTAAGGTTACAGACTGAGAGGTGGGGACTCTTTTGCTTGGAATATAGCCACTTAACGAATGCTTCAGGACTACAGTCAGCTTGAATCCGTTTTGCTTATTTCCCTTTTCGCTTGCTAAACCATCTGTTCACTTCTATTTCATTCAGAAAGTAGCCTTCATAGTCTGCTTTTGAAGATACAAAAGTTAATTTGCCAAAACAGTTTCACCTTTTGTACTTCATGTAACTGTTTGACTTAACAACACATTAAACTTCATACTAAACTGAATGCTTGTAGTTTTTAAGTGTCTCCATCTTTTCTTACCTGTCGTACTTCAGCTAATATGCCTGATGAAGTATCTAATTGTGATTAATACCTGTAATTCATGATGACTGAAACTGGATATGATGGCCTCCAGGGGAAAATGGTTAGCATATTATGAGGTATTATATTCCAAAAATTCATCATTTAAAGACATTAGCTTCACCACTTAGCAAGGCAGTGAATTCAGATTGTTTGACCAGATGGCCGTTTGCAGATATACATTGGTGTTTAAAAGGCTTTGGGAAGAAAAACATGAGGCAACCTAAAAAAATATTTATTCCAATTAATAAAGTCGGAGTTAGAAAAGCCATAAACAGTTGCATTAGGAATCAAGAAAGAGAATGAAAAAAAAAATACATTAAAAAACAGTTGTATGATTTACAAGGTATTTGCTTTGCCGTCCTCTGAGGCTAGGTTATTCCAAGCCAGCATGGCAGATGCAATATCTGAGTCATTTGAAATGCAGTATGATTTATTTGAAAAGACAAAAACCGTCAAGCAAACCAATGGCAGAGCTTATGGTAGAGTGAAAATTAATTGAAATAGAAATACCAGTTTATGAACACTAGCAAATAAGCAGTTGTGTCCACATGCCCACTGAAGAACAAAACTCACCAAGAAATAAGGGAAATCAGACGAACTGCAAAAGTGCACAAACTGTGAGCATTCCTAGTGCTCTTCTGGGTAAGGGGTGTTTCAGCCTGATTATACCGAACTTCATTGTTTTTACCCACAGGCTTTCATGTACTAATTTTTGAAAGTCACCTAGCAATTTGGTGCCATCAACCTTCATTTTTATTAATCTCTAATTAATTAACCTCTAATTTTGGAGTAATTTTCATGCCTTATTATACTCATACAGTAATGCAGTATCTGACAAATATGGTCATGCAGATGTTCCAACTGCAGTAAAATACTACTTAAAAATATTTAAACTTCACTACATTAAAAAATTCTTGAAATTCAACAATAATCCTGGAGAAGGCCTGAATCATGAGGAAATATCAGTGCTTATAGACAGACACATGCTTCAGATTACAACAGAACCAATTCTGGAGATTTTACTGCCATGTGTGTGTGACATGGATGTTGGCTATAGTATTTTTTCTTTGCAATCTGTGCACCATTGCCTTCTCAAGCTGTTTCGTAAGTCTACTTGAACATCTTAGCACACAAAGGAAAAAATTATTGGAATGCTTGAATGTTTTTCTATTTTTAAAGAAGTATTTTTTTCAAGAGTTTTGCCAAAGCAGCAACAACTGAGAACACCCACCTTTCCTTTATGCTCATTCAGGTTTTGAACAAAGCCAAGGTAGTCTTTCCATGGAATCTATCAAGCAAACCTGTTGTTTTAATTTTGCTTAGCCAAGATAGTTAGAGGAAAAGAAAATAACTAATTTTCTCAGCTTCCAGAAATCTACTGCTTGAGGTAGAAATTGTGTGTTTATATTTAGTAGCCATTCATCAATTATTTTCTATTAATTTACCCATGCCAGATCATATGTGCTTAGTATTTTCTATGCTGTGTTTTGCACATTTAGAGTGTAGCACTTTAATGTTACTTTCAATCTCACTGTTTTTATTGGCCTACTTTTATTATTGTGTTTTAGTTACAGTTTCAGTTCCTGGTTTAGTGCATATTTATAAGCTACTGTACTTTTTATTTTGAAGTAAAAGGGGAGCAAGAAAAACTGTTAACATCCGGCAACCACACCTAGATGCATTCTAGCCCCCAGAGTCTTGGTATGGTGCATTAATTTTTCAGTTTGTAATTTGCCAGATGCATTTAATGGAACCAATTTTCATTACATCTGTTCTATGGTTCAAAGAGCTCTTTTAGTTGCCAAAGGGAGCCAGCTTCACACAGATTCAGAGAGGGTGCTAATGCACTGTATCTTGAAGTATTAGATAACTAGGGATGGTTTTATAGCAAACAGATTATTTTTTACAGAGGCAAATTCTATATTCATGACTTGCCACTATTGGCATTCAAATTTAAACTGCTTAAGTCTCTTCCTCGGGAACCATATATTGATTTTCATGTAATTTTCTTCATAATACTCTCTGATTACTTATCTTTTTAATCAATCATATATTTCTGTTTATTGGTAAAAGAAGACATGTATACATGAGTAAATACTGGTTTTAAACTATGAATAGCTTAGTAAAGCTTTCTAATGAAATATTAAAAGATGTGAAGAATAACTTTTGCAATTTTGAGCTCTAAGACAAGACATTTTCTATACTGAAACAAACTCACATTACCAGGATAACTGTACATGTTGTGCATAATTTTAATCTTCATAAAATGTGTAACAGTTGTATGGTATTAAATTCAAGATTTCAGTTGACAGCAACTTTCAATGAAAAGGTTTTTCCTCATGGGCTGGAGAAAATTTGAAATGTTCTACTACACTTTGAAGTTCTAAAGCATCAGTCATATGAGAATTATAAAGCATTAATCCTGAAAAGTTTCCACCTGACAGTCATGAAATAGCATACCTGTGTGAAAAGTGACTCAGTTTTACCTCCTCAGGCAATACTTTTCTTTTTTGCTGCTGCTTCAGAAATATGCATCATGTCATAGTGAGAAGATACCCTTGGAGTGACTGGATCTTTTTGAAATCACTGAAGTCTACAGTATCACTGTATTTATCTAAGACGTTTCAATGACATTTATAAAAGTTGTTTGTACTAGGGGTTTTCTTCTAGTTTGATAAGCCATGTGTGAAAGTTCCTCCAAAAAAGTAATCAAGAACTTATTTTCACTCTGTTGTTTTAAACTCTTGTTGTCTGTAAAGCTAAAATCATAATAGAAGGAGCAAATCTATTAGCAAGAGTTCAAATGCAATTTGAGATCATTAAACGTCTCCCACCCCAAGCAAGATCAATTACAAGCTTGCCAAGTGACCTACATTTAGGCTTTACATTGATTGTTTTTCAAAGGTCCACTTTTCAGGCTTTGAGTACCGAACAGGCAATTTCTTTCTGTGACTAAGAGGGAAAAGATATCCACAAAAAACAGTCCTCCAAGAATTCTAATATTTTGTCTTTTCTCATTACACAAAGAATAAGAAAAGAATTCCTTTTCCTTAAGAAAAGGAGTCTTAGCTCTATTATGCACTCTTGCAAGCATTAGGACAAGTGATGTTTTCCCCTTCTGCACTCTGCCCCGGTTTATGCTCTATACTAAGCTGATAATCACATTTTCCAGAAGTAAAAACAAGTCCTTGTAGTGTCATATTTTTTGTCACTGAAACTGATGGAAAGGGGGATTGACTATGAATCATCATGAACTAACCTTACAAAAATACATGGAAAAAGGAAGGGACTGAGGAGAGGGGTGAAGGAGGACACTCACTCCAGGTCTGCATTTCAACAGCAAGATTTGGTGTCAGAATTGATACACCAAGCAGAGCGGAGAAAGAGCAAGAAGAGACTCAGAAGAATTCTCAAGTGTGTTTGTATTGCATTAATTGGTATGGAGGAATACTTAATACTCATTTAAAATTCGCTAAAAAAGAAGCAGCTGGAAGTGTCTGTTACCCTGTGCATTGCCACAACCGGAGACTTACAAAATAGGAAAGGATTATAAAATTATAAAATGTGGTAATGTAAAAAGATGTTTACTATGTTTCAATGAACCATTTGGGCTTTTTAGTACAAAAATGCATTCTAATTTCCTTTCCACATCACCATACCTTCTGTTTTCATTTTCTAATTATTGATATTTTATATTTAGATGTATCTGAAAGTAGGTGGTTTTATGCAATGTGTCATAGTATTTCCCTTGCAAAGACACAAATATACCTATAGGCTTAAATTTATTATTGACACAGAAAGGATAAATTACATTTCAAAATAATCCATTTATGGTCAGTAAGTTATGATCATTTGTAATGCTTTTTTTTTCTCTTCTGCTACTGAACAAAGCTTGAGTCTTTGGTAGCATCAAAATTCTGACACCCCACTTTTTTCTTGAAATTTGGCTTTACTATCAAAAAGCTCACCATATAAAGCTTTTGCCGGTACTCTTTTGGTTTTCTTTAATTTCCTGGTTTAGAAATTTCCTTTTGCTTTTGGTCCCACCGCTGAGAAGATTCCAAGTCAGATTCTTCCTAGAAACCATAACAGTTGATAACAAAAATGAATTTTTAGCCAGAAAGGAATAGATAGCACTACAGTGGGACAGCCTCTATAATCCCAACTTTGAAAAAGTGCATGAGTAGTGAAATGGAAAGCAGACAGACCAGAATTTGCTCCTCAGTACATAAAACTGACAGATTCCATCCACAGGTTCAGCTTCACCTAATGTCAGATCCTGGGAAAAATAATATTTTAAGGAATGACTTATGTAAGCAGGATTGACCCTTGATACACGGCAGGTTGCATATTAATTTAAACATTAAATTTAGTGATATGCAGGTATTGTTAGGAGTCTTGATGAGAAAACACGAAAAGAATAGAAAGTTATGGATATTTTCTCTAGATAGTACTACTTACTGCTAGGAAAAATTAGATGTTCCAGATGAATAAATAAACTGAGAGACTAAGGACTGAAAATGCTCCTAAGAGAATACTGTGTAGAGCAAATGAAATATCCCTGCTTTTGTTTTGCTATTTCGTCTTTGTTCTCTGCAACTGAGGTTGCCTAAGTTGTCTGTAGAAATATTCCTTGATAATTTATGAGAGAGAAAAAGTAACATCACCCATAGAAAACTTCTCTAATCCTGTGGAGAGCACAGCTTGCTCAGTGTGCATTTGTGATGTCATGCCTCCTTAGGTGCTTAGGTCACTTTTCCAAAGCTCTAAATATACATATTATTCTAAAATACAATGCTCCTTTCTTTATAGTACAGAATTGGCCTTGTGCTGTGTATGGCTTAGTCCACATACTGAGTTTTCATGGCCTGTCTTTTGATTATAATTGAACTCTTGTGATTTAAACTATGGAAGCAGGCTGTTGTCAAAATCAAGACAGTGAAAAGTGAAAGAAATTAGTAAAAGTAACTTACATTGTTTGCTGCTGCTAATAACGAATCAAAAACTTGCAGCAGTTTCTTACCAATGGATGCTGTAAATTTAATATCTTTTTGTCATTAACAAGACTCAATGACATAATGAAAGATACTAGATACAACCAAGGATTTAAGAACCTACAGTGCAGACCCTGAACTTTATGTTCTTCTTCCTCCGTTTTGCAGAAGTCAATGCTAATATATAGAATCATATTTTTTCCTGTGTCTGCCTTTTACTTTCTGGCCCCATCCATCATTCCATTCCCCAAACTTTGATGGCAGGGACAGGATTAGGGAAGAGCAGATTTGAGATTTAACTTTTAGGCTTCCAGATTATCATATCTTGATAATTACACTCGGCTGTTTGTATATTATGTAAGGAAGGGGTGTGTGGTTGGACACGTGGAAGCACTGCTTATCCCCTTTGTGGTACACCTCCAGAATGACCTTTAGATTTTTTTATATTTTCTGTTGTGACCAGTTCAACTGTTTCAAGTCCTTAAAGAATGACTTAAATTCTGAAGTTAGTCAGGATGGGTCACAAATAAGTACTGATCTTTTCACGACAGGGTCTCTTCTATGTATAAATAAGAACACACCACAGATTTGTGGTGCTTTTGTGTATTCATGGCACTTCTCAGGACATTTTAATACTGTAGTCTTGTACTGAAATGCACACGTTTCAACTCTCATCCCACTTGAAGTACCTAAGCTTCTTCGCTTTGCTAAAGCTTGATATTTTGTCATTGTGGAGATTAAAAAAAAGCTCAAAAGAATAAGTTATAGTACATCTTATAAAAATATTCAGATCTGTTGTAAGTTGGTTGTGGGATCAAATCAGCATTTTTACTCAAATTCTTTTGGATATGTGTTAGTGCTAAAAATGTACATGCTAAATCATCCACATATCTATCAGTTATGTCTGTGACAGGAATATGCTTACTTATCTCTATAAGAGTTTTTTGTTGCTTTACAGCCCTTTCCTCAGCACTGATCTTTATTTTCTTCTAAGAAGCTGTAATCACTTGCATCTTGAAATTACATGGGAATTTAGCTGTTGTAGTGTGTGTGCCTTTGACTTGGAAAGAAACCAAGAGTCTGCTAGCAAAGAGTGATCTCTATTAGCTGGCACAGAGCTGTTCAACAGGAACTTCATGAACTTCTGATGTTTAATCACTAATCTGTATGCATTTTAGCCTACTATGTATTCAGATTGTCCTTTCTTACATTCGTATTTCTGTAACAGATATACAACAGGACATCACTATGCCACGACTGATTTCGATCTTATGTAATGCCACAGAGAAGACTGTCTTATGTGCGCCAATAAGATCAAATTTTAAGCCTTTTAAAGTTTATTTTTCAAAAAATGTTCTTGTGAAAGAAATTAACTTAGCTTCGCATAATGTTTTATATAAACAATATCACTTAGTATTTCCCTTTTGTCTAGGTTAATCTTAAAAAGGTTTAATTATTCCAGAAATCTTCTAGGCATTGGAAGCAGATGCACTATTCCTAAATTGTTTTTGCTCTTTTTCCCAGCATACCTTCATTTACCATTTACTTTTCTGATACTTCCTGTAACTACTAAAAGTTTGGATACTTCCAGAGCAGATCCTTTTTAGCACAATAGGTTGAATTTATTTGTTCTGCTATTTTTAATTTATTTTAGTTGTCCAGATAGTCTTTAGCCTACAGTCCTTTTCAAGGCTTTCTCTTTACTCCTTTTCTCATTTTCTACCATTATTAGAATCTATTTTCCATTATGATTTTCAGTTGAGACTGAAACAAAAGCTCTCTTTCAGAAATCTTTCTTCCGTTTAGTGAGTTACATTCCCTATTTCATCTTAGCTTTCATTGTGCTCCCGTTGCTCTTTGTCTGTCTGAATGCAGCCCAGTCCCCTTCCACGTCTTTTGGAATACCCCCTTTTCTACCTTATTTGATTCAATAGTTGGCTTTTGCTAAAGCATGTAGTCTTATGTAAATATTCTTTGGTTATCAGTGTTTCCTTTCCAACTTTAATTTCTTTGCCATTTCAAGTTGGTCTGCCAGCACAGACTGAGCTACAGAAGTGAGACCACATAATAAAGTCCTTAAGGCGAGATTTTGCCTGATCTGTGACTAGGAAATACGTTATCAGTGCAGCCATAAATAGTTACTGTTTGTGTTTCCTTTGTGCATATGAAATAAAATACAGTTTTCAGCAATGTCCAAGAGACCTGACAAAATTATTACCATGAATTTCTGTTCTGGTAATATTTTTCATAAAAAAATTTAAATTTTGCTGAGCATATTTGAATGGCACTGAAAGCAGTCCTCTTTCTATATTTTTGTTTCTTAGTAGTACATTTGACTGTAAACAACTATAATAATAATGACTAAATATGCAACAAATTCTCTTTTGCGTAGTAATACGCTGAGAATCCCATTGACTTCAGGCAGTTAAAATTGTGTGACAACCCAGAATCTGATCCATTAAAAATTGTTTTGATTACTGTTAATGTATTTGAATAATGTTGCCTATAAAGAATGCTGAAATTAAAAAAAAAAAAAATTGAATCATTGTATTATGTTTAAAAAAAATTCCTTCCTACAGTATATATAGCTTTACAATAGTAGCTTTACAATATTTTAGTTCAGTTAAATTAAGAAAAATCAACTTCCCAATTGATTATTGCTCTGCCAAGTAAATTTTAATGAGGGAAATTTCGCTAATGATTAAAATCCATTTTCCCTTTTTTTATGAAGGCTGAGTGCATTTGTAATAGGCAAGTTTAGGTTTAGAATTATTATTGCTCCTAATCAGTTACTATTTAGCATATTTTAGAAGAATATTTTTATGAAATTTAAAGAATTATTCTTTACTTTAAATATATTAATTATGCTATATATTTTAAGTTTTCTTTAAACTGTTGAACCACTTCCCTACAGAAGTAGCTTTCCCATATAGTATATTTTAGTTAAATAATCCACATTTATAGATTTTTATGTCAACTGAAAATTACCAAGTTATTTGGACTTGACACAATACTTAAAAAACCTACCTTTTTCCATACTGACCCAAGGCATTTGCGCATGTATTTTGAGATTTATTCTTAACATGAGCTATCACACTTTCTTTCGCCCACTAACAAAAATATATACATCTCTTTAAGTTGATAGAACTACACCCCTGTCATTGAAGCAATGTATTCTGAAACTGAGACCAAGGAGGTGTTCAAAGGAAAGTCTTTTACACCCTTTAGAAAAGAGGACTATTCAATTCTGCAGCCTAGGTCAGTTAATTTCCCATGTTTCTGTTTTCACTGTAGGGAGGTCTGTTTTTAAGAGTCATAAGGGAGAGAAACCTGGTGAGACTCTGTTGTACAGATTTGCATCTGTATTACTGTTAAGACACATTTTTAATTATAGGTAGACCTGATAACATTAAGGTTAATTGTCTGCAATTGCTTTAGTTTCATTTCCTTGCAGTGTATGACAACTGTAACTTGTTTAGCCATAAGTTGTCTCTTCCAGCCTATTTAAATGAGGGGACACATAATAAATACTTGAGAAGAATATGCAATAAATATTTTATTTTTTATAATGACTATATATTCTAGATATAAAATAGACTATTCTATAGTCTCTTCTCTGAATGAGGTAGATATACAAATTGTGAATGATCATATCATTTAAAAGGTACTTGGTTTTATCATTAGTCTAAATTCATGAATAAGTATTTATAGATTAGTCATAATTTTTGGCATTTGCAGTTGAGAGTGCTTTGACAATAATGTGTTAATGTTAGATGAATCTTGCATTGGGTTTCTTTTTTCTGATGTAACGTATTCTAATGTCATCATATCATTACAAAATATACAGAAAGACAAAAAGTAGGGTAGCTTTATGAAGAAACACAAAAGCAGGTTATAAGAGAACTGAAACCCATCTTCATAATTCTAGTCTGTTTTTCACTAACATATTTACTTATATGTCCAGCTACTAATTTTGCTCACATTATGAAGATGCAGATGAAATAGGTACAAAGACTGGGTTACATTGATAAGAATAAGAGAAAATAAAAAGCAGGACAAACATCAAGACAGATGCACAGGTTCTGTTGAGAACTATAGGGGTAAGAAGAATACGCCATGATATAACAAGGCATCACCAAAAAAAAGGGGGAAAGCAAGTGGCATGGGAAAGAGAATAAGGGAAAGACATTGCTGTAAGACCTACAAGTTCCTTACCTTTAAATGTCTGTTTTCTGAGATTGATGAGGCAGAAGGATCTACTGTGCTAAAATACAAGTTCCTCTTTCAGCAGCACAGTAACAAGATTCAGGAGCTAATGGAAGGACTGTTCAGGAAGGTAATTAAGTAGTCTTGAAAATGATGAAAAAGAGACTCTCTAGTTTGTACAACTCTCAATCAGTGATATTTGTAATTTCTAAAAATGGCTTTGACTAGATGTAATATCTGCCAGCTGAAAGCTGCTCTTAGTTGGTGAGATCTGTTGTTGAAGGCTCGCAGGTTTTCCTCATTCCCTACTTTAAAGCCTGCAGCTCATACGTGTACAAGAGATATACAGTAAGGAGTGTCCACGTTTCTTTTGGTAAATCTGCTCAGTTGCCATGGTAGGTGATAGGTGACTGTCAATATCTGTGCCAGCATCTTATTGATTGAAATTAATCTTTACATATAGCTCTTTCAAATTCAGTATCAAATTCTCAACAGTGCTATTTTTCATTATTTTCTCAAAAGATACTATTTTTTTTATGTTTTCTTTGGCATTGTATTAAACACTTTTTAAAGGACACTGAAATCCTCAAAGGTATCTTTTAATTAAAACTTAGAGAAAAAGGTGAACAAATCTTTCAAAATAGATACATTCCAGGCATTTGGGATGAAAACAAACATTTGCACTTTTTTTGGTTTTCTATCTTCAGAAATAGATTTTCCTGTTTCAACAGACTATAGCTAGTAGTTCCTTAAAAAGAATTTATTTATACTGTCTATTTTGCAAAGTCTGGCATAAAACACTAGGATTTTGTAAAAATCATAGGATTCAAAAAGAAGGAGGCTTATTTTGTGAGATGTATGATAGCAATACTTGAATGGAATTTCCTAGTCATTAAGAGAATAATGGCTACTCACATCTCCCAAATGCAGTCAGCCAATGTTTAGAGAAATCTTTATTAAGAAAATGACCAGACATAAAAAGTCCTTCTCTTGTAAGTGCAGGCACTTAATTGACTGCTCTGATCATTAAAATAAATTAGGCTCCATTCTCCACAACTCCCAATGGAACTTTTATCTCAAGAGAGAATTGTAAAACAATTCTCTGTTGCTATGCAAAACAGAAAACCATGTTTTCTATACAGTACTTGTGCCAAACACACTCTCTCTCCTTCTCTCTCCCCTTCCCTCTCTCTCCCCCTCCCTCTCCCCTTCCCTCTCTCCTCTACAAGACAGAGTTCAATGTCTGCTCCAGTTCTGCTCCTTTATTTTTGAAGTTTCAACAAAATATGATTTATCAAAGTAGTCCTAACGTTTTCATGTGGGGTAAGAGCTATAGATAGAGGTAGCAGTTCCAGTAAGCTTTGCTTCCAAGATACTTCATCTTTTGTGACTGTTTAATTAATTTTGCATTCCCTACGTTAATGTTGTATTTCTTCTGCTTAAAGCCTGTTATAGTAATTCAGTGTAATCCATTTTTTCATCACAGAAAAGACAATCAAGCAACTGTTGAGGTAACCCTTATATTTCCATTAGATTTTTTTACCCTTTTTTATTTATTATGAAAGATTCCATGTCCACAGTTTCTTATTAATTACTTTGTCTAAGGTGATATTGAAACTTTCTATTCACTTATTAGGTGCCATATGTATCTTAGAAAAGCAGGGCTTGAAGGTATCTCAAGAGATCATTTAATCTTCTGCCAGAGGCAGAATCTGCTCTGCTTATGTCATTCATGACAAACATTTTTCTAACGTGCTCCTAAAGACTTCTAATCTCTTCAGGCAAATTATTGTGATGCCTTTCTGTAATTATAGTTGGAAAGTTTTTTGTTAATGTATAACTTGAGTATTTCTTATTACAGTTTAAGTTCAATAAAGCTTACTCTGTCCAACAAGAACACGAAGAGTCCCCTCTTTCATATATCTCTCTCTGTCTTTTTGTTTTCCTAAATCCATAACTTTCTAAAAATCTAAACTTTCTATAACTTTTTTAGTTGTATTTTTCTTAAAGCTATGTTCCTAAAATTGGACCCAGTAAGCACCTGGTGTGTTGTCAATGACAGCGAAAATGGAAGACTGATTTCATGTGTCTTGCAAGCTGCCTTTCTGTTGTTGCTCCAAGTCTGATTGCTTTTTTCATAGTAATAAAATGCATGTTGATTCACGTGAGTGTGTGATCCTCTATGACCCCATATTCCCTTCTTAGAATTATCAACAAAATAATCCCTGCCATGCAGTTGGTCATTCCTGCCAAAGTACTGTATCATTCATCAAAGGATTTGGTCAACTTCTTGATATCACTGCCTATGCTCTGAGACATATAAATAACTTTAATCATGAAAGGACACATGCCTAGCCTAATATTTCATCTTAGGACTTCTGCAAAAATATAATCATATCATATTTATCAACCACTGCTATTTTTTGTATTTTTACCAATTGTTCTGGAAACTGTGTGTTCTGTAACACTTGAAAATAATTTCCTTTGGTTTTCAGATGTTCAAGATTTCACTGAGAGTTGTATATAGATATGTATATCTTTATATAGATATATAAACACACTGTTATTGTTTGATAGATACTTATCCTACAGAAGTTACTTCAAAAAAGAGGCAGAAAAGGTGATAGTATTGCCATGTTGTCAGATTTCTTAAAACTGATTATCATGTTTCAACTTAATTCTTTTTATTTTCATTGCATCTCTGTTTGTTTTTTGTAGGTTTGTTAATTTAGTCTTTGAAATGCAGCTAGTAACCTTTGTACCTTTCATGAAAAGATAGTGCTTTGTTGTATTGCTACTAATTAATTACAGGAGGAATCAAACATCGAATATGCAAAGACAAAAAATGCCCGGATCTGTATGATTCTGTAGAAATGACAATCAAAGGAACAGAGAAATGGGCCTTTTCAATTGCACTGTTATATTTGGTTTTATCAAAGCATTTTTTAAGACTTTTTATATGCTACGGAGGTGAATGAGTAGGAATAAGATACTCCATCACCTTCCCTCTCTTCATGAATTTCATCTTCTGACAAAGATCTCAATTAGAGGGGTTTAAAATTTTCATTAGGAAAAAGAAAGTATGACACGTCTTGGATGCTTTAAAGATGTAACTTTGCATTTTACTATAATTTGACATTCTAAATAGCTATGTCTTGAGTTTGCTTTTGAGAATCTAAAGTAAGTTGTAATCCAAGACAATTTGTTACATTCTTGGCTGCGTTCTGTTCTCAGTTTAAAATAATTCCTCTCATTTCCCGAATGCAAGCTCTTCCAGACTGGCAAAATCCAATGAGGCCATGAAAGTAAAGTTATTTTTAGAAAAATAGCTTAGGGGGCTTATATTCAACATGTATACCAAAAAACTGTTAAAGTTCCTCAGGCTGTATTGAGCCACACTAGGATGTGACTGATTTTGAACTGTTTACTTTGGCTTTATCAACATGAGGTTCCAGATTTAAAATACGACATTTTGTTGATGGATTTTGTATGTATCTCTTCAAATGCAACAGATTTCTCCCTGGAGACTTGCTTAGTAGCCTCCAACTAGTAAAAATGTGGTTATTCCAGTAGTGGATTTGTTTGAAAACCTAATGTTGTTTAAATAGAATTGCTTTTATTACAGGAGTTAAATAAATATGTGCTTGGCAGAACTTTAGAATAGCGCATATGATTCAGGTGCCTATGTTTTTTTCCAGCTACAGCCTCTCTTTCTCAGAAAAAAAAGGAGGAGGGATCATTCCGTTCTTTTCTTCTTGCTCTCCCTCACTTATTTTTAGTTTCCCATCTTCCAGACTACAATTCTTTGCCCCTTCGTTAGCTATAGTATTTCTATAATCCTTCTCTGAGCCACTGGATATTTTTAAAAGGGCAGAAAATTGTCCAGGTTGAGTTTTGCTGCCAAGCAAGTATTAAGTGCTATTTGCCTTCAGAGGGGCACAATGCTAACATGGTAATGCAGAGGGTGGAATACAGGAACAGTTTTTAATGACCGTGAGTTGATCAATTGATTCAGCCTTTTTTTAAAGCCATGGTCCCACTAAGCTGAATAAAATTACTGCTGTAATTGTCCCTGCAAGTCAAGTTTTCCTTATCTCTATAAATGATCATGTCTTCAAAATGATTATTGGCAAAATGCAGCTTTTATCTAACATGTAAATCGTTCATCCCTAATATATACTAATCAAGATGCACTTTGATGTTGACACAAACAAGATAATTTGATCAAATAATCAAATAAAAAAAAGTCATCAGCTACAAATAATGACTTAGCACTTGAAAAATCATGTTATACCTTTTTGTACATCAGTCTCTTTCTGGAAGTTGAAGGAGATGCAGTCCTTGCACATATTTGCACAAACATTCAACATGAAATCCCAAAACACACACAGCTCAAATTTGCATTTAATTCAAAGGTATGACTAAAATTAAGACTTTCTTTATATATGTATCGTGGATATTGCCAGCTGGGTTTGGTTTTTACATTTTTTGCCTTTTGGTGGAGCTTTTTCCTATTTTTTTAGGTTGTTTGTTTACCTTTATTGTCCCTTTATGTCTTCTGTTCTTCAGGTGTTTGGAATTTTTTGTTTATTGTGCATTTTTATGTGGGTGTTTTAGTTCTTTATGGGGCAGCTGCTCTTTCTTTGGCTTTGTATTTTTCTGATTATTTTTTTATTACATTAATCTAAATATCTGGTTCCTTCTGGTGTCTTCTAGGGGCTTCTGCAGCTATTTTTCTTACTTTAAACACCTGGTACCTGTAAAATTTGACATTCCTTTTCAAAACAGGCATGTCTTTTTGATTTAATGACAAATGACTGTTGATTTCTGTTCTGTGATCTCACACTCAAGGAACTGCTGATAGTAAGCAATTGTCACATCATACTTCTGACACATGTCAAGAATAATGGCAAAGGTGATAATTGATTATCATTATAATCATTCAACTTCCAGCAGAAAAAAATATTTGTATATAAATGGCATTTGTAACTGATACCGGTATAAAAGATATTACCATGGCAACAAAACAGTCATTTTGACTCCCACTAAAAAACGTATATTTTGTTTGATACCAAAAATAACTCCAAATAAAGCACAAAAACAGCTGTTTTGCCAGATTTCAATGTGCAATAAGGTATTACAGACCAGCTACTTAGTTTCTTTATTAACCTATAGCAACTGATTCTAAAGATGAAAACTTTTAAAATAAGAAAAGTAAATATGTACTGTAAATCTGTAGATATTACTATATAGGCCTAATTCAAGAGGTTATTCATCAAAATGTGTTTCTTTCAAATGGCCATCCTCCATAGTGCAATGACAATTATCATTCTTCACTGAACATCATAGAAACAAACTCTGTAGATCAAAGAGGGGAAAACTTATCTTTCAAAATAAGCACTTGACAGAAATGATGAATATTTGAACTTGAAGCCTGAAGTAGAGTATTGAACTAACTTAATGGCTACCGTCTTGCATTATTATATAAGACTGAGATTTTGTAGTTGTTTTGAATTCCAACACAGTTGGCAGGCTCTGCTAGAAGTTAACATAAAAATGTTATTATCTATCTCTAAAAATTAGCTGATATTATTCACAGCTTTTCTTCTCTCATTGAAAGCAACATGAATTCATGAAGATAGGGGTGAGAAATGGTTCTTGCTCTGGGAAAAATTGGAGTTTAAGAGGTTGTGGAAAAGCTCAAGACTTCACTTAAAATAAATGAGTTTATGGCTCAGAGCAGTGAGAACTTCCCATGATACATTTCATACCTTAGCAATAGATTTATTTTGCTTTTTGAACAGATTTTTCAGATCCCTCTAAAAAGTGCACACAAGGGAACTTGTAGATATGATATCTATGTAAGCTGCAGGAATCGGAACAGTCCACAATTTTACAGAATTTATCTTGTTTGATGTGACCAAAAGGGGAAAAAAAATCTATACTTCTGGACTGGATAGGTATACCTATGATATTTAGATTTATGAAACCTGAAACATCACGGCTATTGTTCATGCTAGAGTTGAATGTGATGAAGGGTGTCAAATGCCATGAGAAGGGCTTCTATAGGTACATGAGCAGCAAAAAGAAGATGAGAGAAATCACAAGCCTGATGTTTGGGACAAGGAAGCTCGTGGTAGGCATAAGTATTGAATTTCTTCTTTGCCTCAGTCTTCTCTAGTAAAAACAGCCTTTCTAAATCCTTGTTGGAAACCAAGGGATAAGTCTGGAGCAGGAAAGACTTACCCTTAGTGGAAGAGTATCACCTCAGGGAATACTTAAATAATCTGGACATACATAAGTGTGTGGGCTGTGATGGGATGCATCCATTAAAGCCGATGGAGGTGGCTGATGTCATTGCAGGTCAGCATTAGTTCACAAGGGAAAGTCAGACATTACCACCCTAGTAACCTGTGATGGAGTGTTTGGCTTGGTGGATGAGGGGAGAGGAATAGATATTGTCTACTTTGACTTCAGTAAGGCTTTCAACACTATATCCCATAACGTTTTCATAAAGAAGCTGTTGAAGTGGGGGCTGGATGAGCAGACAGCGAGGTGGGCTTAAAATTGTCTGACTGGCCAAGCCTAGAGTGTGGTGATCAGTGGCACACAGACTAGTTGGAGGCCAGTGACTCAGGTGTGCCCCAGGGGCCAATATTAAATCAAATCCCATTCAACATCTTCATTAATGGTCTGGATGATTTGTTAACTGCAAATGTACGGTAAAACCTTTTCTTTAAATCATTATATTGTTCATCTTTATTTTATTTGGGCAAATACTGGTTTGTGCTTATTTAGCTTTCTGATTCAATGGATGCCTTAATGTTAAGAAAAATATAGTTTATTGTCTTTTGATTCGGATGTCTTCTACCATTTATATAGGCTGAGACTGTAAAGCAAATATATCTGTCAAACTGTTCCCAGATAAGCAAGAGCAAAGACAGAAAAAACTTGGCTGCTGCCTGAAACATTGGAGATTATTTTCAGGCTTTCAAGATTCACTTCTATTTTTAGAAGTATTGGGTTTTTCCCTTTCCTTTTCCCTTTTTCCTTTCCCTTTCCTTTTTTTCTTTATTGTGTGGTTGTACAGTGATTTTGCTTGAGCTCATAATGAAGTGCTTTTGATCAGCACTAAAAAGGTCTACTTGTTGAGACCTTAAATGCAAAACTTCTGATGAGAATAAACTTCAAGGTCTCAGAATGCACTTATCAGATCTACTGTATGAATAAGTGTCAGGTCCCAGAGCAGATTGCATAAATCTTTCTGGCTGAGCTTGGTGAGTGCACAGCTTAATACCCACAGGCTTGCAATCTTTTTGAAGGTGATTATAATTCAGCACCAGTTTTGCATCCTGGATAAAGGTTCCCCTTGAACACAAAGTACGTTACATGCTTGTGTGCTAGTGATCAAAATATCCAGAATGTTGCCAATCTTGCAATTCTTAAACCTGCAAAATGATGTTAAAATGCTACATTCAATGAAGTTAGCTGTAAATTAATTTATTGTAGATTGAAAGCGTAGTTCGACCTCATGTGCCAAAAATTGATTTCAGCCATAGTATTTTTTTTTATCAACCTCCATGGTGCAACATAACTCAGAGATTTCCTGAAAGTTTATAAATGGCATGTTTACGATTTTATGATGTTTTTAATTACTTGCACATTCAGGTAAGGATTACTGCCTGAGGAAGAATATATGTACTTTAATTTTCCAAGTAAATGCAGGGGAGAGATGTTCATCCATGCTTGTTTAGGATAAATTTGCAGTTTTAATATACAGTTTGAAGATTTAGTTGTTGATCAGTAACAGCATATTCTTTTGTGATCTGTTTGTTTTGACTCTTCATTTAGATAATGGTCCCAAGTTTGTCAGTTTGACAATCCTACTAAAAAATTCTTTCGTGATTTATTAAATTTACTGTGAACTGTATGTTTTGTAGTATCAATTTTCTCCAACCTCTTACTAGCAAAATTCTGAAGATAATAGATAACAGAGTTTGCTATTGTAACATTCTTTCAAAAATACTCTTTTTGAAACTGTACATTATTAACCTCATACAAAGTATTTTCTTTGTTAAATTGAGGTTCAGTGTGATATCAAATTTTATAGAACATACTACTGAAAATGTCCTTCTACTTTTAAGAGTGTATCATAAATCGAAGTATACTTCAAAATAAATTTGTAACATTCTTTTAGTAATTCTTTATGGTTTTTTTTTTGTAATTACAAAATAACAAACTAGTTTGCAAAATTCAGTGATTCACATGAACTCTCATGGTGACAATTTTGTGAAATTTAGCTGACCTTAAAACTTTATTATTCTGCTTTTGAATTCAAAGGCATCTGAAATGAAGAGGTTAATAAAATACTATACAAGATTCTTCTCTTATTACTCATAGGGAAACTTGTAGTTTAGGGAGATTCAGTATTTTGTTAGATATAGTGCAATCAGCTTCCAGACTTTGATCAAACCTAATTTCAGCCTAGTTTAGCTGAACAATTTTATCTCCTGTTGGCAGTAAAGTTTTAAGATCATTTTGTTTCAACCTCAGTACTTTCCTAGGGAAGGAATATAAGCCTTTTTGCTTTGGAACAAGTCCATCTGACATTCTTACACACTGTTAGGAAATATTAAAGAAAGCTTATTCCTGGATTTTTGGTAACATCCAAAATACTGACTATAAGGTGAAATGAAGAGCAAAATTTGTTACAGATGTGTAGATTTAAACTAGTTTATCAGATTAGTAACTGGACTCCCTCTTCTACTAAAAACAAAAAAAATATTCTTTATAGTTGTAAGCTGTAGAGATAACTTTGGAGAAGTATACTGATATGTCACTTACAATGACTCAATGTTTACTTAGATAATACTGCTATGCCCTGTTTTAATTTTGTGTTGCTTTCAATGAAGCTATATATTCACTGTATATAGTCATATAGCGTGCCTATACTGTATCTAATACACCAGTGTTACATGGATATTAGGTGCTGTAAAGTAGATAAATAGCCACAAAAAGGACACAGAATAGCCACACATCACAGTAGTACCCTTGTAAACACTTAAGTTACACTTAAAAGCTATAAGGTGGTGAAACTGATTTTTTGGCAAGCATCTTAATATGAACTGATGTTTACATTCTTACTATTTCCCATTTATTTCTCTTTTTCTTGACATATAGATAAACATACATATACACACAAATATGTACAATGATATGTACAATGTGTGTGTGTGATAATATGTGCACAAATATGCTCACCTCTTATTAAATCTTCCTTGGCAATTGTACTATTTCTGTTGCTGTGTAGAGTTTGACCAGAGGCAATGAAAAGACTCATCACTGAGGATAAAACAAGTGTCCTGTTTTTTTTCAACCTATCCATCAAACTTATGTACACTAGAAAGTTGTAGCACTTAGTTTTAGCCACAACAGTATTTATATTTGAATTCCATTTGGGATGCTGTAAGGAAGTTCCAGCAAAGTTTATCATAGTGATAAACTCTTGTGTTTGTACTTAAATCAGTATAAATAATTGTTATATTGATATAACACCAGTCAAATTAGGGGCTGTAGTAAGATCCCTGTTTTCATAAAAATAAACACTTATTCCTGACTCCATTAGAACAACAAAGCTGCTTAAGTCCTGATACCACTATGGAGGTCATGTTGTTCTCACACTGATGAGAAGACTTTATTTCAGTATTGAATGAATCAGTAATAATCAAAATCAATCAGTACCTCTGTTTCCCGAAATTTCTAAAGTTTTCTGAGGCAATGCTGAAAAACAAAATTACCTTTTTCTGGCTAGATAAGTTTTATTCAACTACAGGAAACTATGATCTGTAGTAAGCAAGTAAGAACTTTTGGGTGGTTTGTTGGGTTTTTTTTCTTTTGGGTGGTGAGATTTTTTTTCCCCCTTCAAATTAATTTATACTGTCAGACTTCCAGAATAAAGGATTTTAAAGGTTATTCTGTTTGCTAAAGGTGAAACTCTACTTCTCCTAATTGTGAGGAAACAGTTTTGTGGTTATCAGGACTGCCAACCATGTGATATTACGGTATTGGAAACAAGTGAATGCCATTCTTGTGTGCAAATGTTTACACTCTGCTGCTTTTTTGAACGTACTTTTATTATATATGCTAGCTTATCTCAAGGAAAAACATAAAAATATACAACAGATTTTGAAAACAAAAGATTTCCCAAGATAAGGGAAAAAACAAAAGGCAGGACAATAGCAGTAGATTGATGTAACAGCCAGTTATATAAAAACTTGGAATGAAACCCTAGTCCTTTTTAGTCTAGTACTGTGCTGGCTCTATTGCAATGTTCAAGAGTTATTACGGGGAAAACACTGAAATACTTTGTTAGGTACTTCTTTCTCTTTCCCATATATTTTAAACACAAAAGCATAACCAATCTGTGGCACAAGCTCAGGCAACCAAGGCTCCTTTCCATGGAAATACGATCCTCACTTGACAGTAGTGTCCTTAAAAATGTAAAATGAGATGCCCCACTCTGTTAAGCCAGTAGTTCCAAAGGTCACACAGGGTAGCAGAACTATTGGTGCTTGCTGTTTTTGGACTGTGTATGAAATGAGACATGATTCCTATGAATAGCTGTCTTGGCTCTGAATATCTAAATTCTACCTGAATAGCACCTCATTTTCCAAAATATTTATTTCAGTCTCTCATTTAGTCAGTTAATGAGATCAGAATGTCATGTATTTCCTAAAGATCTGTATTATGTTAGTAGTTCCTCTGCTGTGACTTTGGATGCTATTGTTTGTGATGAAGCTTATTATCAGTTTTAGCATCAGGTTTCATGCAGCTGATGAAATGTTAGGAAAAGAAACAATAGCAATATGATCTGAAACTTTATTCCCTTTAGAAACCCTTGGAACTTTACATCAGAAAGCTAGCTATATTGTCTATTTATTTTTATAAATATTTTTAAAACATCTCATCCTTTGAGAATGACCATCAGTATATTTTTTCCCCAGCTGGAGATGGTGTCAGTAAAAGCATAGCACATTTACAGCCAGTGACAAGTTCTTGACTGACTGTAGCCAGCAAGGGGTGCTTATGAATGCAACAGTCAAACCCTTTTCCTGAGAGACTGTGCTTTTGCTTTACAAGGTCCAGCTTCTACTGCCTTAGTGATCAATTTGATATCTTGTTTCAGAATCTCTGTTTTGAGCAGGTACATTAGACGACATCAAACTATCCCCCTCCAAGAAGGCTTGTTATGTATGAATATCCTTGACCTTATGTGAGACATTATGGATCTGGTTCAGGTAGCATTTTTGTCGTGTTGTGAGGGCAAAATTGTAGTTGAACTTAAAACTCCTGCCGGTTTTTGGAGCATAGGTAATGTACTGCTACTGAGAAAAACACAGAGGGGAAGGCAAAAGGGAATAAATCCCACTGCTTGTAGTTCCTAGGTCCTTAAAGCATACAGATTGTTTTGGGTTTCGTTTTTGTGTTGTTTTGTTTTCTTTTTTTTCAGTTTGGTTTGGTTTGCTTTGTTTGGTTGGGGTTTTTTTTGTTTTGTTTTTGTTTGGTTTGTTGGTTTTGAGGGGTATTTGTTTGTTTTGCGGGGTATTTGTTTGTTTTGCGGTTTGGTTTTGGTTTGGTTTTGGTTTTCTATAATTGGAGTATTTCTCATGTTTTCCAAGAACACCTTCTTTTACCAGAATTCATTCTTTTCCCCCACTTTGGCTAGTGTTTGCCCTTACAATAGTTGAATCTAATAAAATGAAAGAATAAAAATCACAGACTACACACTAAAAATCCGTGCTGATTCACCTGTATGTTACCAAATTTACACCTGTTTACCATAATCATTCACCACAATTTCCTCGCATCTAACCACATATGTCTTCTGGTTGCTATAACTGAGAATAGAATCTGACTTTTTTTAGCTACTAAACAGCATACTCCTAATGATAATGGTGAGTTCAGCTGCAGTGTTTATCTCAAATGACACTTGGCCATTTGTGTTGAGCATTTAAAAAAAAAATCTATTTAGTGATCCTGACCTCAAAATTTATAAACAAGAGAAATTTCTTCATCTATATTCTTATGTCTGGTGTGTTGGTATGCACAGATATATATATTTCTTTGGCAGTCCTTCTGTGCTGATTTTCATAGGCTGAAGATAGCAGTTTAGGTAAATGTGGTCAGTATGGAATAATCAGGACAGGGTTTTGAATATCTAAGTTAATAGAGAATCTTCAGGGACTAGTAAATTTTGTTCACTCTGTTAAAGCAAGTATTTTAATGTAGCTGTTGGTTAAATTCAAATATGAACGTTACTGTAAATTGCATAACATTTTCTTATGACAGTGTATTGTGGTACTGGAATAAAATCCCTTCAGTGACTTCTATATGCTTGGTCCACATTAGTGCAAAGCACCTTGTAAAATAAATCACTGTGACTGCAAATACTGTTTGATATCTATATTAATCCTTAATATACTTTACTAAAGTTGCATTGGTTTAAATTAAAATCAACCAATTATATCTTCCAAGTTTGATTTTTAGAAATAAACAAAATTATAAAGCTTGTGGCTTTTAAGACACAAAGTTGGACACTGTCAATACATCTAAGACTATTTTAAAATAACTTGAAAGATATGCAGATAAGGGTAGTTAAAAGTGTTAAATATTATTTGGTTTTGTTGGAAGATTAAGATGAATTTCTGTGTAAGAGAGAAGCACATTCTTCCCCTGCTACTTGATGGCTTGAAAATGATGGGTACTAGTAAGGATGTAGAAAAAAGTAGATTGGAACCAGGCAGCAGCAATTCTAATGAGCATGTGGGTTTGAGTTTCCTACAAGTAGATTTCTTGTGACAAGTTAAAAGCATGGCTTAACATGGCAGACCTTGACGATATCAAGAACAAAGACTGTGAACTGTGATTGTTGTTAAGTTTCACATGCTTCTGTGGCAATACTGAAACAGCAGGAATGTTCAGTATAATTAACATATCAACCTGAAGGATCCTTCATATGTATCTGTACTTCTTATTATCCAAAAAAGCATCCTCACTATATTCTCTGTGATTACTCTGAGTGATTCGTTTCCTACAGATTCACAGTGAGCTCCACTTCTGAATTAATTAGTGTATCTATATATGTGTGTTGTCTCCACAAAAACAATTCTTTTTGTCAAAATTCCTGAAGTCTTTCCTAATCTGAAATTAATACCTAGTGTTGTTTTATTCACCTCAAAAACCAGATGGAACAAGACAATGCTTAATACAATTTGAAATTCCCATTTAGGCTTTGGTGAAAGTACAGGCAGCATATAAGTCTAGGGATAAGAATCTGCAGCTGAAAATGTTGCATCACTAACCCCAGAATTCAAGTTGGCATCATTAACCTTGACACAGTAAACATGATCTCACCACTGCCTGTTCTGTCCTAGCCTCTACTTATACATACACTTTTGAGGTGTGTAGATTTTAATGGCAGCAAGGAACATTTTCCTTTGATTACAGGAGTGGGTTTCTTTCCAGCTTATATTAAGCATAGGCATTGTCGTGGTTCAGTAATGGTACTCCCCAGTTCAGTGCCCTCGCTGAGACTCTCCAAACAATGTGCCGCTCTCTTGCTCCAACACTTTCCTCTGTGATTATGAACAGAGGTAAATGTTAGAGAGCGCAGGGCCGCAGTTTTACTACGTCTTCTCTCCTATCTCAGAGTACGTATTGATTGTTTTCACATTAGCAACTCTAACTCCAACACCACTAAAGGATTAATGTATATTCTTCGAATTTCATATCTTCAGATATGAATATTCATATATCCATATTAAATATTCCATTATATCCAAGCAACAAGCACAGGCCTTCTAGATGTATTACGTAAGAGTGGTACTGCATATTTCAGGCAATAAACCACAAAATTTTACACCATCATGTGACTTTACTCTTCAAATTCAATCAGACATTCTCAACATAGTTGACTTAGAAGTATGTATGTTTCTTAGATTCCTAGAATACCATGGTCCCCAGGCAAAGATTTCATGAGAGAAAGAATTTTTCTTGGAAGTGAACAACAAATAGCTAATGAAAAAAGTATCAATTTCTTATCACTTAGCCAGAGTTATAGAAATTACTGTAATCTCTCATATCTATTTTTCATTTTAGTCTCCAAGTTATTTTCTAGGCATGAAAAGAAGAAAAAAGGAAAGAAACTTAAATTCACTGAGTATAGTATGCCAATGGGAAAGCTTCTGCTTGCTGAGAAAACAGGATTAGTACCTCCAAAGAAAAAAACCTGCACCAAAATCCCACTTGTCTACTAAATAGAGGACAACTGCTATCTAAATAAAGATATAATAAAGAATAATATTTACATTAAGCATCTGAACTGCTCACATAAGAGACTGATTTCGTTTAAGGAGATGAAGGATGTGGGTTAAATATTTAGGAAAGGTAAATTTACTGTCATGTTACATATGTGTGTATGTTTGTGAGTGCAAATGCACATATGTATATATATATAACATTAAAATAGAAAGCTACATGTGATTGGAACCACCAGAACTGTTCAATAATGGAGTTTTGGTACAATCAGCTAATGAAGGTCTCATTTTAAGGAATACTCAGTCTTATTCAGTTTAGCCAAAATGACTCAAGTTCTGATTCTACAAGCTGCAATAATTTGGATAATCTCTTATCCCTGCAAGGAAATCCTTCATGTAGTTTACCATATTGTAGCCATGTCATCTAAACTATCTGAAGCTATTTTGTAAACATTATTTCATAGAACCCTGAAACACAGAATATAAGAAATATGAAAATTCCTTTTCTATTGTCATCGTATCATCCCGAATTTGGTTCGAAGTAGTTCAATTTCTGTAGCAGAGTATTAATTGTGGGAAAAAAGAACATATGCCATAATCTGTTTATAAACTGTCCTAAGCATAGTTATAAGGGTAAGTAATAAATACATCAGGATATCATTTCAATAATGTAACCTATTCAGAATTAGAAGGTTTTAAAGTAGAAGTTAACATAATAACAATCCACAATACACCAGAGTATACTCACATGGCAATGAATTATTTTGGGGAAAAGTTAACAGAGGAAAGGATTATGTACAGTAAGTCACATTATGAGTTAACTGAAACAGATAAATTTAGCCAGATTTGTAAGGTTTTCTGTTTAAAATAGTAACCTAAATGTTTTCCTTGCTAAAAAAACATTTTATATTAAAGAAGTCTCACATTATAGATTTTAAAATGTCTCTTTCTCAATAGAGATAAATTGAAAGTATATTTTGTTATATTAAACTTCAGATATTTGGACTCATTTTAAACAGAAATTATTAATCGTGCCAAATGTATTACAGAATTTTCTGGAGTCATTTGAAATCAAAAATTTTAGGGTACAAAACCAAGAAATACTCAGTAAATAAAACTATATAGTTATATTCTACTCCCTAGATATTTCATGCAGAATTGAGTTTGGAGAAGCATTTGATAATTCATTGTTGGAAAATCCTTGGTTGGTTTAGTCAAGCAAGAAAATTACCCCCAAAGCCCACAAGATTTATAATGCTTAGAAAACAAAAAGAAAAAAAAGACAGCAAAAGATAAGGGCAATTCAAAACCTAATGAGACATTTTAGGCCTCATTTACATCTCTAACCTGATGCATTTCTTCAAAACGTTTTTCTTACAAATTTGCATACTAAAAGCTTATTCTTCCCTAACCAAAATGATGATGAGATTTCCCACACTATACTAAAGTTAGCATTAGTTTAAAAGCTACTTATAGTCACTTCTAGAAGATGACTAGTGTATCATTCTTAAATTCACACCTCTATTAGTGCTGATAGTGCAACCAAATACTTTTTACGTTCTATATGATGCCTGTAAATTTAAAACAGAAGTTTTACGGATCATTACTACAAAGCGTAGTAATTGTATCCCTGAATGGCTTTTTTTCGCTAGACAAGACTATTTTTTTTAATTAAATGTGAATTAAAAAAATTCAAGTATGGGGATAAATGTCTTTTGATTGGGTAAAGATCGTCTGGTGAGTGGTGTATATATGGATTTCCAAAAGGCTTTCAATGAAAATCCCCTGTCAAAAGCTTTTAGGGAAATCAAGCAGCCATGACACAAGTCCATGTATGGATAACTAATTGGTAGAAAGGAACACGCCAGGCATATGCTCACTGTAATCAGTAAAGCAAAGTGTAAAACTGAGGCTCCCTTCACCAGGTGCAAAGGTATGGCTTAAGGGTCAGGCTTCCAGTTCTCTTTATATTTTGGTTTTCAATTGCAGTTTGAATTTGAATTGAGTTTTGGTATTTACAGAAGTGGAACAAATACTGCTGGTAAAATAACAAGAGGTAACAGAATATCAGTTATTCTTCTTAGCTGCATGTGAATTTTTTAATCTGGTTCAAAGGTTTGGTGTTTGGGGCTGAGGTGACTAATGGAAATATTTAATGCCCAAGAGAAATAATATAAAACATGTATATTTTATGATGTGTTTAAGAAGACACCAGAGAAGTAGTAGCACCATGGGGGGGAGGGGCATGGAGTTACGAAATTTACATGATTTCTAATAAAAAATAATCTTAATTGGCAAAAAAATTCAATAGGAAAAATCTCACAGAAAAAAATTAAATTTTTGCAATCTCTAAAACAACAGCATATCTATAACAGAATCGTTACCTCTTTGCACTAAATAACACACAATTTATTAAATGACCTAAGTAACAAAAGGGTTGTCCTTTTACTAAGTTTAGATGCAAATAAAAATGGTGAGTGTTATCAAATATTATAAAATGATGAAAGTTATAAAATGCAAGAATGGTAAGGACCTAAAATTTCTTTCCAGAGAAAAGTGCTTTTTAGGGTAAATGCTTACCTAAGAATTGTTAAATTTTTCATGCACAGCCCTGAAGCGAGAAATCTGTCACCTGAAATTATCTTATGCTTTGTGTGTTTTCACACTTCTGTTAACAGTGAACTGTTAATTGATATGCATGGGAGACACCGAATAAAGCAAGATTTTGGACAACATGCTGCCACTTTATGGATTAAAAACTCACACAGCTTCCTCTAATAACTGATAATAAGTAACTTTTGCTTTTATGTTACCTTTTTACATCATACTTTGAATACATCAAAACTGTTGATCAGTTTTAACCAAATAAAGCAGAGGAATGGAAACCTGAAAGAATTTTCCTGGAAGTCCTCCGAAAATAGATGTTTGAGCAGAAGGGAGAGACCCAAAATGATATCCCAGTTTTATAGATGGAGTAAAATGATCTTAACTATATCCCAGTTTTATGGATAAAATGATCTTAACTATATTATTCTAATTCCTTAGGTATTAGACACTTATAATGAAACCACATAAATCCTTGCTTTTTTTAAGTGTGCTGTTTATGGAAATATCTGTTTCCTAAACTGATGAGATAATACTACAAGTTTTTAGGTGCCTGTTTCGTAGTACCTCGTAACATTATGATCTTAGAAAGCTTTGCAAGCTAATCTGAGCCCTTTGACAGATGTGATTATTTTCCTAGGTGTATGTAGTATAAATAGGTGAATAGATAATTCGGTCTAACACTTCCTGAGGCATATTTCTTGAACTGCATGTTAAAGTGTTAGACTAAGGTCTAAAAAAAAGGGACTCAAAATATTCCTTAGAAAAAAATTAGGCTTCCATGTCCAGTACCTATTTCAGAAACACCTCTCTTAGTTACTGCCTGACTGAAGACACCTTAGCTCCAAATACACTGGTTTTTGACCTTAGTAATGACAGTTCATATTTCTTTGCATGAAAAAATGCCTTGATCTGTGAAACTGAGTAATATTGTGTCTCATCATGGCTAGGCTTCGCGAACGAAGATTCTAGGAGGGCTCTACCCACGCTTGGGCTCTACCCACGCTTGCTACAAGCGCGCTGATGGCTAAAAGGCCAATGCGAGATAGACAAGTCCGGTTGCAGAAGGCACAGCAGAAAGACTCTCCAGGTGGTATCGACAAGTCGTGATCCTTTCTGCGTTGTCTTTTCTCCTCGAGAGTGATCCTGCGTGTGTTCTCAAAAGCAGCAGCAGCATTATATTATATTGTGTCTAGCTCATTCCTAAACATCTCTAGTGAACCTGTGGTTTTGTCCAAGGCCAAGAATGCACGCAGTTCAGCAAAGCTTCTAGGGTTACATCTGCCATCTTAAAGAACACTGTAGATTCTAGATGCTACATGCTATTTCTGGATTAAGACATGAAATTAGAAACTCTTCGTCTCCTCCTAAAATTATGTACTTTGCAAAATAGAATTCAAGTTTTCTTGGGCCAGCAAAATGGAAAAAAAACCCTACTTTAAATTTGTAGCCTCAAAACAAAAACAATAGGCTGGAAAAATAAAAAAGGCTTGGCATTTACCACTCTTGGGTTTTTATGCAGTGACTACATTGAAGTACTACATAGCAGTGCCTTAAAGTTCCCTGTTTTCTCACTCTCCCCAGGGCAATTCCCATGAATAAACAGGCACACTTCTTTTTTCCCCCCAGAACATGCATTAAACAAAAGGGAAGGGTATCCTCCTGAAATAGTACTCCATAGTACTGTAAAAAAAAAAAAAAGGGAAAAAAAGGGAAGAAAAGAGACTAATCTCTTCCTCGGTTTTGGATGAAAATTGGTTATAACCTCAAGTTGCTAAGAAGTTTTCACAGATAAGATGCCAAGCTGAAAGACAAACCTCATTATATTCCTGTGCTCTGAGATTTTAGGCCTCTGAGAGATGTTTCAAACGGCTTGTCATAGCAATTGCCCGTTATCTACCTGTAGATACCTGCACATAGATACCCTAAGTGTCCCCCCACTCAGTCTTTTATTTGTCTTGTGCTTCACTTTGAAGAAGCAAACTTCCTATATCCTGCATCAGAAGCCTTCTCATAAGGGGGTATGAATTCCATACTGCAGACCAGTAGTGTAAACATTAACTATTACACTATTTAACTTTCAGCTTTGTTAGTCTCTTCTAGCTGTTTTGCTGTTCAATGACCATTGAGAAAATATAAAATTTGTCATCTATTCTATTTATTTTAATTTATTATTTTTTATTTTCATCTAATCTATCTATTCCAGAACCCTGTCCACTGCAGGAAATTTTCCAAGGTCATGGCATGCAAACATACCCTCTATAGGGATTTCAAGATCTTGCTGGCTTTACTTACATGACCATGGCCTTCTGTAATTCTCATGCTTTATAAACCTCTCTGTCATAGCTATTTTCAGTAGTTTTTAGCCCTTTTGTTTCTTTTGTCAGCCGACTATATTCATAGTGGTGTACAGAACTCAAGTTATTTTCTGCCCATATGGTCTCAGTCAGTTAATCCATTTCTAGATTGCTGTACATCAGTGCTGAGCACTCTTAAATATTTTCTTGTGCATGTCCATCTGGAAGTCAACATCTCACCTCCTGTCTTTCTAATATCTTTTTGTAGCAATTGCATAGATTCCTCAGAGCACAAGGAAAATTAAATTTGCCCCTCTTTTTATTTTCTTTTGCTTTGCCTCTTTCTGCAGCACTGACAGCTACTACATTATTGTTGCAGACATTTAATTTTGTTTGAATTGTATGCGTTAATTGGTGACAATATTTCAAATTAATAAATAGTAAGTCTGCAGCTGTATTTTCCATTAAATTTTTTTTTATTATTGCTAATTGTTGAATGATTGAGAGAGGACAAACCTGCATACAGGAATCTATGTTTGTTTCATGAATATAAAAAATTTTCATTTATAAATAATATATGGTCATCACAGTTCACTCTCCCTTGCTTTTGACAGTAATAATTTCACATTTTTCTTATTTAAACAAGCTAATTATTTGTAATTTTCAATGTCTTAACATTATTTAATTTGTGATGCCATGGAACCAAGCTGTTCTACTTTTCCCCTTTAAATAAATCTGACTGAATTTGTCATTTTCAGATTTCAGCTGTGCTCTTTTCAAAGATTCCAAAATCTTGGAATTCCTTCCTTCCTTCCTTTCCTTCTTTCTTTCTTTCTTTGTTTGTTTGTTTCTTTCTTTCTTTGTTTGTTTCTTTCTGTCTTTCTTTCTTT
>JAYRBT010000139.1:39634503-39656891 GCA_036023395.1 Myiotriccus ornatus
TTTCTTTCTTTCTTTCTTTCTTTCTTTCTTTCTTTCTTTCTTTCTTTCTTTCTCTCTTTCTTTCTTTCTTTCTTTCTCTCTTTCTTTCTTTCTTTCTTTCTTTCTTTCTTTTCTTTCTTTCTTTCTCTCTTTCTTTCTTTCTTTCTCTCTTTCTTTCTTTCTTTCTTTCCCTCCTTCCTTCTTTTCTTCCTTCCTTTCCTTCTTTTTTCATAATATATTTGATGTACCAGCATTTTTGCAATAATTTGAACATCAGCCTGAACTTCAATACCTTAAGAAACATTATAGATTTTTTAGAATATCTTTTTGTATGTAATAAAACTTTGATAAAGGCCTTTGTGACACTGAGTTGCATTAAGCGTGGCCCTTTAAATATTTTATAGGTTATTCTCATTTTAATTTATCAATTATCTTTCTCTTTCTTATTTATAAGATTGACTTTTAAATACTGACTGACATTTTTGTCTTATCCAAATGAAGAAATCATAAGAAAAATATCTGAGGAAGTTATCCCTAAGAAAAGATAGAGATTTGTCTATCATTTTGTTTGCTTTTTGACATTAAAAAATTAATTAAATGTGTCTAAGTACATATTTATTTTTTATTTCTTTTTCTCTATTTACATCTCTAACATTCTAACACATAGAAATAGTGCAGTGATAAAATCTCAAGGGCAGAGGTTTATCATTTCTCAATTATGGCTATGAAACCAGGATAGCTAACCCAGAAGAGTGGCTACTTTGCTTCTTTTGTCAACAGAGAAGTATTTTGTTTTAAGCAGCTGCAATTTATGGTGGACTGCACAGGTATCCTGTTGTGGCACAAAGTGTGTGCTGCATGCACTGTAATGGAAAGTAGTTTCTTTCCCCTTCCCCAGTTCGCCCCCACAACCCTCAATATATCAACGTCCAGTTGAAACTCTGAAGATATTTTAAGGTTATCCTTATGACTGGCAAAGGCTGAAGTTAAAACAAAGATTTCTTTTATTCTTCGGATCTATGGATGATATACCAGCCTTTTAAATCTGTTAGCAACCAGCATAAGCTGTTATCTGCAGCCTGCCATGAATTATACTAGGAGATCCACAGCAGGATGAGTACTGGGGAAATGCAAAGATCACAATTACTCATATCCATGTGCCTTAGACACAAAGGAATTTCTTTTTCATATCAGCTTTCAAAACCTTTAGTAAACACTGCAATTGTAAGGATTGCTTTTAAATTATTCTGATAAAACAAACCAGTTGTAGATAATGGGTAAATTGATACTCCTCATGTGCTATAAATTGTAAGGACGTGATTCTTCAAAAGTGTGCTTTGAAGGGGTTTTCAAGCTGTATCTGGATTTTTTTCTTGCATGTCAAATGTGTATCTACACAATATCACAAAAATGAGCTAGAGTTAGAAAACTTCAAGCTATCAGGTATATCAAGTTACAGCATATCTAGTTAGTACTACTGAGTCTATTTAGAAATTTATCATTCCCTTCCGAAAAATAAACTCTCCTAAGTATACTTGCATCAAAATCCTTAAGAGAAGGTAAGGTGAAATTCATAATAATTTATAGGTAAGCCAAACAATAAGCAGCAAATATCAAAAGAGCATTTTTTATTACAACCTGTAATCAATATAATATAGAATATAATCCTGAAGTTTTTATTCTTGACAGTTTTAGTAAGTACCTTCACGGTGGCAAAGCATAAACCTCTGAAGGTAATACAGAAATTTCAGAAAGCAGGACTAAAATGAAGATGCACCAAACATTGCTGGAAAAAGTCTTAATCTTTCCAGTGTTGCCACTTAAAAAAAAAAAAAACTCATGCCAGTTATGACAAGATCAGTAAATAGGACAACCTAACAGGAAATTATACTGGATAAAATTAACACTTAGAAAAAGAGAGGGACTGGAGTGTGTGCTGAATGACTGAAAATAACATGCAGATGGTTCAGCCTGTAGTCTTTCCCAGAATATTCATTATTATATCTTTTGTCCTAATTCTATTTTTAAAATCCCACCTTCCCTTCTCTTTCCTTCCACCAACACGGTGATGAACTAACTATTTGTAGTTAATTGTAGATGCTGTGGAAGATACTTCTGCTACAGCACTATGAAGTTGCTATGATCGAAATAACTTTAGTGGTGAATAGAAATGTTGCCAGTATTATTGCAAAATCTCATGAATTCTATCAGCAAAACAAAAAGAACAAGAATTATTTATGTCACACAGCTATATTTTCAACTGTTTTTTCCTGGTATTAAGTCTAAATTGACGAATCAGTGATGGATGGAAATGGAGACTTTATGTAGAATGCTCTACACACAAACCCAAATCAGAATTATATACTGTCAAGTGATTTCTGGAGAATGGGAGGTGAAAAGGGTTTGATTCCATAGAAAGAAGTGTAAATATTGTATCAGAGAATTCTGGTTATCTCCTTGGAAAACCACCTGTACACTGTTCAAGGTGCGACTTGCTGTCTAATAGCAAAGGAGCATGGACAATAAACACCCCATGTCCCTTTCTACCTGCTGGTCTGTGACTTCTCTGACATCCTGAGATGTAGGTTGTTGAATCTGGCTTTCCTTTTCGAATGTACACATGTTGCATGTTATAAATATCATCGTCTCTGGGGCAAAATAAAAGCTTTATGGACAGTTGCAGGCCATATGTTCTCAAAGAGAAATCTTTTACAGATGAACTTGTGCAGTCAGTTTGGCTTTTTTTCAAAATTAGTATGTATTTGCCAAATTTTGCATGTTATTCATCATTCATTTCTGTCACATCTCTAATTCTATTTCATATGAATCCTGACAATACTAACTTTGAGTAGTGGAAAAATTAATTCTGACTCCTGTTTTGTTAGCATATTTTTATTAAAGTTAAATGACATTTGAAAAAGCGTATCTTTACCTTTTATATTTTATTACATTTGGCTTAATTAAATAAAGACATAAATTTACTTAGTACAGAGTGACTTACAAATATGAAGATCTGGCTTACTTGAATAGGCACAGTAGAATTTTGGAATCAATTATTTCTCATAGTTCAAAGAAATCTGTTTTAGAGAACTGCCATTTACTATTGTCCTTTACCTCATTCAGTGATCCAGACTATGTCTTCTGCTTGCTAAATGTTGCTTATTAGGAGGGGTTTTGTGATGTTTTGGTTACTTCACAAGGAACTACGCTGAAAAATCACCAATTTATTTATCATAATCTGCTAAACAGCCCTCAGATGGCCATGTCTTTTGTTAACGGATTTTGTGTATATATTTCCTTACTTTATTTTGTAGAATACTACATATGCATGCAAAGTTCAAGCACAAAAATAACAGTCTGCAGAATTAAGGCCTTAGCAGTGGAAACTTCCATCTTCCATTGCTCCAACAGAAACTGTGCTGTGTAATGAAATTGTATTATGGTGGGCAGAATCATGTGAGCCCTAATGGAATTGTTGTTACAAAGGAACAGTATCCAACAGTGTGATTTGCATCATGCTGTGTGAGCCGCCTACACTTTTCAGCAGTTGGTTCTGTGTCTGTAATTTATTGCTCTAGAAACCATTATAATAATACAAGAAATGCTGCGGCAAGGAGGAGGAAAGAACACATCACAGTCAGACTGTAATGACTATTTAGACTATTTAAACTCACTCGGCTTGTTTTACATTAGAAAAACAATCCTTTTCAATTACTTATTTTATGCTTTTTATCTGGCTTTCTGGTCTTATAGTGGTTGACATTAAGTACACTATTGCATATGTTATGCAAAACACACCTAAATACAGTAGTAAAATCAAAAATTTCCACCTTGAATAAAAATTACAAAAGGTATGCTATTTGCTGCATAATAAAATGGTCCAGTTCTCATATAAGTACTCCACAGTATATGAAAAAAGTATGCTGGAATCTCTCTCTGTACATCAGCTGTAAATGTTCATGGTGTTCCTCTTTATAAAAACAAGGACATTTAATATATGAACATTATGGACGTCTTCCTTATTATGTAGGGGGGACATAGGGTGTTTTTTGTAGCTCAGTCTTTTAATTAGTGTAGTGATCACAAGGGAGGCCAATATAAGAAAGAAATGCCTGAGGCTGCTAAGAATCCTTCAACGGACCAAACCAGTATTTCCTTCTGGTGGTTCAATATCACCTTTTCAGTCTCAGTTTAAACACTGGACATGGCCCATAATTTTTGTCCGCTGGAATTTTTATCCTATGTCTTTCAGCACACAGCTTGCTTCTGTGTTTGTACTGTCCTGCAGAATGGAGACCAATTTTTTTCAAGATTGTTGTCCTTTTATCTTCTGCGGGATAAAACCAATTTTTGTAACTGCATACTTCTTCCTCGGGCACCCACATTCTTTCTTTGACAGGAAGAAATTACTGTAAACATTGATGTAATGTTCCGATTTCATTCCTTGTTCTTCTCCATTTCTTCGACTCAGACAGTCCTTTTCCCTCTATATTTTGTGTCTTTTTTCTTAATTTTCTGAAATTTGTAATCTAGAGTGTAGATGAGAAAAAGGTTTTGATTCTAGAGTCCTTTAAACTTTTTCTGTTGTGGATTTCTATACTGCCTGTTCTGTGAAGTTTTCTTTTCTGCCTGTCAGTCGCTGACGCCACTCCAATGAACATTCCTTTTCTCTTTTGGCCGAGCTCATTTACAAATCCTAAATGTTCCTCTCTGTCAGTTTACCTCTTTGTCTCTTTTATTACCACTGCTCTTCATTCCCAGAGCTCTTTTCTGTCACATCCTTTGCTTCTAGCCTGCTACTACCTTTCCTTAAGCTATTTCTGCATTTCATTCATATTTAATGTTTCCACAGTTCTAACATCAGTATAGTCACTTCCTTAACCTCACAGCATAAGTAATTTCTTCTGCCTGAAATACTATTTTTTTGAAACCACATATTGCTTTGCTACCATATGCCTACCCTTTTCTTGGGAATGTTTAGCAGTCAGTGTACATTTGCTTCCTTATCCTTTACCTGCGATGTGAATTTATAGAAATCTTAGTGGGTTTTTAGCATTCAGTAGAAAAACTAGGTACACAGAAGCATGCTGTACAACACAAACCAGTATCGTAACAAACCTCCAGTATGGAGGATAGCCACATGTATATCAGGATGCTGGTTTTGATAATTTTTTCTGATCTGTTTCTGATATAACAATGCACAGCAATGTCACAAATAGGAAGGACTAACTGCTAGAACCAAGCCTTATTTAATTTTCCATGATATAACCTGAAGGAAACAAAATACTTAAATGCTAAAGCATTTTCACCATTTCAGCAAGCATCTCTTAAGAAGAATAGATATGGACACTGAACTAGAAGCTCCAACAGCAAAATTATGTTTTCATCCTCTCTTTTATTTGGTGCTTTGTTTATCTCAGAGTTGCTTAGTGCAGTTTTTTCTCCACAGATTCATTTGGTCTGGAAAAAAAATATCATTGAATAGTCTATTTTCAGGCCTTGAGTGCATATATGAAATTTGAACATACTTTAATGAGACAAATTGGAAATATATGTAAATTTTCACAACAGTATGTATGTATACTGATGTCTTTTAGTCTTCTGACAGAATACAGGAAATTTGAGACATTATTATCTAACTGGAGAGAAAGTTCATGAAATTACTTATGGGGATGTCGTATTCCTTAACAGAATCTGATTTCATAAGAAGAAATTTTCCTTTGAGCAGAGCACAATTAAGCAGCAGTTATTCACATTTTCCAGAACCATTGGAAAAGTTCAAGAAACTATAAACTACAGAAAGAAAGCAATAAAACAGTAATAAAATTGTTAACATTATCTATAATTAAACAGATTAACAGCCCACATTTTTATATTTGTTTTGTTTGTTTTGTTTTGCTTTGTCAAAGCATTCTCCATTTATTTAGGAAATTACAACTAACAGCAATACAACAAGATAGTGCTAAGATAATTTAATGATGCATTTTAATGAGTTTTTGGGAGGGTTTTTGCTCAATATGTAAATTTTTGAAAGAGTCTCGTAATTTATTTTTGTTTTTTCCTTAAAATGTGTCATTGGAAATGGTTTCCTTCTGTTTTTAAATCATTTACATATGCTTCATAAACAGGTGCTCCAGATAGGCCTGTAATTTTTCCAAATTGTTGTTCAGTCAAATGTATTACTTGAGAAGAGATGGGATATTACATTTCTCTCAATTAAAGTATTAAAATCCTATTTTTATGAAACTTTTAAAATTAGAAGACTTGGTTTTCAGCAGTGACACCTAACTTAGGATTCTTCCTTGGTGTTTTACTTCTCTCTCCACTAGGAAAAACACTTTTTACTTCTGCAGTGCGATCAAGTAAGATGCTAGATATTTCATATCAGGATTAGCAAGTAGTTCACATTTTGTTAGGGGTGCTTAAAGTGTAAAAACACTTGCACAGATCTAGCCTTCACTAGTCATTTTCCTAAACCATTCTGAGTCAACCCATGAACTTTTCTTATACATCAAAGCTTGTTTCCAACTGGGCATTAAAATCAGCTTAAGCCATAACTGATCCTCCTTGATGTGGGGCACCATTTGCACCATTTCTAGTATCTTATTGAACTGCTTTTCCATTTCTTTGTCAGTAATTTATGAATGTATGTGATATGAAATACAAGCACTTGAATTCCCTCATCCCCAACGTTTACAGGCTTCAAAAGATAAAGTGTGACTATACAACTATCTTTTTGCCTATTATTGCCATGTCTGTTGCAATTAAAAATATTTTTTATCATGTAGTCCACAGAATTTTAGAAATCTTATGAATTTATTCCAACACTTCAGAATGTTTTCTGCATTTTGTCGTACTATTTTTTTTTTTCTTTTTATGACTTAGCTAAATGAACTCAGCTGCTCTTGCCTCTTGATCATTTGTTCCAGTGTCTGCTGCAACTGCAGACACAACTTCAGAACACTGATGGACGCCAACACCTTCTCTCCATTTACACAAACCTTACTGTCTAACCTTTAGGGCAAAGCACTATAGAGAGCTTATGAACATGAGGGAATTATGTCATCAGGTATCTCTGTGACAGGTAACTTTAAAGCTGTAGTATAGACACAGGAGATAGAGCCGTACTGTAGGGTGATTAGAAAGGTCTTCCTTGTCTTTTGAAGGAAGCTGACTTTCAGTAAGCTGTGTTCACAGTCCTGCTTGAGATGCTACTGCTGTGTAGTATAGTGCTGTTGTGTAATCGCTTAATCTGTGAGTCAGAAAAAACCCAAACCTTTAGTCCATACAGGAGTTGCTATGAGGATAAAAACAGTTTATGGAGTTAATGTAAATACTAAATGTAATTAGAAATTAAAGTGATTTACCATTTTCACAGATGGATAGTCACCTTAATGGCAAAATGATATTGTGATATAAGGCCACAGAGGCTGCTATATCCAATCTTATCTTAATCTCAACCCATAACTTTTATTACATATGTTTATCCTCATCTGCTCACTGGTGCTCTTTTTAATCCATTTAATGACAATCAGTAAATACTTTTTAAAAATTAATGGCAACTTTAGAATAGGTCAGCTGGCTTTTGGCTGACCCTGAGATGACTGACAAGTGGCAGCATATCTTATGTTTCTAGATCTAGCAGGAGGAGAAAGCAAACGTTTAATTTCAGTCGTGACTTGTTGGGTCCAGATTTTTTCATACATTTTGTTCACAGAAAGTTTCAAATACACAGGCTTTAAAGAATTTATTTCAAATTTATTTATGATCTAATGTAATATGCTAGTGCTTTTACGATACACCCTTTTGGTGGTGTAAGATTATCTATGACTTAGAAATATATCACTGTACCATCACCTTCTCTATACTTCTTTTGTTTTTTTGTTTGGTAGGATTTTTTTTAACTGACTCTTTTATAATAACCAAATTATCTTTTATGCATTTACCTGTATCTACAGATATCATTCCTGTCTCCAAGGACTAATAATTTCTATGTGATTAATTAGCCTTCTCTGCATTAATGTATTTTTCTCACCTGATGAACCATGCTGCTATTGTCAGTTTTTGTAATGCAGCCCATGCACCAGAAAGCTTAAACACATGCTAAAACCACATTTGACAGGCATAGCCAATGATGAGAGCAGAGAGAAAACCTAGTGAAGATACCACCTTATTTTTGTTATTCAAACAGAATGTGATCAGTTACCAGCTTGCTCTTTATCTTCTCATAATTATCCGTGAATATTACAGGAAGTGGGTTCTGAACAGGAGTTTTATTAACTACAGAGGAAAGACTGTGTGGGTCGTTTCTGTGATGTTGTTTTATACAGAGGTTCCAGTGGAAGCAAAGATACAAATGATTAAATTAAAATGATCAATCAGATGATGAAATGTGTAAATAAGATAAAAATTAACAACCAAAAGAGTTTTCAGTGATCACCAGAAAGAAGGATGATTTGGATGGTCTGATGAAACAGGTTTTAGCAATGCAGTTTTCACTGATCAAAGTTACTCAGTGAAAGGGTCTTTGCAACTAGAAAAGAACTGAGAATTTAGAACAGACAGATAAGAAATATTGTATGCAAAATAAGGCAAGACGAGAAAATAAGGAAGAGGAAAAGAATATAAAAATAACAATTTCTTTCATTTGGGAGAAGGCAAATAGGCAAAGTGTCTAGAGTAAAATGTGGTACTGCTCTTATGAAATGTGAACAAGTTAACAGTGCGAAAGAAAAAAATTACTCTCTGCTTTGGTTTCCACCCAGTTCAGAAGGGAAAAACACAGGCTTTTTTAGATTGTAGGATAATTTATGTGGAAAGGGACATTGGGAGTCCTTACTCCAACCTCCAGCTCAAAGCAGGGTCAGTTATGATTTCAGAGATTTTTTTTTTTTATTAATTCATGTAAAAATTATTTGTAAAATAGTTTATAGTAATCAGATATCAGAAGATGAGACCTAGTACAACTGCTGTTGTGATCTAGAGAATCTATGCCAGCCTGTATTTGGTGTTCCTCTGGATGGATTTACATGTAAAAACTTGCAAACATTACACTGATCTTCTAATTATCAAGTTTTCTTGTATAAATGATACAGGATCTCACAAGCAGCATCTTTAAGTCAGACTGCATGGTTTTATATCAAAGTATTCAAAGTTCCTGAGCTCCAAAAGCAGTCAAGGCATCAGAGTGACTCTCTTATCTAGCCTGTTCATCAACTGTAAAGGAACTAGGAAATGGCATGTCATATCCTGTTCTCTGCTTCCTTCTGTATCCACTTAATGTGTAAATTACTTAAAAGGTATTAGATTGAATACCAAGCATGAGATGGAGAGAGAGAGAGAGCTGGGAATACCAGAAAGTTCAAGAAACAAATGAGGCATGCTGGTCAAAGCAAGACAGAGTCAGATGGCAAAGCTCAAGGGAACGATGAGATTATTTCAGTCGGTGTGATAGGACTTGGCCTCAGACAGTTGCAAACTAACTATTGCCAAGGTTTTCTCTGTATAACATAGAATGTGGGAAAAAAACACTCTAAAGAGGAATTTTAAGGACAAAATGGCATCTTCGTAGTATGTTAACCCTCCTACTGAGTTCTAAAGCCTTTTTTACAATAAATAACTACATTTAAGGAGTAACCAGATAACTTTAAAATGCTGTAACATTAACAGTCTTTGGTTATATCACATTTATTAGAGTAATCATCCAACAGGTTTGCTTTTTGGCGTTAGCTCAGACTCAGAATACCCTATACACCTTTACACTTCTATGTATCTCAACTTCCCCATATTTAAAGCAGAATGATAATTCTTCACTAACTGAGAGACATCTGTAAGGTACATTACTGTTTGTTGTATGGTTTTGATGACAGTCAACATAATTAGCAGAAACAAAAATCATGTGAAAATTTAAAATTATGCAGCTTTTTGTTGAAGAGGACACTTGGCAAAATGGAGTCTGTTCATGTTACGTGGCACTGGTATCCTATTACTAATGTACATATGTAAGCATAGAAATAATCGAATTTAAACAGTATCTAAATGATTGATTAACACTTCTAAAATGAAAATGAGTTTTTCTTTTAACTAATGACTGAAAATCTCTTAAACCAACGAATGATTCACTTCAAATTTCATGGCATAAAAATTCAAACAATAAATTCAATTATAAATGAAATTTTCAGTTGAAAGTCCACATGCTTTTCTGCTGGTGATGAAGAAAGCTTTTGTTGTCCATAGCAGTCAATAACAATGAAGTTTTTTGCTTTATTTGCTCTTTGGCAGAGAAACTAATTTTTTTTTTGATGTTTCACTTCTAGGTCTTGCACTTCAGTTTTGATTTTGTTATTTTTTTAGTAGGAATACAAGGAGTCTTTATTTTATGGCCTGCATATAATAAAGCCGTACACTAAATTACCACCACTGACTATAAAAAAATATTGTCTTCGTGCGTTAATTAACAGTGCCATTTGGGATGGAAGACAACTAAAATAAAAAAACAGCATAAAATCCAAAGAATTCTAAAAGATTAATTTTTCTTGATGCTCAAAGGTATCTATAGAAAGTTTTTCCACCATTGAGGCATATCTAAGATGTGAGAAACATTAAGAATGAGGAGGGCTTTAGGTCAGGATCACTGTGCATCATAGATGGCATTATCTGCTGATTTAGCTGAGCTGAGAACTGCTGAAAAATAATCCTTTTTGTGCCCTTGTCAGTGGCTTTGGCCTAGAGTAATAGAAAATCAGCTTTACCTGAGTCAGATAATCATTACAAAATGAATTTTGTTCTTGACTCACAGAAATAATTGGGAGAAAAATATATTTGATAGATGTGATGAATATTATTTTAACTTAAAGCTTACTGAGATGTATAAAATACTAAGTGCTGCTGGTAATTGAGCAGCTCTATGCAACTGTAAATTAGCGGCTTGAATTGAAAATAGATGATTACTAAAAGCACTTTTTCCCCCAAGAAAACTTGCAGTTCTCCTTTTCCTTAGCATTCACAAGGGGCATCCAGTTAATCATACTGAGGTCTCTCCCTTAGTGCTGCAGTAGCTGATTACCCAGCAGGAGGTGCAGTTCCAGCAGTGTAAGTCAGAATGGTGTTGGTTGTTCCCTAGGGAGGGACATCCTGTAAAAACACCAAGGTTGAGAACTGTCATATTCACAGCAGTAGGTGCATTTTCCTCAGAAATTAATGGAGCAAGCTGGGCAAAAATGTTTTTAAACTACATCTTCCCTAGAGTAAGATGCAAATTCAAAGCTCTTTTGAAGCATTGGAATGAAAGTTGAAGATAAGACTTTTTAGTTTTTGACATTGATGATATAGGCAACACTAGCACTACGAATATTAAGTTGAAATGGAAGATAAGTGGGGCAAATGTTATTCAAGGAGCTCCCAAATGCAGTCCTAACTGTTTCAGAGCTAGCTTAACTAAGGTGCTTGTAATTATGGTTGTTACTATTGCAGAATACCTGTCACACATTTCCTACCTTCAGTTTTTTGTTACTTGATTGACAATACTAGATTTTCTCCTGAAACAAGAGGATTGAATGTAATCTTGCCCATTAGACTCCCATCCAACAAAAGAGGGTTTGAAAAAGGAGTGAAGATTCGAGATGCAGCTTTTTTTTTCTTAGCAGTCTGTGTGCCATTCAGCAGCAAGCAGCAACTCTAGTCTGCTTTCTTGCGTGCAAGCAATACAGCACAAAGTGATTGGAATCTGTTTACAGAAAGATTTTGCAGAAACATTAAGCACCTTATTAGCTCTGTCCTCTTGAACAAAGGCATAAGAAGGGACTATTTATAATACAGAGTTTCTACAGATATCTTACTAATCGAACAAGAGAAATCCTGAAGGATTGCCTCTACTAGATTATGTAAGGACTGAACAACCTGGTCACAAATTCTGTCTGCCATGTGTTTTCAGCCAAGGTCTTGTCATGTTTTCTTTGCTTCAGCTCAGTGCTGCTTTTTTGTGCTTCTCATGTGATTCCTGTGAAAGCTCTCAGATCGTGTCTATTAACACTGGGTTATAACATGAACGGACAGACTTGAAATCCATCTAACCTGGCATACCAGAGACCTAGACAAGAGTTGAAAAAAAAGGGGGGGGGGGCAAATCAGAAGCAAAAAGAAAAGGGAGAAATCGTTTTCTCCATTAATTTATTTTTAGCCTGCAGTAGTATCTAGCTCAAGGACTTGCTGATCCAGAAGTGATATCTCTGTGTAAGAATATTCTATTCAGCTTACTCAGTCTTTATTTCTTCTTTAACCAACCGGCTCTGCTAACCCTAACTGACAATCCACTCCCTTAAACAGAATTAAAAATACCACTGAAAATGTGCAGATACACAAAGCTTGCAAGACTTTATTTGGGTTTTATTTATGCAGATTTCTATTGCATTGTCCTGTAATTACTATCAAGTAAATACTATTACAAAGTAAAAATTATTACCTTTTAAATCATTCTAGTATACTCTATAAGTCATTAACTGTCATAAAATACTATCCCCAATTTCACTTTGTCACCCTATCTGTAGAAACGTTTCCATCTGCCTTTTTATTTAATGCATCCACATATCTGATAAACCATAAATTAAGCCCTCTACATGAAGTATATTTTAAAAATAGCTTTTCTTTACTATTTCTTCTTTGTATGCCTAAAATATTTTCAATATCCGTAAGTAACACATAGCCTGTTACTTCTAGAAAATAGGGACAGCATATGAGATGACAAATGTGAAAGGTGACATCGATTAGGAGTTCTGTGTCACCAAACAGTGTATAAATACTGGTGTAATATATCCAAAAGTCAAGTGACAAGGCCTTCATTGTTCTTTAAAAGGACCCAATTGTTCATGAACATATGGGAAGCTAGCTTATTAATAAAATTTTTCTTCCCTAGTCATCTTAATTCTGACAGATTGTAAATTATGCAGCCAGAGTGAATTAGAGTAACTCAGTGTTTCCAGACATTCTAAGAGATTTTTTTTTCTGTAAAGAACTCAGCCTAAGAGGTTTCTACACTCTCTCTGGACAATTTTTTAGGAAAATTGATTGCATACTTCCAGCAATATTCTTAAGGACAAATATACTTTAGAACCTAGTGTGAATTAACAGGAGATTGATATGTTGAAACAAAAAGGATCTTAGTAGGCACGAGATCTCAAGTATATCATCAGTCCACTCACACAGGAAGACAGGTTCAAGTCAAAACTCAAGACTGAAAATTCCCTTGGCTCTGATCTGATGTATTTTGCAATGAAGACCTGAGCCAAATTTTGCAGTCTGAGATAATCTCTTTCAACACCTTCCAATTAATTCTAATTTCAGTTGTAAAATACATGTTGTATAAAAGTGTGCACATACATAAAATATGCACATTTACACCGATTCATAAGGCAAAGGAGTATACCCTCCCTGACAACAATGCACTTTAATATATTGCAGTGTTTAAATTTAGATATTTGAGGCTCCCACTAGACAACAAGTTATTAAAACATCTGCCTTTCCATAAGCCATTCTGTTCACTGCCATTCC
The DNA here is from genome assembly GCA_036023395.1 of Myiotriccus ornatus. Lineage (NCBI taxonomy): Eukaryota > Metazoa > Chordata > Aves > Passeriformes > Tyrannidae > Myiotriccus > Myiotriccus ornatus. The sequence goes on from JAYRBT010000139.1 coordinate 39,648,028, forward strand.
ACATGTCCTTTTCTACTTCACCAGGCAAAATTGCCCAATCTAAATTTCAGCTCAAGTGTTTGATGGCTTTCACGCTGAGCTCAAACTGTTAGTGCTTCCCTGAGAGAATAGAATTGAAACGTGATTTAATCTAAAATAACAAAATAGAATAAAGGTTTTACATATAAATAAGTAATGCCCTGTATATTTTTATGCACACTTTTCTTTGCTGGATTTTGCATGCAGTGAAGTTAAATGTTAAAATGCATACATAACCCAAAGCTGACAGAAATGAAAATCAAGTGCATGTTGCCAGTGTGATCTATTAATGCCTATCCTAAAATATATTTTAATTCAAATCCATAATAACTGTTACTACAAAATACATTGAAAAACTAGTATATCTATTGCTACCTTTGTCCCAGACTTCTGGGTGCTTGGGGTTTTTTGTTTTTTTTTTTAGGCAGTGATAGTTTCAACTAGCATTTCAAAACCATTCCAAGCATTCTGTCTAGTATTTTTAAGTAACAAGAGTTGGTGGTTTATATGCTCACTGTTCAGGAAAGATTCATATTTAGAGCTAGATTTTTTTTCACAGAATGTGAACAATTCCCTTTAGAATCATAGGACAAAATTATAAACTATTTACAATATTTAGTGATGGTTTACTAAAAACATGTGACTCTTCTGTAGTAAAAATTATGGAATTAATTCTCATTACTAACTAAAATCATGTGCTTGACAAGTGAAACATTGTCACTTACTCTGCCATTTTTTCCCAAATCTAGGTAAATGGTAATCACAGATGCTCAGATAATAAATGTTTTAGTTTTGGTACTGCCCTTGTAGCAGTGCAGGTTTACAACACAGTGGGGAGCAGCAGAACCATCAGGTCGAGGGGAATGACTATTCCTCTGTATTCAGAATTTGTGTCCAGTTCCACCTCCCAGCTTCAAGAGAAACTAATAATCTGAATCTGATCTACAAAAGAATACTGAGGAAAGTGAGTTTCCTCAGCTTGCAGAAGAGAAGGCTAAGAGAAAGGTCTAATTCCTGCTTTCAGCTGTATCACGGTGGATGACATGGATCTGCATCTCAGATGCAGAGTAAAAGTACAAGAGGTCATCAGCAAAGGAAACTCCAACTGGTGTGGGTTTTTTTCACCAGGCGAGAGGGGCTAGGCTGTGGAAGAGGGTCCTCAGATATTCAAAACTGGGTTGGACAAAGCCCTGGAAAACACATTTTAACTTTGGCGTAGGGGATCAGGCTAGATGACTTCCAAAGATCCCTTCCAATCTAAATTTTTCTGAGATTCTAGTCTGTGATTCATCATACAAATAAATCGCCAAGAAAAGTCTTTCAAACATTTTTATTTTGAAATTTTCACCCCTGAATTCATACCATTAAGGATGACTTCAGTTACTGATTTCCTTTTTTAACTCCACTCTTCTTTTCTGCACTCTGCACACTATAAGCTATTTATCTTCACTGTATTTAGGCTGTACAGTTCTAATTGTATGATTTGATACCCAGGTATCATAGATGTTATGCAGTAATAGAAAGGCAAACTCCAAACATTCCATTTTCCAGGTATTACATAGGGGCATAATTTTAGAAGAGTGATTGTTTGTCCATGTTTGTTTGGAAAAGCATTTTCGCAAGAGGCTGAGACTTGTTAACAAGCTGATCGTGAACTGCCATTAAACTTTAAACTGTACAAGAATAAGATTCAAATCTTAGTCGTTGTCTGAAAGAAGTCTCCTAGAAGACATTTCAAAATATTTTCTTTTCCATTAACACTATCAGCTGTCAAAATACAAGCCCATAGCACGGCCATTTCATTATGTGTTAGCTAATCAGACTGTTGTACCATACTTTTTTTTTGGAAAACAAATTATACAGAACATGAACACAAATAAATTATCTCAAACAAAACCAGCTGTGCCCCAGAAATTTATGTAATTTCTTAATTTAACCTAAATTCCAGAACTGGAAATGTGTAGTCATTTGCACTTTGGAGAGTAAGATCCAAATAATGCCATCTATTTATTCTGTGAATTTAAAAGAGATAGAAATTTATCTCATCAGTCATTAATATTTCCTGCTTACCTCTGCTCAAGAGTAAAGACCCAGGAGGAGAGATGGTTCTCCTAGTCTTAATGAGTAAGCATGGGAGCCAGAACAGCAGAATCACAATAGGAAACATCTTGTCCTATGGACTAGGGTAAAACATGAATGTGGAAAGCTGATAGGAAAAGGGCCCCTTATGAACTATAAGGACAATTACAAAACTAGTCCTCATTCATTCTACCATACTACCTACATTTAGCAAAATACTATATGTGCTGTAGGTGGTATAAACATACCTTATTTTCTTTTCTGGCAAGTGTCACAAGTCATTTTTTCTTATCTACTTTGTGGGCTTTTTGCAGCTTGGCCCATTCATTCCACTTGTGCAAAATTCCAAACTTAAGTGAAATATCATTTCCTTTGCAGTCAGTAATTTAACATTCTGTGGGCTGAAAGATGAGCACTTCACAGAATGGTTTGATTTTCCTAATGTGAAATGTCTACATAGGGCACACGTAGTAAATTACTTAATACCTTTGGCTACCATGATCAGCTGATGAAGCTGAGCTGAAGTATTATTACCTTTTTTGATGACATGAAGTCATTAAAACATTCTGTGGTTTGAGATACAATTTTTACACTCACAGGAAATAAGAGTTTTAGAAAGTGTGGTGCTGTCAGCTTGTAAATGATCAGACACATGCCATGTGCCTGCAAACGACATAGGCACTGTTTAACTTTGTGAGGCATGGACAGATTGAAGACCCCATAGAATGTGCTCTGAAAAAAAGAAACAAAATCATAACTGCAGTAAAGAATCAGGTGGCATAATTGTATTTGTGGTAGAAATTAGAATAATGGATGTTACTCTTGAAGGAAGATTATTATTATTTCTTCATTACTTTCTAGTTTTGAGTTTATGTTCCACATCTCTCAAATACAAAATCATAAAAATTATCCTTAATTTCCCTAATCTATGCCCTTTCTGAGCATTCATGACAATATTAATTTATGCTTTTATTTTTCAGTCAACTTCTATTATTGTGCTACCTAAGTGTATTAATGAAGTATAGAGTGTAAAAAAAATTTAGACATTGTTTTAATTAATTTTTTTATGACATCTTAAGACTGCTGATATATTTTTAGTGCATATATTGAAAGAATGTAAGCAGGTGAGTAGAAACCTCTTAATCGTATGTGTGACCCTGAATACAGGCATTTTTGATTTTTCATTTTCTGTGTAACCTAGCATATTGCCTGTTTCCCCAAATTTATTAGTATCCTGTGGATACAGTGCTTGTTTGAAGGTGAATGAAAGTCCACAAACTCCCAATTATTTTCAATTTTGCACTTGTTTGATTAGAGTGCCATTGTCTGTAATTTTTACACTTTTTCTGAGTCTTCAAAGTGCATGATTCATGCCTTGAAAATGGGTTGTTTTGTGTTTCCCAGCACTGCTTTTTTTTTATCCCTGCCAGTTATAACCTGATAACCTGATTTCATACTGTGCTTTAGCACAACAATACAGTCATCAAACTAAAGCAACGCAGTAAGTGGGCACATTAGCCATCATTTTACTTGATCACTTGGGAGAGATTAAATTTATTCATTTTCAGAACAGATAATGAAATATTTAAAACATTTTAGAGTAAACGGTGGCAGCATTTTGAAGCTCTGGCATGCTCTTTGCCAAAGCAGTGTACTATAGACTTCACATGTAAGTCTCTTGTGCGGATGTTTGGGAAATTTCTGCAGGTTTTTTTTTCTTAGGCTCATTTGCATTTAGTTTATCTAAAGTGAAATCCATTCAATTTTATTGAACTGTAATTCTGGTAATTTACAATATTTACATGCTGTGGTTAGATTGAAATCAGTCCTTAATTCAAATTCAATCTAAATTTACAGCATAGTAATTAGGGCTTTGTAACTGACACTAGGGGCCTATTGATTTAATGAAAAACTTAACCTTACAGTAAGTGTTTAATTAGTTGTTGCAGTAGATTCTGCGCTGTCCTAAATTGTGGACTTTGGAGAATTAGGTACTAATTTAAATTACATTACTATATAAAGATCAGAACTATTTTTTAAAAGAGCATGTAACCCTACAGATGAATTAATTTCTTAGTCTTTGAAAAGGATAACAGAAAAAGGCAGAAATCAAAGCAATTGCCTACCCTTTCTGAATACAGGTAAAGCCATGCTAGGTATCCTGGAAATTATGACCTTCCTTGGTAAAACATTCATTTGAAGAGTTAAAAAACCCCAAACAGTCAGCAAGATTTTCTTCATGTCAATTTTCCCCAGGAGGTAAAATTTGGAATAATAACCATAACTATATATTAACAGTGTCCTCTTGAAGAATAAATAAAGAAAAAAAAATCTGTTTTTTTGAAAACAGTTTTCAGAAATCTGTAAACCTCAATATGTTTGTATTCATTATGGGACAGATATGTGACAAAAAAATAAGTGTTAGCATCCATTTTATGCACAGAAAATGATATTTTTATTTACAAAATACTCAAATGTACTATGCAGTTATTGTATTTCTCCACTTCATAAAATAACTCAATTTAGATCGATCCCATAAGTTTTCAGATTAAGGAATAACAAATGTCTAGTAACAGCAGGCGTTTTTCCTATTTCTCCCTGTTTTTGTTATCATGGCTTAGTGCAGCATGGACTAAGTCAAAAGTTGGAAGTAGATGTTATTTTCCAAATCTGCCATTACTGTTTTGGCTTGATGTATAGCCATTGTAACAAATTGCAATTCATCGACTTGTCAGTACACACTTACCTCAAAGCCCTTCCTAAGTAAGTTTGCCGGTCTTTTACTGCCAAGTAAACCAGCCTGGAGCAGCAGTGACATTGCAACTTTTTACCATGCTGTCTATGTGTATGCTCCTAGCCCCTGGTAATCACAGAGTATTTTGTAGTAGATACTCCTAATATGTAAATTTTTAGTGAGCCATAAATTTTATATCCCTAGAGGATCGTCTCGAAGATTGTTGTGGATTTCAGTAATTATGATTCTACTTCATATTTACCTGATTAACATGAATTCATCACCCGTTTGCACCCTACCCTTGATCTTGTGGGCAATGCAGAAGAGATCATTCAGCCAAACACTACGATACTATATTGTGTATACATAGAGACCAAACTAAGGTTAAACAATGGACCATAAGTTTGGAGTTCCTTGGCTTTTTTAGGAAAGCGCTTGAAGCCTTTTCTTAAGGGACTGGACAATTTTTGCCCTTGAGAAACTGATTCAATAACCCTGCTTGCTCCTTCACTTCCCTGCTCGGTTCCCATAACAAAAGGACAGATATATCTGCTGGCATTTCATACTCTTCCCAAGAACTGTGCGTTCAGGGGACAAAGGAGGTGTAGGTAGAGAGAGACAGTTTAAGATGAAGGTAACTGAAGTTCAGGAGCTGGCCTGAACTCTGTCTGTTCCCTTCCGATTTTCTTGCCTGCAGTGAAACACCATTAGGATTTACATCAGACAGTGATGTAAATGCTGTGGAAGCTATTGTATCAGGTATGAAAAAAAAACCAAAAGGTGATAGTTTGCAAAATTTTCTTCTTCCTGGGACAAAGAATGAAAATAAAGAAGCAGGAAGAAAGTGACACCTTTTTCTAACACTTGGTATTAAGAGAACAATTAAATAATCAGTGAATATTTCTGAAGGAATTGTCTGAAATATATTTTATAATATTGAATTGAAGCAAAATAAATATAGCAATAACTTAATACTCACAGCTCAGCCATGAAGTATTCTACAGGTATGATACTGAGGCACGGAGAGACAATGTGGGTTTTTTTGAATTTCACAGATGGTCTGTATCAATCTGAAGCTTCTCTGAGTTCATAGAATGTAACACAATAGAAACTGAGACTGCTGATCAAAGATGCAAAATCCCTATTTTTGTTTTATTGCAGGAACTACATTTCTCCATGATTAGACCTTTTATAGTTCCATTTGGACAACATTTCTGCTGAGCTGTCATTGTGCAGAGCAAGGCCTGGTATGAAATTTAATTTCAATATATTTCCAAAAAACATACTTCTTATAGAATTCAGCTGAAATTTATGTGTTTTATTAAAAATTTTCATTATTTTTTTAACTTGAAATGTACTTTTTTTTCCCAAAAGTAACAGAATTTTCTTTTTGGTGTCTGACCTGGGTGGGGTTTAACCTCTCTGTTATACCATTTGTGGATTTTCTGGTCATTCTATGTTCATAAGTCTGGTCATAGTAATATTCCCATGTGAGATTTTTACAGAAAAGCCATGGAACTGAGAAATCTGCTGAAACATTGTTGATGTATTTTGTCTGTTCTAGTAAGGAGAAAAATGGAAAAAAAATTCATGTTGTCATTGCCTTTTTTGATCTGCCTATACAGAAAGACATAAATAAAATACGAACACATAAAACAAAATATTGATCTGCATCAATATTTATTGTAAAAATAAATAATTCTTAATCTTACTTTATTCTTTTTATCAGCAAGTAGCCATTGAAACACATGCAAATTATTGTCTATCACTGAGTAAAGCAAGAATAGAAAATAGATGTTTTGGTCCTGATCCTGATCCTTGCAGGGTAAGATACACTACTTCTCTTGATTTTTATCATTTTATGAATAAGTCTGCACAGTATCACACCAAGCACTTTCTATATTCAGAAATGATAAATGGCTTCTGCCTGAATTACCACTGCAGCAAAGTGACACACATCACCATCAAAACCGGTGCTCAGAGCTAGAAGTCAATGTGCAGTTTAGGGGGCAGGTCAAAATCTCAACTGTAACAAGCAGATTAGTTTCAAATCTTGCTATTTCAAGAAAAGGTCATATTTATTTTTCAAAGAAAGGAAAATAAATGTAACACCTGGATAATTTTAATCTGTCTCGAGTATATGTGAAAGAAGTAAAGGCAGGGAAGGGAAAGGAGGTACTGTGTCTGTAATTAGCTACACAAAACTGCAAAATAATATAGAGATGAAACAGAAAAGGAAATGCACAAATAACGTAGTGAAACCTGAAGAATTATATACATGGAGAGTAACATCAGAAAAGTCACAAGTTCCATTTTTAAACATACTATATCTCATCAACGTTTTCCCAATAGTAGTCATCTGTGATGTATCTTTCTAGAAAGGGAGACTTATTCAGGAGATGTTCAGAATCCTAGAACTACCCTCCACCTACACTGCTTTTGCCAATGGTTACTGGTTTTGATGAGTCAACTTGGTTTATCAGAAAAAGCAGCTTCATTAGTCTGTATGATAAACATGATTTCAGCATAGAAATGTACGGCATTTGTTACTCTGTCATTTTCAGTATGTTAAAACATACTGAAAGCATACTGGGGTAATGCTTACTGGGGTAATACTGCTGAAGTTTGCAGCAGTAGCCTGAGCACATTCAACCTTTTTTGGTTTCCCTGAACTGCCAAATTAGAAGCCACATTACCAACATCTCCATAGGTTGATATGATGAATATTCCCAAGAATAATAAGTTAGCTGAAGGATTTCTGTGTCGTAATTACCTTTAACTTATGGAACATGCCTTTTTAGGAAACACTGGCAATTGAAGATAACTTTCATTAAATACAAGGGGATAAAAATTGTGATTAGTGCATAAATAGCAACAGAGAATAAAAATTAAATATATCAAGTTTTCAATATATTTCAAGTTATAAGTTCAATCCATAATGAAATCTTGTTCTACATATAGCAGACAAAAAAAAAAAAAAAAAGTTGTTTGAACCAACATAAGAAATGTCTGTGATTTCCCAAATTAGGAAAATCCAGATCCATACCATGATTTTCCATGACTTGTCACAATTCATTCCATGACAACATGCTCTGTGGTTTTGAAAGGTTAATCAGAACCCGATACAGATTGAAAGGAAGGGAAAGGGATAATACGTGACATTTAAGGGTTGCATTATCCTGCTTTCTCTCAGACTGTAGGGCTTAGAACTGCTCATTTATACTGTACCAACCAATCTGTACTGAAAAAAAAGTACTTTTTAGTAGAAATAAAAAATTGTTTGGAAAATAGGAAACTAACTTATTTTTATAAAAAAAATAGCCCTGATTCTTTTGGGATACTTTCAAACATGTGATGCACAGTTAAAAAAAAAAAAAAAAAAAGAAAAAGGAAAGCACTCCAATTCACTATTTTCACTGTGGTTTTTCTTCTGTGGCCTGATCATAAAGCTGCTCACCCACATTTTGGAAAACTGATTCAACTTCCTTGAATCCTTTCTTCCAGCTCAGAAGATATCTGAATAGGTATATGCTTATTCCAGATGAATACTCTGATTCCAGAGTTTGCTGGTGTCAGTTGCACTTGTCCTTCACCTGTTGCTTTGTTCCTGCTGCTGAGTAAATGTAGAGTGACCCCAGATTAGTGCCCTCGCTACTGGCTTGAGTTTGTGTCACTGAATGTATCCAGCTTTTCTATATAAAATTAGAATTAAGTAAATCATTTAATTAAGTAAACAAAATCAAAGAACCTTATCTCAAACCAATGTAAGTTTCAAGCTAGGTATAAGCAGCTGCTGGAGTTATACTGAAGTCCGGCAAGTGGTCTAGTAACCACAGCAGTGTTGGATCAAGGGTTGGACATGATGATCTTGGAGGTCTTTTCCAACCCGGTTGATTCTATGGTTCTATGATAAGTAAAACTGTGATTGATGCCATTCTTATATTACTTGTCCCGGACAGATGGAGCTCGTTAGCCCTATAAGGCAATCCATCTACATCCTGAGGACCTCACTGCCACCGTCCAAGCTTGCTTG
>JAYRBT010000139.1:39656991-39682476 GCA_036023395.1 Myiotriccus ornatus
CAATGCGCAGGCTGGAAGGTGTAAAGACCTTCCCCGGTTCTTCGTTCGCGAAGTCTGGCCATTATTATTATATATTACTTGTGTAACAAAAGAATTTCCCTGGTATTATCCAGCTAATTTAAAAACCCTAGGGTTTTTAAATTAGCTGGATAATACCAGGGAAATTTCCTGTTTCCTGTGGAAACAGAATACCATGGAAAGAATAAGGAAAAATGGGCCCTTTTAGACACTGCTGTGTTGCAATTCAAAGCTATTAGTCATCAGGAACCTGAGATGCCAGTGCTGTTTACTTCAGCTTGGATTTCAAGTAAATTTCAATTCAGTTTTATTTGAAACTCTTCATGACATGAAAGTATGGAAATTTAAAATTGGCATTTATTATTTTTTCCCCCAAAAGACAATTTTTATGTTCTGCCATTTCATAGTTTTCTAATGGGACATCCTTCAGTAACCTTCATTTTCTATCTTTTAGAAAATAAGCAGGCTGATTGCACAAGGTGAATTTTGTTTGTTCTGGTTTAGAATCCTACTACTGTCTGTGAAGTGCCCTTGATGTTGTAATGTTGTTGGCGTTCTCAAGAGCAGTGTTCTGGTACTGAAGAAAAGATATTTTCCTTTTTAGATGGAATGTTTGTTGTCATGAAATATCATTACAATAACAAACATTACAATAAAATTAGCATGCCCTTCTGCTGCTGCCAGTCTCCCACAAACTTACATATCAGTGTGACAGGAGAATGAAAGCAAATGTGATGTGATAGGTTAAGAGAGCATGAATACATAGGAACACAAATACATAGTTCCTGGCTGGTGATAGTTTTCGTCTACAATTAGGTAGTTCTCTTCGTTTTCTAACACAAGAATTTTCCATTTGTATTTGCATGTGTCAAGACAAAGACAAGGAGAGTGTAACAGCTTCTCTATCGTAAGACAAAATAGATGATTTCCAAACCTTACAGTAAGCTAAATAGTGTGACGATTTCCACAAGATCATGGGATTTAATTTAAATGGTAAATAAATAAATGAGATCAAATTATAAGACTGCTTTACCCTCTGTTTTTAGATTTGTGCCACTTCTGCCCAAGGCAGAACCAGTAAGCTTAAAAGTTCAATTCATGTAATACCAAAAAAAGCTAGAAAAATTGCAGAACAGCTCACTGTACCATTTATGCTAATAGTCAGCTACTTTTGAATATGTTTTGGATTTTCCATAAACTCCCACCAGATATATATATATATATATACATGTATGTTTATATATACCCATACATTTCCAGTACCCTTGCTCTTAGTACTGGCACAATGGCTAAAAAGACATTGTAGTGTTTAAAATTTAATGAAGAATTTGGATTCACTCAATGAAATCCTAAGAACTTATTTTGAAAACAAAGCACTGCTGAAATCATTCCTCCCAAGACAGTACTAATATACATTCTAGATATGCTTTCAATAAATGTGGTGTAAAAACAATTAGTAATTCATTGCTATCCACTGTCTTTATGTCAAACATCCAAGCTCTATGTAAAAAGGGTTTTTTTCTTGTTCTTTCATCAGCTTTTCTTCTTCTTATTAACATAATACAAACGGGTGGGATAGAAATATTATGTAATAATTTTTACAAACTCTACAGATAGTTTACCTACTTTTCAGCTATATATGTCTTCTTTTGCCTAAACTAAAGCTTATTAAACTTTTGAAAACAACACTCTCTCTTCAGTATTTATGGAAGATATTTATATCACTTGAATTTCTGAAGTCTTCTTTAATCTAAGAGTCAGAAGAGTCATTAGTTCCCTGTTCAAGACCGCAATCCTCCTGTTTGCAAAGTATTTAAACCAGCATGGGGTAATATTAAAAAACTCTTAATAAAGTGAAAAAAAAAATTAGTATCCAACTAAAATAACTTTTAGGGGTTAGTAACAGGTCTAATGCCTTAATGTGATCTTTTCTGAACTGATTACTTTATAAAAGGGCCATCTCTAACACCTTCATCTGTAGAAAGGCAACTCTTATTCGCAGAGCTGAACAGGTAGGTCACTAAATTACAGTAAATGTGCAAATCCTGAATTTGATTGATATATATACCTCACACATTTGTTTCCATAAGGAAAGTTATTCAGACTTGAGGTCAGCTCCAGTCTGAAAACCAGCTGAGGAGATGTCGGTATGCTCTGTTTCTCTGAAGGCCAAGGAGCTGCGAGGGTGTCCTGCCTGCCTGGCTGACCATCCACACTGTGCAGGGCTCCTGGCCTGCACCAGCAGAAGGGAGTAGGTGTCGCTGTAGGCATTCTGCCCACAAGCTGCATGTAACTTGCCTGGCCAGCCAGCCAGCCAGGGAAGATGTTCGTTTGTGTTAGTTAAGTGCAGAAACACATTGCCTTCTACACTCTCACCCGCTGGCTTTCCCCTCTTTGCAAACGTAATAGAAGTACCAGTGCACTTGTATTTACTCACATGTATTGTTTGTCTGCATTCCCATTTTCTGGCAAAGCAGTCTATGCCTTTTTCTGGTATTTGGCAAGGGGAATTGCAAAGTGCTCTGAGGTTTGTGGAGAGGCATAGGAAGAAGGAGAAGAACAGGTTGCTTGGAAGGAAGAAGGTAAGAAGGAAGATGTAGAAATCAGGGTAATATTACAATAAAGGAGAGAGCAAGGGTTTTGCAGAAGTAAGACAAGATCTGGATGACTCAGTGTAATTGAGAAAGCCTTAGTATTATAGGCTATTGTCAACTTTTTTGTGCAAATTGTCCCGTTTGTCAATATTGAAATTTTATCTTTATGGAAACTCATTTTTAAAGAGGGAATAGACAACTGTAATGATTACTTTGAAAAATGTTCCCTCCCCATTTATGTTCTAGTTGTTTGTACTGCCAAGATAGTGCACAACATAAGTCTATGAAGAAAACTGAAACTGTTTATCTGGTCTCCAACAAGAAATGTATGCTGTACTTAATTATAGAAAATCTGTAGGTTCTTTTTACTATTTATACTAGTTTTACGCTGTGTCTCTGTTTCAAAATGTGTAAATATTGAAGTACTGCTGCAGACATACAGTGTGACTCCAAGCAAGTAATTTTTATCTCACAGGGCCTTGGTCCTCCATCTATTAAATAGGGATATTTCTACTTCATTCTTCTTGACGTTTGTTCTTTCTGTTTTCTTTGTTCAGGTTTGGATTTTTAGCTCTTTGGGATGGGAACAGCAGCTAACTAGAGAAAAGTGCAAAACACACACAGTGTATTGTTGATATAGCTGGATGTTAACACAGTGCAAATATCTACTAATTGTTAGTCAAATTGTGATTATATAAAGAGTTTTTCCACAGATCAAAATATTTATTCTTTTCTGGGTTCAGTTAAGCAAATATGAGAAGTAGTGGATCTAATGTTGAAAATACTTTGGGTTTTTATTGCACCTGTGCTGATTTGAATCTCTGCATGCTATGCTGCCCTTACACCTAAAATGGTTATTTTATTGTTCATGTCAAGGTGCAGCAAAAATTTTATAAGCATAATCATACTTGAAAAATGTTGTCTGTGCATGGCAGGGTTCTCCTAACAGCTGAGCCAGGAATATTTCTGCCATTGAAGAATCAAATATATTCATTCACCTTTCTCCAAAGATATCAAAGCCAATATCTTTTTCATGTAGAATACTTTGTGCATTCCAAGAGCTATGCAATTCTTAAAGCTTCAGAGGTTTCTGATAAACATTCAGATAACAATAAGCTTGCTAAATTCATTTTATAATCTCATTAATCTGTGACCACCTTTCCATTTCAGTTTGGAGAATGGCTGAGAGTACCACTGTGCTGCATTGCTTAAATATATGCATGTTTTCCTGATGTGAATAACTGTCATTATCTCTGAGGTTTTAAATCTTATACAGATTTCAGGATTTTAGAAGTTCATATTTTGATCACTCAAGATTATGAGTAGTCAGGGTGTTTTTTCTTGAACATTCTTTCAGTCGTTTATTAAGAGTAGAGAGTTTTGTAGAAATCCTTTCTGTTTACTGATCTTTTGCACAAAATGAATCAAATGTCCTATATAAATCACATTATAGAATTATTATCCTGTCACTGAGGCAAGAACTTAAAACAGACCCATTAGCACACCAAATTACGCCTGCACCAACATTTGTCATCTGTTTGCAATGTAGGCGACTCCAAACCATCTGCACATTGCAACATGGATGTCACATCTACCCTGGCAATGAGATTGCAAAGCCAATTCAAGATAGACGAGAAAGGACACTGCTACAAAGGAAATGTGGATTTATAGCAATTATCAGGACACAGCATAAAGGTCTACACATATCCTGTTTTCTGGAAATGTAGAAGCTAGCCGGGAAGCAGTGTGAAAACACTTGCAGGGTTAGGGATTTTAGTCCTTAATCCCTAATTGGCACAATGTGGTTTATGCAGAGATAATGAGTCCTCCTGATTCCTGTGTATGTCAGATTGTTTCCTCAGCTCTTTCCTGTCTCTTCAAGAACTAATGAGACAATTTTCCTTATTCATACCTTGTCCTAGAACAATCATGACTAGTTAGAAAAGCAACCAACCATACAGAAGGTCCTGTCTGGCTCTTCTACAGTGTTGGGCTGCAACATTCTTGGTCTATACAATATTCACATGATTTCAACTGCTAAATTCTTAGCAAATCTCTAGTGAGCATAAGCAAATTGAAATTCCCAGAGACTAGTAACATGTCCACATTTTTCAAAGGTGTTTTCAAAGGGTCAATAACGAAAATTTACTGATTCACCCTTTAAGATTTCAGTTGCCTACTTCAGAGAATGAAAGGTGTGTGACAAACCTAATTGTATGCATTGTTGCTTCATGATGGTGTGAAACAAGGCTGTCTATTTTGTGGCTTTGGGGATCTTTAACAATGGGTAAGTGCTAGCTTATTAAAATCTTCTTTCCTCAAAAGTCATTAAGAAAATGACTACTGAAAGTTTTGAACTAAAAAAGGACCATAACTCAGTCATTGTTCAAATAAGGTACTGCCTAATAGAATAAAATATAGTTAGACCTCAAGGCATGTTCTTCACTTCCAGGATATTAATGACAATTGATGGAGATTCAGCAATCATGCTTTTGCATTTAGACTGTGTTCATCATTCTGAGTGTGTTAAAGAAAGTGAGAGAAGATAAATACTTATTAACTTTAATCAGTACTACGTGGCAAGACGCTCTTGACTTTTGCTTCTGATGAATTTATCTATCTCCACTCCTAAAATAGTTTTATTCATTTGGCCTTCTTTGGCAACCAAATCTCAGAAAAGTCTTGCATGTCAGCAGCAACAGTCTAGTAGACACTAATCTGACACTATTTCTGTGAAATAGTTTCCAGATTATTTCCTTTTTTTATAATATTTTGCATCCCTTGAGTTGCTGAGTACCATTAAAAATGGTTTACTGTCTTGTATAAGTTTAAATAATATTCGCTAGCTTTCACATAAAATACAAAAGAAAAATTAGAAACACTATAGGAAATACTAGTTGAAAAAGTAAGAAGTGCATTTAAAGTATATTGCCCACCAGATAGGAGTACTGAGACAAATTAAATCAGTGGGACCTTTTTTCTGTTTCATTATTTTTTCAACCCAAGTAGAGGTGCTTGAAATGTTCTTTTTATGTCACAGTTTGGGTTACCTTGATTTAAATTGTTAAGAATCAAGGACTAGAATTGGAGAAAACATTAATCTTATATCTTTTGAAAAATAATGCATGTCCTCTAAGACAACCAAAAATTAGTGACACCACAACTTTTTAGGCATTTTACAGTAAGTATGTGCCTATTCTCTACGCTTTGATTTGGTTTACCTCTGCTTTGATGCAATAATATCATTGGCATATTAATATTGATGTTATTTTCATGAGTAATTACATCTGTAATTCTGAATACACATTTTTATTGTTTTGTGTGTTACTTTTAAGAATGGCTTACAAATTTCTGATAAATGTGATGTCAGACACTGTAGTCCCATATTACTCTTATTTAAAGACAAGGTTACAAAGATCCTTGAATACACTATCCACAGGCCTTAGGAAGTGTTTAACTTAGGAAATGGTTTGACATCAGGGACTCCTTTGGCTCCCCCCAAGACACCCTTAGTTTCCTGGGAAACAAGAACATCTGAAGAGTGTTACTAGATATCTAAGGAAATGAGTCAGGAAATTTATGAATAATAACTAATACTATTTTATTGGCATGAAGGATTTTCCAGTTTGGAATATTTTATCTAGGACAAGCTAGTAAGTTGAAATTGTTGTAGTACCCTTTTATTAAATCTTTTCAGATTAACTGCTTGTATGTGACATTAAGAGGAATTTCTCAGCACTCCACAGTTCTTGGAAGCAGTGATTACATATAACGGAAGGAGACGATTTCCACTGGCACAGATACAGACATTTCCCATATGCACAGCTGTAGTCACTGAGTGCAGGAAGATAGACACAGCCAGTTCCTGCTATAAAACTGAAGTGCATAAGATGATAACCAATGGTGACAGCTCTTTTTACATAAGCCAAAGATGTTCACAGGCAATTTGTGGAGAACAGTAAACTGAAAATATTCATAGAATATGTGGCACTAAGAGGTTACCAAATTTCAATGGACTTTAGTGTTTATTGCTGTAGAACAAATTACTGCAGATCTTCAGTACCATATGATCCCTGGGTCGGTTTTGTATGCTGTATTGACATCCAGTTATAGCAATTATTATAAGAGCCTGTGATTTCGTATGCCATGTATACACTTTTCTGGGGAAAAGACCCTTGACAAAAAGTAGGGTAGGCTAAAAATAAGAAGTTAGAGAGAGAGAGAAACTATTTCAATTCAGGACATCAATTAACACTGATTTGCACTGGAGTGCGTTTGAAAGTACATGCAATATTCACATGCCAAATGAATTCATTAAAGACCAGTGTGATTACAGTGAATGTCAAATGAATTAATAACAATGGGACCTTTAAGTGTTACCATTAATTTCACAGTGTGTTGCTGTTTTATACTTATGGGCTCTGAAGCTAAATGACACTCTACAGTTGCCCTAGTAGATTAATTGTGCATTAATAATCTATGGGTGGGCTAGCAATCTGGTGGGCACTTACATTTCATTGACACTTGGATACGAAAGATCATAATTTCCAGTTTTCAGTCAGGAAAGCCATTTTAGCTTTAAAATAGGCTAACACCATTTCTTTTATATTAGAGTTCTTAAAAAGCATTAAGTTTTTATATTCTGGTCCATATGGAAAAAAAAAAAAGCACGATTAAAGAGTTAAATATTTAGGTTTTTTCAGTACGTAGATATCCATCTTTGAAATATGCCAGTGATTTCTGCCTGCTAGTAGACATCCTGGTCTGTTCAGGACATTCCTTTTGCTGCCTAATAGTTAAGACTACTTGAGTTGACCTTTGTTTTGGATGGGGTCTTTTTGTTACTGTTTCTGTTTGTTTACTTGGAGATTTGGAGTGGGGGTTTTGTGGTTTTTTTAATGGTATACGAATTGGTTAACTTTATGAGGTTATCACTGTTAGAAATGTATGCTTTATTTCAGAGCATAGAAAGCGCATACTGGTTTATATACCCAATATTTTTATATGCCCCGCCTTAAGAAGAAATAGAGCTCAGCTTAAATGAGAGGTAAAAAAGAGAAACCTTTTTTTACAGGTTGATAACTAATTAAGTTGTATATTTCTATTCCAAATTATTGCATTCTATCGTCGTATAGGGAAGGGGGAAAAAATCTTTCTATTTTTCCAGAAGAAAAACCAGTCTAACCTCGGTTATTTTTTAGGCTTTTTTCGTTTGCTTGCTTTTAATTTTTTAACCCAACAGAAAGATAGTTGATCTCAGACCTATTGAGGAGTTGGATGTGTGCGTGTAAAGACTTATACAATTGCATATAATCCTTGTACCAATGTTTAAAAACTCTTTTGGATACTCTTGTACAAAGGCAATTAATCTGTTAATAATTCAGGTTTAAATGCTAGAATGGGACACTCCCACCTTATTTGTACATTTGTAAACAAGTCAGTTTGTGCTTCAAGATAGTAGTCTTCACGAAAATTTGTCATAACTCATTACACTGCTAATAAGCCATTCATAAAATACATATTTATCATATGAGTCATTAATGAAATTTACTAATCATCTAAGTATTGCATTTCTTTATACCTTAGTTTAATAGGGTGAGATAAACACTAAGATATTCTATTTATGTCTCAACTAGACATGATAAATGGGCCATCAATCACATATTTATAATTTTATCCATTAAATACTCTGTTTCAAGCTTCCCATGACACTTAGGTACATAAAGAATAGATAGGAAATTACTTACGAGTATTTTGAGTTTTAAATGAGAGAAAGTATTGTCATCCTGAATCTCCTTCTAATTTTAGAAATGTTCCTCCTGTTAAACACACTAGTTTGACTCAGAAACCTTCCTCACATTTTATACATAAGGATGAGCAGATACTGCCAGTTTGTGGTGATGGCACACAGAATATACACACATGCACACACACAGATACACTGTGTAGAATACTTCATGTTCTGCACTGCATATGCAAGTGCAGGAAAGCGTAGCCAGATCATCAATCAAACTTTATACCTTTAAGATCTTTATGATCTTAAAGGTATTCATTGTTGTGAATTCCATTTATAAATCAAATATTTATCATGTAACACAGGCAAATCGCAAATGAAAACACAGTCATATTTTGCATTTTGCTGGAATCAAAATATGCATACATGCACAAATTCCCTATTCTTTACTTGCTGCGCTTTTATGCTCCTATGTATTTACATTTGTGTTTGATTTAACAAAGGGAGATTGTCACTTGCTCAAGCTCATTTAAGAAGATGAGGTTACCTTAGCTGTACTGCTTGAACTGTCTTGTTGTGGAAATAAATATATTAGGTGAGATTTGTAGGCTGCGATAAATTGACCAGTTTTGTTACACTCAGAAATAAAATAGTCAACATAGGCAGTTAGCAAAATACTGTATTTAAACCAGTCTGATTAGAATTGTAACAGCTATGAGGTATGAAACAGGCTTAAAAGCTTTTCAGCAAAAGGACTGTCATAGAGCAACTAAACTAAAAATGCTGACATTTGGCTGTTGTCATTTCAGTTAATCTCAGCATTCAGAACTGATACTGAGAACCTCAAGTGATGCTTTTATTTGTATGGCTTGATCAATATAAAACTTCATTGACAACTATCTAGTTTAAATTCTCCGACACTGCTCCAGAGCTCTCATTCATATGATAGTATCAACAGTTCTCCCATAGAAGCTGAATGGAAGCAACAAAAGCATTTATCTTATTATCAAATAAAAAACTATTAAAGTGCTTTGATGAATAACAGATTTATTAATAGTACCTTCAGACTAATTTCGTTATAGTTGACTGATGACTTCAACTTGGAACAGCTCCTACCTCTTTGTAGAGGAATCTAAATGTCCAGTTTTTGGGCTATCTGTATGGTATTTCATGTATTTGTTAAATAGGAATGGATTTCCCCCTGACACAGAGATGCAGGATAACGTTTTGACAGGAAGGGTTTGGCTAAATGAGTTTTTCACCCATTCTATCATTTCATGACACTTTTCTTATATTTGGATACCATCTGCCTCTAGCCTCCCTATTCATTAGCAACAGCTTTGTGCCCACTCAGTCCCTGCACCACTGACGGTGTGACAGGCTTTTTGGAAACTAAATATTGCTCTATCCTTGCTGAAAATATTTGAAGCAGTGACAACAGTCTCTTCCTCTGCAGCTGATAGCAGTAGGGGAGTTCAGGCTACCAAAATTTAAGGCAAGCGTTGCAGAACATTCCCAGTTTTGCCTTTAAAACTGAGAAGAGTCTTTTCTGTTTGTCTTCTGTTTCTTCTCCTCCGGCAGGTCACCTACCTTTGGCTCCTGTCCTCTTTCATGAAATGAGGACCTACCAAGTAAAGTACCTGCATTGCGAATAATGAGCAAATCTGGATCTGGTTGAGATGTTTCCTCTGATGTTTTCTAGCGGTTTGTAGGTCAGCAGTATCATCTAGATGGTTAGCAAAGATCTCAGTTTGGGTTCACCTACTCATGAGGGTTTTCACTTTTGAAGATCAGCTTCATCCCCTGTATGAACAACATATTTATATTGCATTAACTAACTTACCTGGGGATGAGTGGGGAAATGGTTTCCTATTAAAAAAATACTGGATCAGAAATATGTGTATATCCTGATCAGGGAGCTCAGAAGCATTCTGAAGTCATTCTATTTAGGCAGTGTTTTAGTTTGAATACTTTTTGACAGAGGAAGGGCTATAGTGCTTTCAGAATTCTGGCCATGAGTCATTATTCCTTCTGCATGCAGCATGCTCATTAAAGAGAAAGAAAATAGAAGTGAGGGGGGAAAAAAGGGAACGGAAGGGGGGGGGGGAAAGCTTCTCTTCCCTTGAAACCAAGAATATCACTGCAAAAAAATATTGTCAGAAGTTTTCTTTTTCTTTTTTTTCCTATTTCACCATTTTTTATTTTCTTTTTTCAAAGTAAATTTTTCAATCAGTGTTTACTATTTGGAGTTTTCTTGTCACTTCTCTGTAACTTGGAATAGATAAAACTTCAATTGAGGTAAATGCTAAAAAAGACATAAATGGAAGCAAATCTTGGCACAGGATACTGGGAAATGATGATAATTATCTGAAACATAACCAAGTTAAAAAAAAATTTTTGAGAGTTTCAAAAATAATTGGTAAAATCCTCTGTTAAACCTTCTATCTTGAGCTGTAAGAGATTTTTCTGCTTTGAACTACTAGATCCCAGCAGCATGGATCAACTCAGTGCCATGTGCATAAGGTTTTGTCACAGTTTAAAATAAAAACAGTCCTTATTTATTGGGGGGAAGGAGCAGATTACCGTAAAAGTAGCATACACAGACAAAAGATTGCAGCTTTATTTTTAAGTGACTGAGTGAACTTGAGAAAAAGGAACCCAAACAGGAAAAACTTCCATCTCTTACAGTCACGGGAACAGACATGTGCAGCTCTGTTAGAACCTGGATACTCACCAGGGATCTTACTGGCTCAATGCATCAAGAAAAAATGTCTGTCAAGCTCCTACAAACTTTGCTTTCCCAAACAACTGCCATATGCCAGAACTAACAGCATAAAGACACAATGAACCAAGCATCAACATCGTGAGATTTAAAGATATCTGCAGATTTTTTAAAATAAACATTCCATTACATTTTTTAATTTCCTTGGTTTCCCAAGCAGGTAACAACTGTAGCAGAGTGCTCAGTAGTGCACATTTAATCCTTTATTCTTTTTTTTTTTGCTATTGTTTTTAGCTATTAGAGGAAGTTCAGGTCAGATTCTGATGAATTACAACATTTTATCCTGTCCAGAAAGGCATTAAGCAGACTGACACTGGGCTCTGCACTGCCACAATACATCCTTACTGCTAGTATTGATACTGTATGCAAAAGAGTTCACTGCCTGCTGCAAAGCAAGTATCATCATTAAAATGATACTTAAACTCTCTCCTCACTAAATGTCTTCATGCTATGAGTCTAGCAGTTCTTTGGGATTGCTGTAAACTCTAGGGTGGAAGAGTGCTTTATTCCCCCCCTTAGAATGCCAGACTTCAATTCCCACAGACATCAGCTACACCCTCTTTGCGAGCCTGCGCACCAGGCAACCCATACAGAAGCCCTGTGTCAAATGGTTAAATAAATAAATAATGTACTGTGGGCCTGGAGCCAAAAATGCTCTCCCCTTTCACCAGTGTGAAAGGTAGTAGGAAAGGACGCTTGTGTTCTACTACTAATGAAAAAGACAAAGGCAGTAAGCTCAGCATGTCTGTCCCCTAATATTACATCACAGCAGCTCATGATGTGGTGTTAAATATGTCTGAAATCTCCTTATTTTTCTGAGGCTGTTTACAGATGCCTCCCAAAACAGATGGAACCTTTCTTCCTGCACATATTAATTCATTTGTTATTTATGCACTTCTGATCTTTGTGACATTTTGTCCTTTGGCCTGCTACCAAGTCATTTTTTATAGATGTTCTGAGAAAAGGTGGCCCTTGCCCTGCAGTAAGCCTCACAAATCCCTGACACACACATATGCATTTTTTATTGTTCTCACATGTTGCTTAACAGCCTGCATGTTTCCTTCTTTACAGCACAGCAGATGGGTTCCTGCATAGGAGTGAAACAGATGAGATGTTCAAATCGATTGTTTTATCAACAATCAGTTGTAGATAAAAATCATTTTAATGAGAGAAATTAATGGTGTTTGCAAACATGGTGTTAATTAAAGAACATAGCTTGGTCTTTTTTCCCTCCTTTTTTCCCCCTGCACACAATTTTTGTTACCCGTGACATCTTTCATTATTGACTCATGCCCCAAAGAAAAGGCGATTAAAATCTGCTTTTGTTTGATGTAGCTTTTATTGAAGAACGAAATAGATCTTTCTGAAGCTTCCTGGTGAGATGAAAGTCTAATTATCTCCACAAATGAAAGGAAAAGCTTTAATTAGGCCTGTGCTGAATCTGCGCACTGTGAATTTGTGCATTGTGATGGATGGAGCCCACATCTCCTCAGTGACTGCAGTTGAAATAATGAAGAAGGAGAAGAGGTAACCTGCTCCCATGATTCAGCTGGCAGAGCAGACTTGGAGGTACACCTGTGTTGCGAGAGTGTGCCCAGAGCAGCTGCCACAGGCCATGTTTCTGTGCAGTGCATTCGGCTGTTTTACAGCCTCCTCCTGAGCTTTGATCTCTTTTCAGACAGCAGGGGTCCTAACAAATCAAGCTTTTCATGTTTCCCTCAGTTTCACTCTCTTTTGCTTCACCATTCATACTTGAACTCCAAAGAGGACGGATAAAATATTGTCTTTTTCTGAATCAATTTGATTAGAAGCGGACATGACTGAAGTGGGCATTTTGCCTTTTGTGAGGTGTTTTAAAGTTGACTGTCAGGTAAGGAATGCTAAAGAACAGGAAATCGCATTTATTTATTTTGCCATTTAATTAAGTCACTATTTATGCTTTTAACAACCCCTATGCATAATGCTTCACTGCTATGCACTGCTTTTTTTGCAATGCTGTAGTGTCTACCCGGTCAAGAAAGGTGACATTGCGGGGTAGTGTTAGACTGCTAATGGTCCCCAGAGAGAAATCTGAATTATGACAAATAATGCACTATTCCACATTTTATAACATTTCTAATCTATTTTTACCATGTTGCATGCAGCTTACTCTGTCTTCATGTAGTCCACCTGATAGCAGGAAGGTCAAACCACTACTTATTCACTTCACTTGCAGCCAGCATATTCTTCTTTGTGAGTCATAAAGCACCTTTGACATCAAGGGCACTCAAGGAGATTACCTCCACACCTTTCTGGGCCAGATAGCAGTAAAAACAGGAAGAAGCAATTGAAGTCAAAGTTAAATCAGCAGCAGCGATCTAATCTTTTATGCTTTCCGCCAGTATATTCTATGCTGTTTAGAATGTATTGCTTTAATTGCATAGCAGCCTCTGGAATTGAGGAACTTAGCAGTCAACTGGAAACATGCAGGAATAGAGGGATATGGGATAAATGGCAATGCATCCCCTGTTGATTTGTTTATTTAAGAAAAGGAGGCATCTGAAAAAAACAGCGATGCTGTATTTCAAAGCAAACATTCTGGGAAGTCTTTTTGTAGGTAGATATAAGCCATCTATAAAGCCAGAATTTGGTGAAAGCAAAAGATGCTGATTCTGAGTAATTCAGCAAAGCAATAATATGGATTTTAATTTACTCTGTGTAACAAATCTCTGCATTACATTTCTCCTTATAAACACAGCTTTATCTACTGCTATTCCAAAATTTTACACATTAGCAAGTTACTCGCAAGCTGAAATCTATTTTCTCATTTTCTTAGAGACTTTGAAGACAACTGGCTTTTTTTATTCTAAAATACCTTCGTTTGTTCTTTCTACTCTCCTCCCACCCACTCCTTTCCACAGTTTCTTTGTGTAGATTTGTCTCCTTTGTTTATGCCTTTGTAAGTATTTCCCTAGTGTTAGTACTGAGTTCACAGAGCTGAAGTCAAAAACCTGCCTTATACAATATTCTAATCCTTAGGCCATCAGTGACAACATCCAGGTCTGGTGCCCTAGAATGATGGTGAATGTATAAAGGTCCCAGAGCTCAATATAGGAGAAGAAAGCCGGAGGGAATACTGTAACACTGTGCGCAGGTCTGAAATAGGGGGCACAGCCAGGGGGGAAATGAGGAGGCCATGGAATTCTTGTTAGACTGCTGTGCCGAGATGAGGAGCAGATAGTAAATTAGGAACGAGCACTGCAAGAACACATCTGAATCAGACCCTCCAATTAACTGTTCTCTTTCCTTCTTTCAAGTTTGATTTCCTTTTAACCTTTTATTTTATTCTTTTGATCTCAGCATCTTTTTCTTTTTGCTCAAATGAAGAGCAGTGGTGCAATAGTTTTCGTTGAGGAGGTGCTTTCATTGTCAGCTCCTGTTTCCAAGAACAGCAAGTGATGAACAAGAGCTGGAAATATTGATGCGTGCTATCACTCAGAATATGAATTTGACCAAAATTTGAGACCTGGGACAATGTAAAATGAAAACTTTTTTCCTCAGTTTGTGACAGAGTTGCCTATATTCCTTCTTAGTTGTTGAAAATCTCAGCAGTTATTATGTGGGATTTTGTGTGTGCACAAATACATGTGTAGAGCAATAGAATTTTACGAAAGAAAATATTATACAAAGCAGGAGCGGTAATATTTAGCTGTTATATGCTGAAAAATAGAAAAACTGACCATTACCTTGTAAACAACCTTGTAAAATTTTTCTACATGCCTCTTTTTTGGGCTAAGTCCAAATTGCCTGGGGATAGGCAGAAAGATCCCTATGAAGGGCTATTGTGCAGGCATATGAATGCGTGAGAATCCTATAATACACTCCAGCATTAGTAACGTTATTATAGTTTCTACAGATTGCCAATCAAAGCACATAGCAGCTCAGTCCCTCTTCAAGGCGAGAGCCCCCCCAGCCCTGTGAAGCACCTTGTGAAGCCAAATGACTATCAGTCTTGTCAACATTAAGAGAACTGTTGCTTGTTTTGAGTTGCCCCACTATATACTTCCAGAGCACTGTAGAAAAGAAAATTACATTTTAGAGATATTCTTCTATTAATCTATCTTCAACAAAGTCTTGAAAGTGTTGTGAATTCCTAAGATGAGGCATGCAAGTTTGGGCTTGTGATTCATTGTTGGGGTTTTTTCTGAGAACGTTACTGGCTGGCTGTTTCATGCTAAGACACACGTGGTGCTTTGAGATGATTCAGTGTTTATGGTTTGAAAGTTTCCAGACTGAGATAAACAGAGACATGCTTGCTTTACTGTGAACACCTGTTAATTTTTAGTTCTGGAACATCTAAATCAGTATGTGTCCTTCCACATGTATTTTACAGAATCATAGAATGGTTGAGGTTGAAAGAGACCTCCGGGAAATGTCTTGGCCAAACCTTTGTTCAAGAAGGACCACCTAGAGGTGGTTGTTCAGGATCATGTGCAACTGACCTTTGATTAATTCCAGAGATGGTGACTCCACAACCTTCCTGGGTGCCCTGTTCCGGTAGTCAGTCACTCTTACAATAGGAAAGTGTTTCCTTACATTTAAACAGATCATCCTGTGTTTCAGCCTGTGCCCATTGCCTCTTGTCCTGTCACTGTACACTACTGGAAAGAGCCTCACTCCCTCTTTGTACCCTCATTTCAGACATTTTTATACATTAATGAGATCCCTTCCTGAGCCTTTTCACAGTGCAACTCTCTCAGTTCTTCCTCATATGAGATACACTACAATTCCTTAATCATCTTTGTGGCCTTTCATTCAACTCTGTCCAGTATATTCATGTTTCTCTTGTACTGAGGAGCTCAGAACTGGACACAGTACTCAATATGTGGCCTCAATGATGACACCTTACTGTGGACACATCCAACCCACACTTCAACAGCTTTTCTATGAGGATCTTACAGGAGAAAGTGTCGAAAGCCTTACTGGAGTATAGGTAGACAATATCTACTGCTCTCCCCTCATCATAGGCCAATCATTTCATCGTAGAAGGTTATCAGATTGGTCAAGCATGACTTCCCCTTTAGTTGAGTACTCCTGAAGATTTTCTTGTTCATGTGCCTGGAGGTTCTTTCCATTATTAGCTGCTCTATCACTTCCTTAGGGATTGAAGTATAGGGTCCTCCGTCTTGCACTTCTTGAAGATAGGAGTGACATCAACTTCTCCTAATCTCCATGATACATCTAAGATTATTGAGAGTGGTCTCGTAATGATATCTGCCAGCTCCCTCAACACTCATGGCTGCACACCATCAGGCCCCCCATCCAGTTTGCTTAATTATTGCCTGAACTTATCCTCTTTCACCAAGGGTATACCTTCCATTCTGCAGATTTTCTCCCTGGACTCTAGGTTCTGGGTTTCCTGAAGGACAGTCTTGCCTGTAAAGACTGAGCTAAAAAGTCATTCCATATCTCAGCCTTTTCCATGTGTTGTTAAACCTTAAGTGTCAGACCTGCATTTTCCTTAGACTTTTGTCATCTGTGTACTTATAGAAGCCCTTCCTCCTGTCTTTGACGTCCCTGGCTAGATTCAATTCCATTTGGAATTACTAAATGCTACTAAAACCATATATGTTAGGAAATCCTATGGAATGACTTATATGGAGTAATTTTATTTACTGGAGTGAAGAGGAAAAAATGAAACATAACTAAGGTTGTAAAACACATGTTGGTGCTTTTAAAAGAGGAGAGGAAGACATCTATGGTCTTAGGAGCTTAGCATCAACCTGAAGTGTTTATGACTGTCACAACTTCCTTGAAAACAAGTGGATATTTTGAAGTGTCCGTGGTCTGATAACTATAAATTTAGAAGAACTGCAAAGGAATACAGTAGTTTTTCTTTAAGTCTCTAGCAAATTATTAGTTTACTTTCCCATTCTCTGAATCTTGTATTACAAACAAGTCAATATCATTCCAGAGTTTATAAGTATATATCAAGATATTCTATAAATAATTTAGAACACATTTAGTTAGAAGTCTTCCAGTGCAAGATGGAATGGTACAAAGCTGTTCCTTTCATACTAAAAGAAGAATTAAATTTAGACTGTAGAGAAGAACAAAGGCAATTGTTGTCCCATTTACACATTATGCTCTGGAATTTTTGAGATTACCAGAAAGGTAGGCATATTGAACTATGGTTCTGGAACTACTAAGATTTAAAGATGTTGTTGAGCTAAATCTAAGCAGCAGGAAACACACCATATTGAAGTTTCTAGAGATGTTATATGTCTGATAGTCACACTTCAAATCACTCCTAGTTCAGGGTTTTCTAAAGAAGCAGAAGGTACCCAATCTGGAATGAAAATGACATTTACTGAATTTCAAATAAGTGCTATAGATGTTCACCTCACATTACCCTGATATTTTTGTCCTATTGTCAACATTGTAACATGCTGTTGTACTTATCTCCTAGTTGGTGTGAAATTAGGCAAACAATTTTTTTTTTTTTTTACTCTACCATCTATACAGTTAAACACAAGCTTTAACCAGATATTGTTCTCACTAAGGCTAATAGGTTTCATAGACTTTGAAATCTTGGTATTTAAAAATTCACTGAAATCCCCATGTATGTTGGATTCAAACCAAATTTTGAATTCAATATGAAGTTCTGTTCTCTTGGGAACCATCACTGCCTCTCAAATCCAAAAAACATGCCTGGGAATCTCCCATTTGTTATTAACCTTTTATATAGCTCTTTTTAGTTCAACTATGTATCTTATCACAAGGATTTTTTTGATTTGGTTTGTTTTGGTTTTTTTGTTAGAAGGAATACCTAACAGCAAACACACCCTTGTCAGTTTCAGCAGTCTTTGGGGTGGAACTGTTACATCCCACATCATTCCTCATGGCACTGTGATATTACAAGGAACCGTTTTCTTTCTCACAACCACCAGCTGCTGTATGAGAGCTGAAGGGTTTCTCAGAATCCCTTAACCTTATGTTTCCTTATCTGCAGTTCATTTTCATGCCTGATTTCCCAGAATTTGCTTAACATTTTCAGAAGGACGTCATTCACCCACTAGTTGTAGCAGGATTTGGATTCATAACTCTTTTGGAAAGAGAGAGTGATATGATTCCCCATACCACCAACACATGATATTGTCAGATGATAAATATTCTTCTCATCAAAATCAAAAAGAACTGAGTCCTCCCATCCACCAGAAAACTCTGAACCAAATTAAGGCTGAACATTCTGGATGCTCTTTTACAAAGATAAGAAGTGGGACTAGCCATCTGGCACCTCTTGAAGCTCTTTAAACACAGAGAATTTTTGCTGGAGAAAGCATAGCTGTCTTTTGAATTTTTCTAAGGATCTGCTTGCAGGGGGGAGGGTGCGGGGCTGGATTTTGTTGTGGTGGTGGATTTTTTTTTTCTTTCCACATTGGGGGGATGGTGGTTAATGGATTCACACTGAATCTCTGTGTTTTACATGAGCTTTATTCTGAATGCCAGCAGAAACTTACTGGAGTTTTCCACTGTAGTAGATACTTAGTGCCCTGTTAAGGAACTTGCTCCATATTTCAGAGAGGCATTCAGAAGGGGCTTGGTTGCACCCATTACAGCCTCCCCATTGTAGCTGTATGGACTAGAATCATGCCGGGATCTCTCAGCATCTGTGATGTTCTGGGAATGGTTGTTCTCTCTTTATATGAGGCACCAGCTTTCACCTCTTATATCTAGCAAGAACTGATTAGTGGTAATCTATGGGTTCATGTTCTTTTGTACGTTAAGAATTCAGTGGGAGCCAGTGCTTTATTCCTGGGAATATCTTAACAAGTTGAAAGCTACTGCTGTCTACAGGGTTTGAAACCATACCCTATCCCTTTTCAGTGTTTCAGAGAAAATAGTCATATTGTAAAATAAGCTATGACAAACTTTTTTTTGTTCACCCTGTAGCTGAAGAACCAACCTTTTTTATGTCATGTTTTATTTCAAATAAAAACATTATTACATCTTTAAGATTGGTACAGCAGCGTATGTTCTGTAGGTATGGACAATACTAAGTAGAACAAACAATAAATGTAAGCCTATGACAGTACATTCTGTATAAATACAAAAAATTAAATTTACCATAGCAAGTGGCTTATGCTAATCAGGAGCTGCTAGAGGTCATATTTGAGATATTATGCAAATTTCAAACTCAAAAATACAGATTATGAAATAATAATTAATTACATTTGCACTTTGATTAAAGATTAAATCTCAGTATAATAAAAAAAATTAAAAATCATGTCTTTGTATTGCCTAACATAATTAGGCACTCTCCTAAATGGCCAAACTTAGAACTGCCTATTACGTTCTAGCAAACCTGTGGGAGAGCCTGACATGTGTTTAGCAATCATAGGGGTTTTTTTGTGTTCATCAGAAAAAATAATTTTAAAACAATGTAGGAGGGGCAGTCCTTATCTTTAAGGCAACTGTTGGATAATTGACCTCCTTCAGCATTTAATTTCTCAAGCCTCTAGGAAGCTTAATTTTGAACATCAAAGGAGTACCTGTGGAAGAAACTGTTCCAGACTGGTGAGTAAACAAATTAGAGTTAATAGGGTCATTAGCTTTTGTGGTAAAATTTCAAACTGGGTATTCCTCACTAAGGAATGTAAATGTCAGTGTTTTTAAGTCTTCTAAAATATAATTAGACATGGAACTTGAATACAAATGCTATTTGTATTCAAGTATTTTTCTACATCTCCTATTAGCAAATAATGTTTTCCATACTCTGGGCATTATTTTATTAACATCAGGGAATCTGTTGCTCTGGTCCTGTGCACTGCTCACCAGACAATTAGAATAAAAACAAACAAAAAAAAATTACAAAGCTGCTTAGTCAATAGTATACTGTAAGCATTAAGGATGTTCTATGTTCTGTATGAAATAAGATGTGCTAGTCAGTTACCTTTAGAGTAACAACTGCAGATCTATTTAACCCTTAGATCTCTATGAGGTATTATAAGAACTTAAAAAAAAAAAAAAAAACAAACAACAAAACAAACCAAACCCACACACACACACACATGCAAAAATCACCCAATCCAGCACCACAAAAAAACCAACTTACATTTCCTCATTTGGATGATGATCTTCTCATCTGTACTCTCTCTTGGTTCTATGGCTACATAAAGGGATAATTGCTGATTGAATTTGAAACAGAAAATGCAGCAAATTCAATTCCTACATCCTCTCATTTCACTTTTTGCACAATACTGAAGTCTTTTATTCAATTATCCTTGCATATGGTAATAGAAATACTGTTCCCTTTCTTCCACCAAACTGACAAGTTGCTAGTCCAGCCACATTTCCACACCTTTTCCCTCATACCTACCTGCAGGCTATGCACTCTTGCATATCCATTTCCCCTGAAATTCTTGCTGCTAACCCTTTCCAACAGCAGCAAGCTCGTGAAAGTAGGGTTGTCAGAGCAAGTTCTCTTTTTAACTTTACAACCCGAGGAAATCTAGGAGTTTATTCTATATCTCTAGGAGCTGTAGGAGCTCAGTACTCAGCAATGACTTCTTTTTAATCCAGAAAATTACCTGCTGCTACAAGTGTCATCATTTAAACAGGCAGAGAGGAAAATTTCCTCATAAGGAACAGTAACATCAGGTCAATCTAGAAGTTTGTGGAATAAGGACTAACTCTCAACACCACAAATGTGTTTAGTGTAGAAGGAAATAAAATATTTGCTAGTACTTCCAAAAGAGGATTATAGAAATATTTAGACTGGTAAACTGCAGATGGTCAAACACATCCAGTGGTAAACCACCTCCTCCCTGTGAAAACTGATTTTTACCAGCAGGGTCTGACTGAGTGCCACAGTGAATTCCACCAAAAAAGGAAGGAGGAGAAAAAGGCATTTTAAACAATTGATCATAGCTGTATCTGTGGTTACAGGCATAGGATTCTGAAGTCATTAGCCTGAAGGAGCAAAGAGTTTAAAAAATATTAACTCTCCTCACTATATATAATCATGAAGTTCAAGAAAAAAAAGGGAGTTTTTTCCCATTTGACTATCAAAAATCTTTGTGTTGTGATAGTCATGTGTAGTGGGCTGATTTAATCTTTTAATCTTCCGTTCTCCCTCAATGGCAACAATTTCTTTTTGCTTAAGCAACACAGATAAAAGTAAAACCCCCATCAAATGCTTTTTATGTAATGTGAATCATGTTTAAGTGATGTTTTGAAAAAAATTCTTGTCCATTAGAAGCAAGCTTTTTGCACTAGGTAAGTTGTTGTAGCTGAGGTTTTTTGCAAAGCGGTTCAAGTTACTGTTTATTATTGGTCTCTAACAATATTCTTCAAATAAGAATTTTTAGTTTACTTCCACAAGAGTCTCATAGCATTCATTTTTAAATAGCCATTAGTTTTATTTCAACCTCATACAGTGTTTTTGATAGAATGTTACTATTTTCACACAACAATATTTCATTTCCCACTGTAATCCATAGTTTTAGATGAGTATGACTTTTCATTTGTCTTACTGATTTCATTCATGGAGAAAAACAATATCAAATCAAGATCACATAATATCAGTGGAAAATTTGGGACCATATGCCAGTCTTCTGATCTTGCTTTCTGTGTTTATTGAAGGGTAACACTCATTTAACCTAACTTGAGCCATACAAAAGTTAAGCATCTGGTTTTCCTTCTCTAGTCAATGCCAAGACAAGCACCTCCCAAGGATAAGTCAGCCGATTACAAAACATTGACAAGTTTGGCAAGAGAAATCATGGTAAAAGTTTATTTGCCCTTCAACTAAGGTGGAAGGTAAATTCTTCTCCACTGCTCAATTAAAATATTTCATGGTCTGGTATGTCTTGCCCATGAATGTAGTAAGGGAATGCTTGTAGTATGACTTTTTTTTGTTCTTTGATTGAAATCTTGATTGCGAAGTATTCTAAAAAAAGCCCTTCCCACCTTATTTTAGAATTGTTGACACCATATTGCTCATCTGGATATAGTGACAATGCTACTTTCAGAACTTAAAGTAAAAGCAAACAAACACCAGAATAAACAGAGTGATTCACATGTTGGAATAAGACATTTGTTAGAACACATTTGGCACTATCTTAATTTTTTTTTTTTTTTTAAGAAGTAAAACAGTGGGCACAACCAAGTATTAATTTCTTCAAAAAGAAGCATAAAATAGCCAACTCAGGATGTATTTCTGAAAAAAAAATCCTGATCTATTCAATAGAAACTAAAGGCATAACACCAGATAGAAGTTAAAATGTAGTACACGGAAGGAGGTCCTTGCATTCAGCTTGTTACAAACTATAGATTCCATAGCAAGCTGGAATGCTTTAACCATACATAAATGAGTCAAAGGTACGAAGAATGTAACTTTCTATTGCAGTTTTAAATCCATTTTCAAACATACCTCATTGCTTTTTCTTTCCCATATCTGTTCTTAATCCCTATCTAAGGGGTTATGTCAAGCCTCACTAGAAAGGTCTGACACCAGAGAGTGCATCGTTGCTATTCCGTGACTTCAGCACATCATCTGTAGGGTAGCTTGACACATATAATCAGGAGAGGTTACCTGATTAACCTCTTACCTGCATTAACCTTTCCCACTCTTGGAGGATAAAATGATAATGAAACAACAAAAATAGGTAATGAGGCAAGGAGAACACAATTCTTGCCATTGTGGCTGAGAATTTCAGGGAGGGGGACAGCTGAACAATTTAGTGCAGACTTCCAATCAAGCATAACTGACTCAAATAACAAATGGAATAGATGCATATATGTAGGTGTAAACTCAGATACAAGTATAACTCCTAAAACAGAAGTGTGTTAAAGGAAGGAGTTGGTTAAGTTTGTTCTTATAACTGGCTACCGTTTGGCAGACAAACAACTTTCCCACAGAAATGAAAAAAAATTTAATTATTTTGTGACTTGATTCAATTGACATCCTTAGGAAGAATTGTTCAGAATCTAACAGTTGTAAACAACTACAAGATTTGGTTTGTTCAGCCTAGAGAAGAGGCCACAAGGGAAAGTGGAGGGGCAGGTACAGATCTCTTCACTCTCCTGATCAGTGACAGAACTCAAGAAAACAGCATGAAGCTGTGTCAGGGGAGGTTTAGGCTGGATATCAGGAAAAGGTTCCTCAGCCAGAGGGTGGCTGGAACAGACTCCCCAGAGAAATGATCACAGCACCAAGATTGACTTAGTTCAAGAAATGTGTGGACAATGCTCTGAGGCACATGGTGTGATTCTTGGGGCATCCTGTGCAGGGCCAGGAGTTGGACTCGATGGTCCTGATGGAGCCTTCCAACTCAGCATATTCTGTGATTCTATGATTTGCTTAATGCTGCTTCTGTTGAGACAAATCTACTACAGCAGCCTACAAGGACTGATATTATCTGGTGGTAGCAAAATAGAGAAGATGCTTGTTCACTCTCATCTGTGGCTTTATGGTCTAGTTTTTTAGGCATGTTTCTCGCAATAAAAAACTACTTCTCCACAACAGCTCCCACTAGAAGGTCAAATATTCAGTGGAATGACAGAGCAGATATCTTAAAGAGTATGGATAAAAAAGCAGCTACAACTAAATTTTACATACTGAGTTAAAAGCAAATGAGAATCTGGCTACAATGGAATTCACCCCTGGAAAGAAGTGATGGTATCGGTTAGCTCAAGAAAGCAAACATAAGAGTAAAGCAAAATTGCATAGCCTAAAGTCTATTTCTCAGAAGCTGTATGTTGTGGAAATGATGTAATGTTAATACCTTTTCTTCGTTTTGTCACAGTGACAATCTGCACACACAAAAGGTTGCATTTACACTGAAATTATATCAGAGCATTTTTAACACAAAAGCCCTGGACAACTCAGGAAGTTTAAAATCTTTTTTCTTAAAACTTGAATTAGAGTCACACTTTAAATTGTGCTGCACGTGTTACTGTGTTTACTCATCTCTCTGGAGTTCTTAGCAGCACAGGCTTCTTCAATAGGAAGCGTATGCCACTAGGGCTTTTTGTCTGCTTTCTTCAGAATCAATCAAAAGGCACAGTTTGAGCAACCATGGGCCAAGGCGGGATCTATCTGTTTGAGTGTCTGACCCAGATGACTGCTTAAATGAGCCTACAGCGCTCAAGCCATGTTGTGTAGGACTTACCACGAATTGCATTTCTATATGTCTGTTGTAACTCGCTTCTTATGCCAAGTGGGGTTTGTCACTTACTACTTTCAACAACAGTATCTCTTATAAATAGCATAAATATTTTTAGTATTTACTTATGACCCGTTACCCAAACTAGATATGTATTGCCTGATTGTATGTAAGAGTAGTTTGGAATTGTTTTCCCGTAATACTTTGAAATACTTGATTCAAAAGGAAAGAAAACCTGTATGACAAAACATATAATGAAAGGAAATAAAGGCTGTATAGAATGTTTTTGTTGTTCAGGGGGAAAAAAGGGCACATAAACAGTGGATACAAAATTCTTTATATTCATGACCTGTATTGTACTGTAAATGGAAATTTTGAAAACTGAAGCAGGCACACTTCTCTGCCCAGCCTTAATTATATTTCTTCTTAAGGATAATGGATAATGCAAGATCTATTAGTATACTCACTCAGAATGTTACACAGGCTGAATAGCCAACATAAAAGGCTAATGTGGCTGGCATTCACACAAACACATTGTTCAGATTTCATCATGTTGCACCTGTGCATTTTAAGGTACACTGGAACTCTGCAGACTCTAGTAACAAATTCTGTTTCTGCTTCTCTGGCATACTGGCTGGCATACATGTACTCTGTCTGCTGAGATACTAGATCCTGCAAAGCTGGGTTTGTTCCTGACACCTGGGTGCAACCCACCCATCTCTAGCATTTTCCAGGAAGTTTAACAGAGACTTTCCGAAGCTAACAAGCTTTATGACCACTCTGGTTTTATATCTCACTTCTTCAGAGATGTTAGTGGAAAGAGGGAGAGATTTTTGTATTGGATAAGTTCCAGAAAACTTATCAAAAAATGTTTCACTTCAGTTCATATAACCAAGACATATCATAAAAATAATGAACACCTAACACTAACCATTTTACATCTCGAAAATTTTGCTTTGAAATCATAGACCTTTAAGGAAATCAGTATGTTTCATTTCTTCCACTTGGCTTCTCCAAACACATGCCCTACCCAAATTTATAATTTATAATTTCTTTTGCCAAGTGATTCCCTTATCAGATTAAGTAAGTAATCGGTTTCTTTACTTATCACACTCACATATGAAATCCATTGATAGGTCAGCCCTATCTTCAGAGAAGAAGTTTTATTGCTTTGCCCATGATCTGTATGGTATCTATTTTATTGATAGT
>JAYRBT010000139.1:39682576-39715012 GCA_036023395.1 Myiotriccus ornatus
ATAGTACAAAAACATTAAAGCAACATGACAATACAAGAGATGCTACTTTCCATTTTTTAAAAGTTCTTGAAAAGAAGCTAATGCCACAGATGACAATTTTACAACCTTAAATAGGCAAATACAGTCTCAAATATCACTTCATAAAAGTAAAAATGGAGTGTGCTCAGACTGTCTATGCAGCATAGCTCTATGCCAGTTCTCTTCCCTGCAGGATGCTTTTCACTCTTTAATGTATCAAGAAGTGGAGGGGAAGTGGGGTGATTGCTCTTTGACTTAAGTACTGATTGTGATTTTACATCAGTGCATGTCCTGTGAAATCTACAGTAATAAAGACATAGATTTCTAGCCTGCAAACACAAGCAAACTATGATACCATACACACACAGCCTCTTAGATTTAGTTATCACTGGGTGGCCATAGGAAAACAAAACATCTGTGGTATTGTCCTGGTTCCATTCAAGACAGAGTTTATTTATTGCAGTAACTGGTAGGAGGTGTGGCTGAGTGGCCATGGACAGGACCCAGGTGTTCTTGATACCACTTCATCTCATTGTGAGGTGCAGGGCAAAGAGACTCTCTTACTTCCAAGGAGAAGAGAGTTCCTTCTGGTGGAGCAAGCATGATGGAGCAGTGGGGTAATGCTGGTCTTGAGCCAGAGAGAGTGATTTGGGTGGTGCGGCTGCGGTCGGGTCAAGCTCCGCACTCCCTCCTTTGTACACTTTTGTTATTAATATTCTTGCTCTTATTGTTAATTTTCTTATTTCATTCCTGTTTCCAGTAAATTGTTCTTATCTCAACCAGTGATCTTTGCCTTTTTTTCTCCAATTCTCCTCTCCAATCCACTGCAGGGCAGAGGGGAAGGAGAAAAAAGGCGGCAGGGAGGAGGGAAGCGAGTGAGCAACATGTGGTTTTGAAGTCATGGTTGGGGCACTAAACTGGGGAGTACCATTCCTAAACCACAAGAGGTATCCCTCTTAAGAGACAGATGAGGCCTGTGGGATGATTCTGTTAATATGAATTATTTTAAACTCTTCATAGTGTTCCTCTGTATGAGCATTAATTCCCTAACATACCTTGAAAGATCTAAGCTCTTAATGACCTTTGGTTTCAAAGAGCAACAAGTTTGACAAGTCCCAAAACTCCATCTATTCATGAGGTTACAGAAGGCTGAACTCAAGTCCTATGCTTAAAATCTTCTATGTTCTTTAATTTCTGGGGGCAAAAAAAAAGAAGCATTGGTCTGCTCCCCCAAAATATTTAGTGTCATTATCAGATTTGTAAAACCATGACATTTATTCAAACTTCCAGTTTATGCTAACATGTCTGTTGATAGTTGGAGAAAAACTAAAACCGAGAAAAACTAAAACCAAGTAAAACTTTGAAGTTCTTCTCTATTAATATATCACTTTTATTTTGGATTGTGGAACAGCTGCAGTTGTGGCTGTTCAGCTCTTGGTCTTCATGACAAGATGAAGAACAAAATAAAATTAAGGGGTAGAGACAAGATGAACAAAATACGATTAAGGGGTGGAGTGGTGAAAAAAAACAAAAGAAAAGAAGCATAATTTAGGTATTGATAACTACAAATACCCAGCAGTATGCTTATTAGATGAAACTCAAAAAGTTGTCTTAGTGACAACAGTCATTATGAGATTACTCTAGTGTGAAACATCACTGTAAATTTTGTGTTTATTTTTATTCTCACACTTAAGTTGTTATAGGGATGAATCATCCTTATGATTAATATTGGGTTTCATCCAATAAGCCTATAAGGCATGCATTTTCACAGCCTTGTATCAGTTTTGGTAATAGTAACACAAATTCTTCATATAAAAAAATTGTAACTTAAAGCTAAACTAGACCAAACTGCCTATATATTCATCGCCTTTTACAATAATATTTTTATGGTAAAAATATTTTCACCTCTTGAGGACAGAAGCTTTGATCTCATCAGCTTCAAAGTGCCAAAACCTCCTGATTTACAATGGATGAAATGGTGATATCTGTATTCCTAAAACTCCCAGTTTGCTAACATCAGTATCCCAGAACCACTACCAGGAGTGCTCCTGTGCTAGCAATCAAGAAATGTATGGAAACCTTGTCTAACTGGACTGTGGAGACAGACATCTTCAGCTTATAAAAGTGATCCCTTCAGGGGGAGAACACATTGGTTTAATACTGTATAATTTGCACTATTTCTGTTCACCTTTTGAAAGATTATTTCAATCTCAAAGCTCAATTTTGCATTTTCATAAGAACTAAATCAGTTTTTAAAAAGTCAGAAAGTTGCTTTCTCTGTTTCTGTTCGTTTGATTGATTATCTATGGTTCCACAGCACATTATGTGATCACAGCAATGTTCTTTGGAGATATAATCATCAAAGAGCATTACTCAGCTGAGGAAGTATATGCGAGGGGTGTAAATAATGAGAAAGAACAGGGGGCTATTAAATATATTTTTTTGTTTTCTGTGCTTAGAGGCTTGTTTACAAGGTAGGGGGTATACTGTTAAAAAAAAAAAAAAAAAAAAGTCAGAAAAGTGCAAGACAAATTGTAACAACTAATCCATCTGCTCGCATGGGGAACACTGCAGACCCGACAAACCTTGAAGGTTTATCAGTGTTTTGGCTTTCAAAGGTGTGCTTATTCCCAGTGGCTCAGAAAGCTCTAGTTTATGTGTTAGGAAGTATATTCTCAATGCACATGTTTAATTTTTAAAATTATATGGTCCTTGTAATTCTAGTTATATAGTGTAAGGTATTTTATAGAGGCTATTTCTGTGTAGCACATAAAATATAGAAGATTGGAACCATTAATTAAAGGTTAGTTTAGATGAGAGAAGAGAGCATGAAGTAAAGTGTTCAAACATGTATGCCCATGACATGTAGCAGAGTTGAAAAGTAACTGATTGTGTGTGGATAATTGCCATGACTCAGTTTGGCAGACCCCTATTGTTATCAGAGCTGCAAGGCTGCCTCTTAAACTGTTGAGACATGGATTTCCAACATTCATGTCAAGAAAGGCCAGCTGCTCTGTTAAAATTCATAGCTTGTTTGTTAAAAAAAAAAAAAAATTGTATCTTCTTTCTGTGTCACTATTCCTGATGGGTTTTGTTTGTTTGTTCGTTTGTTTTTTAAGATAATTATTCTATAATTTTCTTTCTAATGCAAGCCTCTGTCACTAATGTGGAGTTTCTGATTCTGAGTCACCTAATAACGTTCCGATACTGCTTTTATATCTGTAAAAAATAAGCATCATTAGGAGTAGTCCTAATACAGAAGTCTATGATTCTTACTTGCACTAAACCTCTCCCATTCTTTTTGTGTAAAGGGACTTTGTGTAAAACTTGTGTACAAGCAAAATTAAGTTGAGCTAAGTAAAATAAAAAAGATTTTAAGAGTGAAAATTAGACCCATTAGAGCTGTAGAAACATTGAAAGTGAGATCAGAATAAAGTTTACTGTACAGACTTCATTTAGAAAATAAGAATGCTATGAAGCCTTTGAAGGACCTGAAAGCAAAATTCATAGAATCCAATCCTTTGTTATCATTAATAAAAAACAGAGACTGGAGAAGTAGGATGTGTGTGTCTGAAACTAGCTATGTAGATGTTTGAGTGCACTATTGTTATTATCGTACTCTAAACAAAACTGTAAAGTTGATAAACTAGTATATTTGTATATGTGGTCTTTGCTGGCTGAGGTTAAATCATCTAAAATATTTACATAAAGGATTTTCACTGTGGACCTACAATCTTAACTTTTGACTTCTTTTTTTCAGCCTAACATTGTCACTTATTTGTAGGATGTTATCTGATGTTTCAGTTGTATGTATGTGAAAAAGGAGTTCAAAATTCTCCAGTTAAGTTTAGAATAATTTCACACAATTTTTTGTGCTTGCTTATGGAAACACTAATGGCTAAATGC
The DNA here is from genome assembly GCA_036023395.1 of Myiotriccus ornatus. NCBI lineage: Eukaryota > Metazoa > Chordata > Aves > Passeriformes > Tyrannidae > Myiotriccus > Myiotriccus ornatus. Next base: position 39,686,501 of record JAYRBT010000139.1, read on the forward strand.
CACACCACGTATCGACAACTCTGACCTTAAATATAGATAATGTAATAGTTGTTTTGACACATTGAAAAATGGTACCTTGAACAGAATAAGTTTAGTTCATCTTTTCAGATGTACATGGACACAGAATTTTTACACATTTACCATTTTTATTACTGAAATAACATTAAACTGTTTTTTTTTATTTTTGAAAACTGTAGATTTCACATACAGTAAGGAAATGATCCTAAATAATAAAGCAGAATACACATCCTACCAATCAAGAGGCAGGAATGCAAGGCATGAGAAACCTTCTAATTTAGTATAGAGCAGTCTCTTATGCATAACTGCTGTCCTCTGATCAAACCATGCTTTTTAACCTCAAACAAGGAGGAAAAAAGAGTCTTGGTAAAATGGACAGCTACAACATCCTTTAACAGAGATGGAAATGATGCTCAAAAGTGTGCAAACCATGTTATATTCAGGAAGAATACAGGAAGAACTGGGGAGGGGGGGGGAGATTAAAAAAAAAAAAAAAAAAAAAGAAAGTTGGAAGAAGAAGCCTTGATCTTATAACTGGGAGAAATAAAAAATCCCATGTTGTGTCTGTCTGCTGTCTGTGGAAATGGCCTCATTGTTGTGGTTTAACTCCAGGCAGTATCTAAGCTCTATGCAACCTCTCCCTCACTCCACCCTAATGGAAAGAGGGACAGAATCAGAAGAGTGAAAGTGAGAAAACTCATGAGTTGAGATAGAGGAAGTTTAATAGGGAAAGCAAAAGCCACATATGCAAGCAAAGCTAAAGAAAACAAGGAATTCATTCACCACTTTCCATGGGCAGGCAGGTGTTCAGCCGTCCCCAGGGAAGCAGGGCTCCATCATATCTAACGGTGATTTGGGAATCTGAACTTCCCCTTTACTTTTTTATCGCCCTGCTTTATATGCTGAGCATGATGCCACATGTTATGGAATATCCCTTGGGTCAGTTGGGGTCAGCTGTCCTGGCTATGTCCCCTTACAACTCCTTGTGCACCCCAACTTCCTCGCTAGTGGGATGGGGGTGAGGAGCAGAAATGTCCTTGACCCTGTGTAAGTGCTCCTCAGCAGTAACTAAGACACCCCTGTATTATCAACACTATTTCCAGGAAAAATACAAAAGATAGGCTATGCTAGCTACTGTGAAGACAATTAACTCTACCCCAGACAAAACCAGCACACACATTGTAGTGCTTATTAAACAGAAACATCTGAAGCAGTGTGCTTTTTCCGCTGCTAATGTGAAATTAATCCATACCGATATACTGAAAAAAATTTTCAGACTTCTTTTTTTAAGTAAATGTAAATTATAACTCATACTTCTGACGGTATCAAATTGTATGGTGATTTAAGACCAACACATGCCAAGTTTTTACTCTGAAGTTTTCATCTCATTGCAGACTGGTGGCAAAAATATTGTATCTATATCATCCTTGCTGTGGCTTCAAATATTAAAGTCCAAACTAATTGTTGACTAGGCAGAGGTCCTCCTATCAAGGTTAGAGGTGCAGTCCAGGAAACTGGACTGTGTTACTAGATATGGTAGAGTCACAGCCAAATTTCCTTAAAAATGGTATTTTACTACTATTTCATTTTAATCTATTACTCGTTTAGTATGACAAGAATAAGGATGAGAAAAGTGAGTTTCTATGATATTAATCTTCTCTCTCTGGAGAAGATTTTGCCAGGGGCAAAATGACATTCCTCTTACCTTGAAGTTAAAGCAACAGAATTAGTAAATTTTGTTCAGGCAACGCTTATGTATGTACCTTGACATTCTTCATTCCCTCATGGCAAGCTAATCCAGTGGGAGACCCAAAAGCTGGAAAAATTTGGCAAATAGCATACACAATTGAAGAGCAAACTTTTCAGAGTTTACAGTACTGTAATTGAAAGAACTGCACTCATCTAATCTTCTTAATACAAGAATCGTTGTTCTCTTTAGTGATTCACAAACCTCAGCAAGTTGTATAAAACATTATACACAGGTGTTTCCTTAATTTATCCACTGGATATCAAAAACACAATGATTAGGGGGTTTTAATGCTTTATCCTAAATATGAAGCTAAAGTGTATGAAACTATTATTTCTTCTTCAAGGAAAGACAGCAAAAAGACTAAGTGGCCCTACACAGGTTAGGTGATAAATAAGATGGATGAATAATTGAGATCTTTCACTATGCCAGCATCAATAGATTAATTTTTACTAGTGAACTCATTTCCAGTAATGATATTGGGAAGTAATCTCTCATCAGCAAGCTGTGACAGGGAAGGAGAGGATTTTAGACTTTCACTTAAAGTTGTACTAACTGTTCTGTGCTCTTATGTGTTCTGTATCATTTTCTTCTTAAATTACATGCAAAGTCAGAAAAGCAACTCTTATAAGCCATTAAAAGCCCCTTTAAAAAACTGGCAGTTTGATAATTCAAACAACAGCCAATACATTTTGAGATGGCACCAAAGTTTTTAAGTTCTTTTTATGCTCTTTTTGATAGAAAAAGAAAAGCATTTCAGAGTTTGCATAGCTTTTCAGAGCATAAAAGGGGAATTGATCTTTGGTGTCTGTTGACACAAACAGGAAAAGTTTATCTTGAAATGCAATATTCTTTTGAAGAATTCAGTTATAAGGTCTTCCCGGAGAACTTGAGAACTAAACAAAAATGCTGATAAATTACTGGAAAATCTTTGACTCTTTAACATGGAGGAAATTCAGAACCTGTTTGGGCCCTGGCTCTTTAATCTGGATCCAGTGTTCTGTGTTCCTACATCACTATTTCCTTAGATGTTTTTGCCTATTATTAGTTTGAAAGCCGTTGTCTCCTCCAGATGTGTAGATATGTATAGGGATAAGATGTACTCAAGTCTCAATTAGCACTTTCCTATTAAGATTCCTTAAAATCCTTTTTTTTGGTACGGAACCAAAAATAAATAAGCATACCTTAAATAGCATAAAATCCTTAAAGTGCAACTACAGTATTTGATCGTTTTCATAACATAGATTAGACCATAAAGTCTGTGATTGTAAAGTCTAATTGTTAAGTTTTAAAAGCCCTAGAGGAGTAATTGCTGCTAGTCTGCATATCAGAAATTTCAAGGTAAAAGACATAGCATGTTTAATTAAAACACAGCTAATTAGAGCAGAAGTAGATCCCTTTCAAAATCTGAGTTGCTATTATACACAGCAGAGCTGTTAACTTCAGAAAACTGAGTGCTGAAGTAATAATAAGGAAGCTGATTTGTTTTGTGTGGCTGTATTTCAAGAGAGATTCAGATCAATATGTTGTTCTATTTGATCTTCACATTTTTAGGGTAGCCAACTCTATAAAGAAAAACCCACCTCCACTATAAATCTAAGACAAGTTTGACTTTGTCCAATCTTTTCTGGGTGCTAATTTTTAAATTTAGTCCTTTCATTTTCATTCACAAAATTTTCTATTTTTGAGCAAATTGTTCTGAAATCATGCTTCCACCACTTTACATCAATTCTTAGAAAGTCAAATATTCCCTCTCTCAGGCTGTATTTGTAAATGATCTAAATATTGTCAGTTAAGAAATCATTTTAGGGGAGTCATAAGGATCCTGTCATGCTGATGTGTTCATTACCGACTATTGAAATGAGTCACAAGGAACATCCCTAGGGATAAGCAGCCATTCCATTAGGACAACAGAAGTCAGGACTAAGTGACAGCATTTTTGGAACTTCAGTGCAGAAACAAATAGTCTATAGCTGCAGTATCCCCTCAGTCTTAAACATAGGTCCTCTTTCATATAAGAGATGAGCTTGTTTATTGCAATAGTATGTGAAAAACTCAGCTTCTCTTGTACCTGCTCATTAGCAGTTTCATAATTTCATTCTCCATTTCTTACTAAGGAGACACATTGTATCCCATTCTGTGAAACTCACTGAAGCTATATTTAACCTACTGGATTACCATTTTGAAAGATATCTTGCTTTATAGCTTTTTCCGTTTACATTTTGTTGCAAAATTGATTTTTCCTCAGAACCTAAGTTTCTGACAGCACTCTCATGTTTGTTATGCCCAAGACCAGCAAAATTCTTAGACCATTGCCATCAAGTTCTTCCTGGTAGTTGCTGACTTCTGCCAACTCAGTACTTTGTACACCGTGTACTGTTTTAAGAATCTTAAACTTGTATGGATTCAGACAAGAGTGCACTGAGCACTATCCATAGATTATTTGGTACTCTCCTGTCCAGCTCTCTTGCATTTGGTGTCTCCTTTTTAAGTAGTATGCTGTACATCTCCATCCTTGCTTTTGAGAGTTGAATTTCTTCTATCCTACTTGAACTACAAATTACCTTTTTTTTTTTTTTTTTCTGTAGCGAGGCTCGAAGAAGAATAAAAAGGCAGTAGAAGAGTAGTGGCAAAGGATAAACAACTAAAGAAAGGGGGTTTATTTGTAGTGGAGCTATTCAGTGACTATATGAAACTAGTAATTTCCTGAAATGGAAACCTCTGTCTGTTTACGTGAAGCAAAATATATGCTAAATCAGCAGAGTCTATGGATTCCCAACACAGAAATACTGAGTATGTCATCTTCACTATTGTATCAGAACATTCAAGCTCAGATAAAGTATGCTTGGAGTACAAAAAGCTAATGTCGAAAGTCTCTTTAAAGAAAAGAGAACATAAAAATTGTTAGTCCTTCTATTTATTCAAAGACTATAATGAATACAGTATTCGCTATTGCAGAAGGAAAGATTAAAATAATTTAAGGAAATATCTACATTAATAAATGTACATATTCCAAATTATTGCTTCTTAACTACACCTAATTATTCTTTGTATAGTTATCATCAATACGCATAGAGTAAGGTTAATAGAAGTTATCAGAAAAAGTGACAGATCTAAATGCACTTTGCTGTTCTGGACGTAATTTGAAATTGATTTAAAAGGAAAGATCTGAAACTATCAACAGTTATTAACAGAAACAAAAAAGGCAAAACCTATTACCAGTATGTGTGGGTCTTCCTTTCAACCACCCAAACTCACTTTAAGTTATTCTTCCATTAACTAACTGGGCTGCCTACTTCTAGCCCTTGCTTAGCAAACTTCAAGAGCTGCACCCAGCATGTGTCCTGTAGCTCAGAACAGGGAGCACTTTGGTACTCTGTATTCATGGCAGGAAATGGGAGGAGAGAGAAAGTCTGTAGGGAAAAAAGAAAAGAGAGGAGGGAAGGGAGGGGAGAGGAAGGGAGGGGAGAGGAGGACATTCCAAATACAGTCAAGCTTTCCCTTTGTATGTGCTTGGTGACACATGTAAAATTTATATCGAACAGGTGTTCACTGGAATAGTATGGAACCCCTCTTTGGGGTGTAGGAGCAGCTTTTACTTAATCCATTCGCTTTAATTTCCACTGCCTGGCCAATGGTATTTCTTTGCTTTCAGCACGGAACCCAAGTTTCCAGTCTTCCTTATACTCAGCTGTGCAATTCTTCCTGAACAGATACTTGACCATTCTCTATTTCTTCATTGACTATATAGGCAATGTAACTTTCTTGAAAGACGCTAATGACACACAACTCATACATTCACGTAAAAATATAAAATATTTATCTCTATATGCATTTTATTAAGCGTAAGCTTTATGGGGAAAAAATATATTTTGTCAGCTGGAGGGAAACAGAGCTGACAAATGCTTTTAGTCTCTTTCCATCCTCAGTAAGAATATGAACATTTAAATGTATACAGCAGAAGCAGATGAAATTACATTCTCTGACACTTGTTAACTCCGAAACAGATATGTGATTGATTGCAAGGTGGCAGAGCTGCTGGCATTTTTTGTCGGCACATTTTGATGATACAGTTTCTTAGGTGAACTTCAAGTACATCAATGTCACATACAGTGTTTCAGACACTTTGAGTGATTTCCAAGCTAATAATTTAGGAAAGCTTTTGGAGCCAGTTATTAGGTTTGTCTCAGAAGAGATTGATTTTTTTGTTTTAATCCTCAGTTCCTCACCATATATTCTGTTTATCTCATCTTATTTAGTTAGAAAACAAATTCATAGGACTTTAAATCAGGAATGTCTGCTCTAACTATGTGTCAACATCTTAACAAGGTTTCCAGTACGGAATGTTTGGACCTGAGAATGCCCACGAAGGAAATTAGTCTAGAAAAACGTGAAAAATATATGAAATTAGGTACCCCAAATAAACTAATTTTTAATCTGTAACAAGAAGTTTAATGCCTTTTTTTGAGACTGTTAGACTCAGTATGTTATACTGTCTGACAGAGCAAATCTCATATCTACACCAATGTAAAGGAAAAAAAAAAGGACACTGGAATTGGCCCCATTTATGTAGCATGTCCATAGGTTCCTTGAGAACTTCAGGAGTTTAACTCAATTTAAGTACAGTGATTGGGTCACTTCACCGAAGTATTAGCCATTAAAAAGATTAAGGTCTTTCTGTTCCAATAACCAGTGTGTATACAATATTGGATTACTTACCTGAAGGATTCTGAAACATAACTGGAAGAACAGTAGTTGAAGGAAAAAAATAAAAGTAATTAATTGTTACTGTAGATTAGGGTTTAGATCACAGTTAGATCACAATGTGATATATTCATTTCAAATAATTTTAGAGATATAGAGGAATATAAACAACAACTTCGGAATGCAAATATTCCACTGCATCCATGGTAACTCTGTTTGTTAGATTTAGCTGCTGAAATTATTTCAAAAGAATCACAATATATGTCTTTTTCTTTCTATGCAATTCAATGGAAATCCAAGTTCTATTAAAAACAGTTGAATGATTCATTATCATGCTCTAATTGCATGATTCATTATCATGCTCTAATTTTGATTCTTTTAAAGCAGGCATTCCTTTATAACAACGCTAACATGTAGATCTACATCCAACACTAACATGTTTATGCATTTCTTTAAGAACTGAAGTGTACTCACCACAGAGAAGCATCTTTTTGATTTGCCATCAAGAGTAGCATGTCTCTGTAAGATACGGACTTTTTAAGGTATTTAAGAAAGGTCTAACAGTCTCCCTTCATCTATTCCACTGGAAGACAGGGGAAGACATCAGATTAGCACAATCCAAATGACTTCAAAGATTTTACTACAAGCAGAAAAGACAAAAATAAAGGATGATTAACAGGTTGTATTGTTACTTCAAATAATAATTGAGTACTTGTAATAATATTGCTTCCCTTATTCCTTATGTTAAAGTGTCAAATTTATTTTTGGCTTTACATAGGTGATAGTTGTAAAGCTGCTCAAGGGATGAATTTGGCCCAGTGCATTTTGATTCCAGATATTCCAGAGAATTTCACGTGGTACACCTAGAATTTAGTGTAGGAGAGTTAATGCCATCAGAAATCAAGCTTGATAATGAGGAAAAATGGATTACCAGACTTTTTTTGGCTGCTAGAAGAAGGATTACTGTGTGGCAATGAGCCTCAGTGGAAAGCTAGCAGACAGATGAATTGCCCAGGAGTTGCAATGAAATGTGCCCATTTTTCATCTGTACCAAAATACAAATCTCATGGCCACTTTTTTTCTTTAGTAAAAAAAAACAACCTTTCTTCTCATTTTTTTTGCATATGAAGCAATTAGAATGTTTTCAAAACATTGGTAGAAAAATTTCCAAATATTCACTAGAATTGTTGGATTTTTTAGGAAGTTACCAAATAATAGTGTTCAGTTATTCTTTCAGTGGATTTTAAATATGTCTTCAGAATCAGCTAAATGGAGCATTTGTAGAAATCACAACAAAATCCTTTGCAGTTGACCCACTGTTTGGCTTGAAGAAGAATTCTCGCCTTTTAACACAAAATCTGCAAATTCATACAGCTGGTTCTGTTAGTGTGCAAATTTAATATGTGAGCTTTACACATTACCACTGAAAAGGTGCAATTAAAAAAAAAATCATCAAGGGGAAAATACCAATAAAAATACTGAAAACAGTGTTGTGAAAAATAGACTCCCCAAATTTCTGAATTTTTAAAGTATAGATGAGAAATATACATGTGGTGCTTAACACTGGCCATCACTCAGCTGTTCATCGTAACATTCTTTTTGATCCCACTAATAATATGCTATGAAGCATCACTCTGTGGGATGCAGTTAAAGCCTTTTTAAGCCAAAGAAACTGCTCATGCTCTCCCAGGGGAAAATATCAGAACATTTTTATTTTTACCTCAGTCACTCCAGAAAACTTCATAAGGGATAGTCTTAACCAGTGTCACAGGGACATTGCTACCACCAGTATGCCTGGAAAAAAATGGGAGAGAATTGAAGAGTAAATTTGGTGCAGAAAAATACTGAATAAGATGATTCAGAATTAAATGCTTAAGGCTTACTTGAGCTTCAGTTGTGGAAGATTTATGCAAATCAGTCTGTTAATAGATATTCTTGTCAGGAATCTTTGTATAAAATGGAGATTAAAAAAATCATACTCTACCTCCTCTTCCCATTCTCTTCTCCAGCTCTCAAGAGCTAATTTTCTGCCATAGAGACCACATATTTAGGTCTCATTTTTTGAATATTTCTGTTCTCATTAAAAATTAATATAATAGCATTTCATGCTTAAAACTGCCTACTTTTTTTTTTACTTTGGCTTTTTTAAAGTTGTGATGTTTCACCATCTGCTTTTTTTTTCCAAAAGAGAAGAATAAAATAATTAGCCTACACATTAAGGGAGAGTAGATGTATTCATAAGTAATATGTGTAGAGTCCTTGAGATTTTCCCAGACTGGGTAAATAAATAAATTATGTTAAAGTCTTCCATTATGCAATATCTTTACATCTAGAAGTACAAAAAATGTGTAATGACTACTGTTAGTAAAACAGATTCTTGTTTAGGCACTAAGAGGCATATCAAGAAAAGAACAGAAGGGCTAATATACTGAGCCTTGCTATACTGAACTTTTAGTCCTGAGCAGAGCAATTAGATGAAACAGAAAAATAGGATAGAAAATGTATCTCTTTGTTCACTGGAGCCAATTTCTGTTACTCAATATAATTGTATGACTTTCATAAACAGGTCAGACTCCATCTTAATGGGAACTGGCTTCTGAGTGCTTTATTTTTCTTCACCCTACTACTGCAACTGGGAAACTGTTCCAGATCATCACTGCTCTCTGATCATTAAGAATAATTTTAATCTCCAGCCTAATTTTATTCATGGACAATTTATAACATTTTTCTTCTGCCAACTGTGCCCTTTAGTTTAAGTAGTCCTTCTCCTTTCATGGCATATAATTCTTTTCCAAACATAGTTACTTATAGGGAGCGATTATATATCTTCTTAACTACAATACATCTTCTTAGCCATTATTTCACTAACTTAAAGAGGATAAGCACTTTTACTCATCCGTTGTATGATAGGCACTCTATTACTCTGATCCTCTTTTCGGCACCTGTTCAAGCTTGGTTTCTGCTCTGTTGCATTTGACTGGGTTGCATGTTGCCTGTGCAGCCCCATGCAGTGGTAAATATTCTCAAAGAGGACTCACAAGTACTGAATGGAGAGCCAACATAAGTCATCATAAATAGTCAAAATGGTCATCCATTTTTGATAAATTCTAATTTATCTATAACAATAATATATTATCTAATACATAATATCTAATTTATGAGAGTCTCAATCTCATTTGAAAGCATGTGTCATGATTCTTACTATGCTAAATCTGGCATTATGCAGGATTCTGGACATGGCACTTAGAGATGAGAGACTGTTCAGAGTGTGCAAGTTTGTCTTTGCAAGTTAGTGTCTGTGGCCATTCTTTCAAAAAATAAACAATCCTAACTAATCTTTAAAATTATTGTTAGGAAGGGGGTAGTTTTAAATTAGTTAAGAGACTGGGCATGTAATATTTCTCATTAAATGATGTATGAAGCTTTATCACCATCTTTAGAATGGTGAAGCCAGCCTTAGGTGGGATAAATTAAACAGTTTGGTAGTTAATTAAGCAGCTTCAAGGAAGAAGAGAAGAATAATGTAAGCTGTGATATTTCTGCATTCTATTACAAGCAATGAGCGTGGAAGCAGAGGGGGAAGTAAATGTAAAAGTAATCATTCTCTCTCTGGCTAGAAAAAGTGCATGTGGCTCAGAGTGGCTATTTTGGGGGCTCTGGTTGCCATCTTTAACAGGAGGAGTAAAAAAAATATTAGTTTAGGAGCACTTCAGGGTTTATAGATTTAAAGGGCTTTTCAGAGACTAATTATGTGTTCACAAAATATAAAATCCAGCTGAGATGCATGAGCAGCCAAGGTATATCCTTATTCCTGAGGTAACTGTTTATAAAGCATGCTGTTATTTTAAGTCAATAGTTATTTTAAGTCAATGATTATTTGAAACTAAGCATATTCTCATATTCTTAAATCTTTAATAGCGGTGAAATTGAATCTGAGTGATTTGGTTCATGTCAAACACTATTCCTTTGGGTCTCTATTTAAAGGTTTCCAGTTTCCTCTGAAGTATGAGGGGCTTCGTCATAGATGGATTTTAAAAAATGGTCAAAATTTACAGAATTAATTTCTGAACTCTATTCTAATCTAGTATGGGAGAGGGAGAGCTGGAATTAGAAATTATTCCATTTCTTCTAAAGCCCTGCATAGCCTTCTCTATGCAAGTTCAATGAGTAGAAAACTTCCTGAGGAGATGACAGGCAGAGGTGGGAGCCTTCCACCCTCTTAGCACTGCTATAAGTACAAGCCTATGAAATATCATAAGACAGTCCACTTTGTATGAAATAATTACATATTAATTAGCTCAGAAAGAATGCAGGAGCGCGGGGATAAAAATCCATCCTAATGGCTAAATTTCTGTATGGTGATAGTAGTTACTACTCACAATTTTTGTCACAAAACTTGTTTATGCATTTTACTGACATATTAATAAGTGCCAAATGGAACTTCCTTAACAAGCCACCATAGTGGGAAGGATTGGAGGAGCTGAGCCCAAAAGCTAGAAATGTGTTCTCATTCTAACCTCTCTATTCTCTGTATTCTCTTCTAACTGATAATTTCTGATTTTCCCATATACAGTAGAATTGCTATAACAGGAAGGATTAAGAGTTCTTATATAAAAAAAGCATAGTAGATTGAAGGTGATAGCTTATGAGATGTGAGTTTGAAAGCTCTCTGGCCAAAGACAAAATAGAATCTTTGTCCTGTATCTTCTTGTAGTGTGAGTTATTAAATAAAAAGCAATGTGAGTAAATCATCCACTTAGATTTAGAAGAAGTCTATAAATTCAATATACACAGTGAAGTACTTCATCCTGCAGGCATAGTCAGGTTGCATGTTTAGCACAGGGGTTTTCTCCCTTTTGGATGCTGACTATTTAATCATGAAACTGATGATAGTTCAAGAATGGGTTTTGAACAAAGAGAAAAGTAAGTTACAATGCCAAGGAAAACCTTTAATATCAAAAAATAAGATTCTGATATTATTGATTTTTCCTTTTAAAATTATTTTTTAAATTTTAAAAATTGAAATTGGGATTAGCTTGTAAATTGTAATTTGTATTTTAAAAATCTTAAATACAAAGAAACAATTTTGATATTCTCACTGGCCCCGTTTAATTAATCAGTGTAGGCAGTCTCTGATATTTTAAAGAATTGGTTAGATACAACCTTAGAACTCAATCCAAAGTGGCAGTGATTTCTAACTATGTCCTGCTTCTGAAAATCTAAGTCTTTGATGACTTTTTTACTTAATTTGGATGTTCTATACATACTTGGGATGGTTCAGGTTTTGAATTAACATCTGGGGAAAATATGTATGAAAGATCAGTTCCATGAGTGCTTTTCCATAGGAGCAACAGACAAATATGGAAATCTTTCTCTCAACACTGAATATGACTGTAGAGCCAAAAATATGTCAAGATATTCATCTTGAACACAGAGCAGAAGTGAAATACAGATTTGAGCTTGCAAAGGATGAAATGAGCAGATGTTCTGTCAACAAACTGAACACTATACAACAAATTTTAAAACAAATGGAACCAAGACATTTGCAACATTTTTACACAAATCAATTTTTTTTCAAGCTGTAGCAGAGACTGTTCTCACGAGCATCATTTTGTTAATCACAGAAAATTAAAAGAAAAAAGAAATTTAAAAAATAATCTATCTTAAATCTAAGCTTTGATTTTTATTTAGTAGCAACAAGACTCTCTTCTGCAATCAGTATTGTCTTCTGTTGCTGAGTTAGGTAAATTAGTTTTTTTATACTAGGTAGAAATACTATCATTATGTAAAGGCCTTGTCCAAATTTTTCCAAAATCTATGAGTTAAAGAGAGTGTGGAAATAGAGAATTGTAGCTGGGGCACTTGCAACTAGCTTCCAAACTGTTTGTTTTGTGATGCTGTAGTAAATCTGCTAGAGCACTCTGCACAGTGGAAGGAATCATTTCAGTCTCTCCTTATAATTTGTATCAGCTGCTTTAGATTATCAATAAGAATATGCAAAAAGAACTACCTTCATGATTTTAAAGAAGGCTCAGCATGATTCCGCAAGGCTGTTTTACAAAAAAAAAAAAAAAAAAATAAAGGAGGAAGCTCTTTGCTAGAGAAGATTCCAGGGATTTTTTTTTACCTAAGCAGGGAGAACTCACTGTGTATAACCCACATATGGAACATCCTCTGTGTGGATATTTTTTCAGTGTTAAATCATCAGCATCTTTTTTTTTATTTATTAGCCTTGCAGTCCAGAATAGACACTGTCTTGCATATTATTTGTCAGTATTCTGCATGTTGGACATAGCAAACAGGTGAATCATCCAATCTGTCTCGAAAATTATCCAAAGCTTTTGATCGATGTCCAGACAAATAATTTTAGGTGCCTAATTGAGACAATGCCACACTTAATCTTGGCACAAACTAAATGTGGTGTCTCAGCTACCCACACAGTGAATGGAAAATAACAGACACTTCCATTGCACAAGTAGATAGACTATGTGCCAAGCAATATACGAGAGCTATCTGACAGAAAATATACCTGGGCATCCAACGACTTCTTAGCTTGTATTCTAGTATGTCTTTGAGAAATTTTACACCTTCTTGGAGTTGGTTGCCTCTGTAACCAAAAATACAAAATTTACAGGATACTGTATCATTGAGGTAGGAGCCAGATAGTGCTAAATCTACATTACCAAAAGGGAGTCAAGCTATTTATTGAAAAGAGATGCTGCATACATAGATAAAGATGCAGGTTCTACTTAGAAGTAGTGTAAATTACATAAGAAGATTCTTACATCCTTACAATGATGGACATTAAAAAACAGTGTGGCATTGTTTTTCATTAGAAAGTACTCCTTTATCTTTTAATCCAAAATAACACAAAATTAATACACATTAACTCTCAGTAAACTTGTAGTCTTGTCTTCTGACCAGGATTTTTTTAAACTTCTATGTAGTGATATTAGAGGGCTGGGCAATCACCAACCGTATGAAGTTCAACTAGAGGGAGTGCTGGATTCTGCACCTGGGATGGGGCAACCCTGGGTGTATGTACAGAGTGGGGAATGAGATGCTGGAAAGCAGTGCCACAGAAAGGGACCTGGGGGTCCTGGTCGATGGCAAATTGCATATGTATCAGCAATGCCCTGGCAGCCAGGAGGGCCAACCGTGTCCGAGGGGGCATCAGGCAAAGCATTACCAGCTGATCAAGGAAGGCGATTGTCCCGCTCTGCTCTGCACTGGTGCGGCCTCCCCTTGAATATTGTGTGCGGTTTGGGGCAATGTTACAACCCATTCCTGGGGACAAGGATAACCCAGATTCTTGTTAATAAATCCCTTGGGTATTTTGATTACAGTGAAACAACATGGACTGATCAATGTTTGAATATATATGTATACAGAGAGAGTGTTTATTCTAAGGCAATTTGGTTACAAAGGAAAAGAGGTATGTAACTGTTTTCGTTATTATTATTCATGATAATATGACAATATGAAAACATTTCAATATGAAAGCATAAAAATATTACCCAAGGACGTGTATAAGGGAAAAGAAAGAAAGAGAGAGAAAAGATGACAGTGCAAAGATTCGTAATCACCACCCATGGTGGTGAGATGAAACTTGATTGTTGCACCATTGGTTGAAGTGATGGTCTCGATCCATTGGGAGTGGGGGAAGAAACCCACGAAATACAAAGTCCAGTGGGTTAATATACACTCAGGTTTTTGATGGAAAGCCTCAGTGCCTCCCCTGAGAAGTGGAGGGGGGGTTGGTGGGCGAGGGCTTCAGAAAATGAATCTGGGGGCATTTTGGGAGTCTTTAGTGGTTTATGGCACATTCTAAGACATGACGGCTGCCTTCCCAGACTTTCCCAGGGGAGAAGAGGGAGTTTTACAAACGAGTGGTGCATGTAAGGGAGGACAATTTAGTGTGACAAGAGGACCCATCCTGTCTCTACAGGAGTCTCTCTCTTATCTCACTACCCATTACACCCACAATCTCACCTCCTCCTCTATGTAAAGTGGGCTTCAACAAAGCACCTGGCACCTTCACAGATGTATTGAGTCATTACCCCTTAACAGTCCAGTCAATCATAAGCAACAAAGATGGTGAAGGGCCTTGAGGGGAAGCTGTATGAGGAGTGGCTGAGATCACTTGGTCTGTTCAGCCTGGAGGAGACTGTGGGGAGATCTCACCGCAGCTACAGCTTCCTCCCGAGGGAAAGAGGAGGGGCAGGCACTGATCTCTTTTCTGTGGTGACCAATGACATGACCTGAGGGAATGGCCTGAAGCTGTGATAGTGGAGGTTTAGGTTGGATATTAGAAGAAGGTTCTTTACCCAGAGGGTGGTTGGGCACTGGAACAGGCTCCCAGGGAAGTGGTCACAGCACCAAGCCTGACAGAGTTCAAGATGCATTTGGATGATACTCTCAGGCATATGGTGTGACTTTTGGGGATGGTCCTGTGCAGGGCAGGAGTTGGACTTCATGATCCTTATGAGTCCCTTCCAACTCATCGTAGTCTGTGATTCTGTGGTATTTTTAGAGCACTTCACAGAATCACAGAATTGGTCAGACAGGAAGGGACCAAAGTGGGTCATCTGGTCCAACATCCCTGCTCAAGCAGGGTCATCCTAGAGCACATGGCACAGGAATGTGTCCAGATGATTCTTGAATATCTCCAGTGAGGGAGACTCCGCAACCCCTCTGGGCAATCTGCTCCAATGCGTTGGTACTAGCACAGTAAAGAAGTTCTTCCTCATTTTCTTCCTTATGTTAAGGTGGAACTTCCTGTGCCTCAGTTTCTGCCTATTCCCTCTCATTCTATCAGTTGGTACCACTGAGAAGAGCCTGGCTCTAACCTCTTGACACCTAATCTTTAGATATTTATGCATGTTAATGAGGTCCCCTCTAAATCATATCTTCTCGAAGCTGAATGGGCTCAGCTCCCTCAGAACTTTCTCTTTTAAAACTTGGATAGTCAGAAGATGTTATAATACTTACACAAGGATTAACTTGTGTAATTTCATAATATTTTTCATAATATTTTGATTGTAGTTTAACTTAGTCATATTTTCTTAATATGCCAGTTCTTATTTGCTATTTGTATAAACCTTTTATCATAGTGTGAACAATCAGTATGCTGACAACCATCAAAGCTTATCCAAATGAACATCATTACAGGACAGAACCAGGTGTCTTATGGAAAATATTCCCTTTGAAACAGTCAGAGATCTGGCCTTTTATATAAAACTCCCAGTGCAGGAAAGGTGGAGCTCTGCCAGCACTGCTTGCTGTATTTTTGTGTTAACATTAAGGGGTGTTAGAACTGAGACGGAAGCACAAAGGAAAACTTTCTGTGAACTGACTTTATGAATATAGTTAAAAAGAATGTTTTCCTTGACATATCCATATCATTTTAAGAGTCACTTTAGGAAACGTTGCCAAGAGGTCTGTCCCGCAAATTTGAGTTGTCACTCCATCTTTTGAAAAAGTTAATTCACTCATCTGTCCATTTCAGTGAAGTAACAGTACCTTTTGTATAAACCATGAACACATTCAGCCCTGAGAAAGCCTGGTAATTCTTTCTGTCATTCTGACATTCTGGAGCGTGTCAGCTAGAAAAAGGAGCTGAAGACTGCTGGTGCTTTAAATGAAAGTTTCCGGGGATCAAATTTTCTTGAAGTTGTTCTAGCTATATAAACAAGTTTGAGGAGAGCTGGAGGAAGTTTGGTTACATGTTAGGTTTGTACTTTGATGAATTGGTGCTGTAATATTTTCTTATTGTTATGCTCATAGGTAATTCCCTGTCACATGCTTTCTATAGCAACATGAGGATAAAAAACAGCAAGAAGAAGGAAGCTGATGATTTTTATCTGTTATTCATGGTATAAACATGCAAGCCATGAACTACTTGAGTGCAGATGCAGAGCAGCAGTAAGACAGTGAGTGATACTCTGTCCTTCACAGATTTAGAAACAATAGTCAGAGACAGATATTCAGCAATGCCTCCATAAACAAGAGATGTTGAAATAAAAAAGTATTGCAAAACATACATATGCCAGATTGAAACCGTGAGTCATGACAGCTCTGAAATGGGAGAGTCCCAAGGCCCACTGACTTTTTTTTTGCATGGGCACAGAAAAAGGCCTCCAGGAAGCTTCTGTTCTCTCAGGATGTGTTTTATTAAAACATCCCAGTGACATATAAGTACAGAACCAGGCTCTCTGCAGGGTGAGCCCTTTCCTGCCCAGGTAGCAGCACACAGTGCCTCTGTGGGCATCACTGCTTCCTCAGGTCTGGGGAGGGGTCTCTGCAGGGGGGTCCCAGGGGTGTCCCAGCCCTCCCTTCCCATCCTGGCACCCCTCAGGGACACACAGAGAGGTAAAGAGAGGGTTTTCCCTTTCAGTTCCTGGGCTGTACATGTGACCAAAAGGTATGGATGGATGTCCACACACTGAACTGCTCATAGCAGTATTTTCTCAGGCCTGGCCTGGCAGTCCTGGCCCCAGGCAGGGGGGCTATGGGGCAGCTTTGTGGGAGCAAGAGCTGCACCTGCTGCCCTGGTCATGGAAGATCTTAACTAGCATGCAAAAAGTAACGTAACGTGTTTAGTGTCAGTATACTGTGATACTAAACATAAAAAGGTAGAAATTTATTATGAGTGCATGCAGTAGAGGATTCATATTAAGTCCCTTCCAGCTTGGCATATTCTGTCATTCTGTGAAGAGTACTGCAAGATGGGGAAAGAAAGTTTTTCAGCTTGGAAGAAGTAGGGGAATGAGCACGATGTGTCCGAGAAAAAGTCCATAAAATACTGCTAACTGATTTCTGGTAGCAATTTTGATGGCTTTAGTGAAATGAATTCAGTAAAATTTTTACCAAAATCATAGTAAGTTTAAGTCTAGCTCCCAGTGAGCTAGATCTTCCAGTGATCTCTGGGATCATCCCACACTCAATTCACAGACTTAGTTCTACTATTTTAATAAGTCATCAGTCATCTGTGATCCTGCAAAGTTACTTCTCCATTTCTACTTTTGTTCAAATGCAGACTGTGAATTAATCACACTTTTGGTTAGCACTGAAAATACTGTACAATTACAGGATTTTTATGTAGCTAGTTAAAGTTTCTTTTGGTAAAGTAAGTTAGAATTCTTGAAAAGTTCAACGTTTGAAATACTACATCTACCTTGTCTTAAGGTGAACATTTTGTTTCATTCATGAACATATCTTAAAGCTTAGTAGCCATCATATTATTCAACAGGAAAAATATAGGTTAATTAAATGCTCACACCCATATTCCTTCGTTTTTCCATGGGGATGGAAAACTTATGAAAGTGATGCAAAACCTGCTTTGAAAGTGAGAACCATGATAATGAACCACCCTGTGGTAGTCTATAGCTAGGTACTGGTTGGGGAGGAAATGCAGTGCTATGGATCAAGCCAAGAATCTCTGAAAGTAGATTTTTAAATTTTTTTTTCAATGTAAGCTTTTATTATTTCTGCATTTTTAAAATATTAATTAATTTTGTTTCAAATATTTATCCAGCTGTTTGTTTTCTTACTATTTAACAGCTAGCATCACACCTGAAAAGATACATCATAAAAAAATGAATAAATGGAAAACTTTATTAACTTAAAATAGAGACTTTTTTATAATAATCTCCTATTTGTGATTCATGACAGTAATATAGATACCAACTTACAATCCTGCTTTTTCACCCCTTACCTCTTGTTTATCATTGTCTTTCATTTGACAAAAGGAACCCGTATCTGCTAGCAGTAACACTTCCATTTTCTGCAAGGAGCTAGGAAAGCAGGTAGCTGGCTTTTCCTTTTTTTGAAACACTCAGTTTTATTCCTGGATAATGTCTGTTGCCTATGAATTCAGATTAGGTGCTATTACACTGTAGTTTGAGCATCAATTTGAGCATTCAATTTGTTATTTCTCATTCTTAGTCTTAGATCAATGGTGGGTTATTTTTGATAAGTCGAAGAAAATAAAGGGAGTCAATTTTGAGTGACGATATTGTGAAAAATTTATGTTTCACTTTTACGGAAGTGTTGTGACCTTTTTTTGCTCTTCCATATCTCAAAAGATTTTGGTGTTATAAGTTCAAGCTTGTCATGCACTTAATCCTTGATGAGAACAAGTGCATGTGGCATGTCTGAACAGATCTGATTTAGAAACAGGAAATTTACTTTTGCTCCTATTTTGTTAACCCTTTTATCCTCACCAATCCAGAATGGATGATGATTAAGCAATTACAGATGCGTGTGTGTTGCATCTTTAGCAGACATGAGCATATTTCTTTATCCTTGCCAGTAATTCTATCTGTCTTGCCTTAAGTTTAAAATGAGAAGGAGAGAGAAAGAAAGTTAAAATTCCTTTGGGTTGTGTCACTTCCCAAGCAATTTAGTAATATTTTACATATTTGATTATTGAAATATTTTTAATTATAATATACATTTACCAGAGTATCTTTCTGTCATATTTTTGGGGCAGAACCTGGACTACACCAAAGCAAGGTACTATTTAGTGCCTAATGAAAGCATAATTTGAGATATGTATGAATGCCAAAACTCTGCCTTGACACAGAACTTTGTGAGAGAATTGGTTACTTTGAATCTGAAGTAGGGTTGTGGTTGATCCACTGGGACCACATCTGTTAGGACAGTTTTTCAAAAGTACTGATTTTGTATGACTCTCATTTAGTATAGGCCTGCATTAAAAAAAAAAAAAATTATGTAAAAAATTGAATTTTAAATTATATCTAATATTGAATCTTAGAGAAGAGCTGATGGAATTATTTATACAGAATTAATTAAGCCTATAGCATTTTCAAAATTCTATCATGAAGTTTTCTTGCTGTGAAAGATTAAACCCTAGGATTAAACTCTAGCAGACTTTGTTCAAAGCATTCAGAGTTCTTTGAGGTTCACTGATTTGGGACTTGCTGAAGGCCCAGAGAATATCTGGCAGGCATGACATTTCTGGATTCCCAGCTGCAGAACTGGGTTTTTTTCCTGTCTATTGTGAGTAACCAATGTTGGTCCTTGGGATATTTGGTTCCACTCCTTTCTCAAAAATTCCATTATGTCTGGATATGAAGAAATGGGTGAAGTTTCTTCTTGTATCTATTTGCAGATTAAGGAGCAGAGCAGGGCTCAAACAAAGGGTTTTTTCTTTAAATTAAAAATGATTATTCAAGTTCATTTTACTTTTGCTAGCAGACGTCTAAGTATACAAAATGGCACATATATTTTAGTGTATTTATTTTTCTTTTCGATGATAGCTTGTTCTCTGGTGATATTTCTTTCACTTTTCTTAAGTCAGTGATAAAAGTGTATGCCAGCTGTCAATGTAATGGATTCCCATAGAACCATGCTGGTGGGAGAGTGACTGTTATGTCCCCACTTGCACTCCATTTTTTCACATCCTTTCCTTACAAACCCACTGCTCCCACTGCAGTGTCATAGCACGGCTTTTGTTTTTATCCTTACTGCTCTCCTTGAAGTTTGCATGACTGACCTACAGTGATCCTCCAACAGACAGGAGAAAAAAGAACCAAAGCATGAGGAATCCTTGGACCCCTACTGCAAGGGTGCTCTATCATTATTGTAAGGAATTAATCTCATTCTTCATTGACACTACAGCTGTCCAAAGTTTTATTTACAATATGTGGCAGAATAATATCATTTATTATATGTTCATTAAGTAAACAGCACTGAGTTCAAAAATATTTTCTCAAGTATAAAGCAACACCAGGATGACTGTGTGTGCCAACATAATGCATATCATAGAAGAGTTCTACCTAATAGTTTCTTCATCAGGGCAATTAGAGTATATATTTAGAATTAATATTATGTAGTACACTGACTACTCTGTTTACTTACAGCCTTTCACAAAATGTGTCTGAAAAGCACAAAATGGCCATAGTTCCTCTGCTGATCAGCATTGCTCCTATTTATTTGTATGGATTACTTTTATATGAATAAAAAAATAAGTGCTGCAATATCAATAGGTATTCCTAAATACTCAAGTGTGCTATAAATGTAACCATCCCTTTTATATTTAAATTAGGTATTTGATATAAATCAACAAAGCTCAGTGGTGAAAACTGACAAGTCCGTGCATAATGTTGTAAAGAGAATGATTTCTGAAATATTTAGTGCATCTATAATTTTTTACATGCTGGCAGAAAAAATACCAACTGAGTAGCCCATGCATATATATTTTATCTGTTTTATAATTTGTGTCATTTTAATCCTCATAGTACCTCATTTTTTTTCTTCCAGTAGACTAAATAAGAAATCTATGATTACTTACAGAGTCCTTAACAATGGGAGACTCTATTAAGCATGCAGAGAAAACAAATGCAGCCCATGAATTTAATTCTAGTTTTCATTATCTTTTATTTGTGTATCACACCCTAAAGCTGTCAATTCTATTTTCATATTCATCTTTCTAGTAAAATGTTTGGAGGCAGAGGGGAATTCGCTGAACAACTGAATTATTGATTCACTTTATGTGAAAAGAAATCCCTGTACTTTAAAAATTGTAGTGTCTTAAGTTACTAATGTATTTTTCCCATATTTGTAATTTTGAAGGAGTCCTAATATATAATGGTAAATTAGTAAATTATTGTCCAAATACAATAAATATTTTATGCAGGGAACAGTATCATAAATTGAGAAATCTCAATACTAAATATACCTACTTTAGCATAACGTCTCAAATTCTGTTAGGAAATATTTCATGTCAGCATGGTGGTTATTTGACCTCCGTTCAACCTCTTGCAAACCATTAAGAGCCCATTTTTCCCTTTCTTTATATAGTTTGCTTCTTACACTTTTTTCCCCCCAGTCTGTTTGCCCAAGAGATATCTTGGCATAGTTGCAGCATCTGGCTTCACTGAGGACCTGCTTTTTGCGTTTTTAAGCTGGATTGACTGAAGTAAAGGGAAGCTGAGTGACTTGCCTGAGGTTGGCTCAGTGGGGATTAGAACCAAGAATCGTCTTGCCCAGAGCCATTTGCTCCGAACAGGAAACCTCACTATCTTCATATTACCCCAGCAAACCAAGGGGCATTGCTCACATTTAGTTTATTTCTGGTGGTTTTCAGTCCCTTCTTTCTTTCAGATTTCCAGAGATATTTTCCCTAGTTCACCCTTTTTTGGAGATAGAATACAAATCCTTTTTTTCTGGCTTCATATTTCAATTAACATTCATCCTTTCAGGGAATGTGGTACATAAGGACATTAACAAATCAGTCTTCTTTTTAGTATACCTTCATATTTAGCGATGGTTAATTTTTTCTGTGCCCCATTCCTATAAGGAATTGCCAAAAAGACCTATGATAAAAGAACACCCAAAAATGTAATTTTTCATAACTTGTGGCACTTAGCAGTAAATATGACTATCTGCATGTATGCACACACACACACACACAATCTTAAATGTGTATATTTATACACATACCTTTGCACACCTGTATTCATGAACAATACTCCTTTCTAAAATTGAAGTTTTACATAGTGGCCAATGATTATACCATATTTTAGGAGGAAAGTCTCCAATATAACTTTTTTGTTTCCCCAGGACCAAGACATAAGGTTTGCTACCAAGGAGAGAATCCCTAGAAGTTCTGTCCTTTCTCTCAATGAGTCAAGAATCTATAGGATTTCCAGTAATTTCTTACATCAGAGTACTCCCTTTTAGTAACAAAATCCCCAATTCTTTTATGCCATAATTTTACTGGTGATGTTATAGTCACAATTGTTTTCCCAATTCTGAATGCATAATTAAAGTACAGTTTTCAGATCTGGTAGTAGAAGACGCACTGGCCTTAAGGGATTGGTAATTATGAAGAGATTCCTAATCAATTATACATGACAGTAGGAAGAGGCAAAAATGAGGAGTAAAAGCTAAAGGACAACAACCTAGAGTCATCTGGGAACAGACAGGAAAGTACACAAGGTCAGTCTGTTGCATGCAACATTTCCTTGCCATCTCAAATAAAAATATTTTAATGGAATATGCAATAAAGTGAGAAGACTTCTACTTTCTTCTTTCCTCCCTCTGCATAAATGCAGAAGGCCTTCTGTGTTGAGAAGACTTGTTCTCCTGGCATTGAAAGAAAAATATCTATCACATGATGTTTTAGTCGCATTTCTTTACCTATCATTTTACTCATTTTAGAGGTGGTTCTCTCTGTAATCCTGAAAAATTTCTTTCATGGGTGCCTCCACAGTGCTAAGTCTAGAAATACCTTGCATCTCTTTGGGCCTATTATGCTGCCCAGCCATATCTCATTTCCATGTCATATAAGACCAATGGACTTTTTGCTCCATGAGCTTCTTTTACACAGAAATGACAGCCAGAATAATAAATTAGGTTGAAGCTAAAATGCACTTTCACAGTTTCCTCCATCACAGTTGTAAGCAACATGCTCTTGAAGAGTATCACACTGCAGTGATTTGGGTGATCTCCCTGCAGTCTCCGAGACTTGTTTTAAATGTTAAAAAGTATTCCCAAAGATTCCTTAGGTTGCTAGGAAGTTTCTTAACAAGCCAAAGAATGAAAGTAGAGTAGGAACATGCCTAATTTGTTAATAATTTAGAGAATTACCGTAATTCTAACCAATTCAAGTCTACTTCAGCTTGTGAGGCTTAAGGGAGACCAGATGGTGGTAGTACATTGGAAGATATCCAAAACTGCTTTTGAGTTAAT
Organism: Myiotriccus ornatus; assembly: GCA_036023395.1. Taxonomy (NCBI): domain Eukaryota; kingdom Metazoa; phylum Chordata; class Aves; order Passeriformes; family Tyrannidae; genus Myiotriccus; species Myiotriccus ornatus. The sequence goes on from JAYRBT010000139.1 coordinate 39,709,689, forward strand.
CAATATAGTGGAGGAGAGATCTCTGAAGAAGTGTATATCCCCAGGTAGTTGATTGCTTTGGAATTCCAACAGAGAAGAAATGTGTCAAAAACAAGAAAGTAAACATAAGTTGTGGAGAGGCTTTTATCTTAGCCTTGGCCCACTTAATTTCCAGCCAAACATATATGAAAAAGAAAACGAAAAATTGTGGTAAATAAAGAAAAAGTGGTCATTAGAGAACTAGAAGGATATGACAAAATAGCCTATTTATCTTCAGTATTTATACTTTATTTCATTGTGTTAATGTATAGAAGACATTGACTTATTTTTAGTTTGAACCTCTAAATTTCAACCACAATGGCAATGATGTATCTGTTAACCATGTATTGTTACCTACTGCTAAATGCAAGTGTCCCAGTACTAAATTAGAACTCTCCCCAGAGGTTGTTACAAACCTCTATAAAATAGATCAAATTAAACTGGAAAAGTAATTGATAGCTACAGTGAAAAGGAAAGTGAATATAGAACTTGAAATCACAGAGAAATCAGAAGTTACATAATGAACATTCACTCTTCTCTGAGACTTCCTAATTGAACACCTTCACTCTACCCACTTAGTAAGCAAGGAATCTACTTCTGCTATATATTTGACATGATGATGAATAAAGAATCATAGAATCATTTAGGTTGGAAAAGAACTCTTAAGATCATCAAGTTAACCTTTAATACTTCACATATATTGAGTATAAGCTTTGGTAGCTTAGGTTGGCTTTTTTTTTTCTTCATTGTTTCTTCTCTCTTTCATTTTTATTCTTTCCTTTTCCTTTCCCCTTTTCTCTTTTTCCTTTTTCGTCTCCAAATACATGTGATTATGTGTATTTAGTTCTTCACAAGATAAATCTTTCAACATTTTCATTAACTTCATTCTGGAAATGTTTCATCAGGAGACTTAGTATTTTCTTTCACATGATGCCTTTCAATCTTTTTAGTGTGCATTCCATTAGAAGAGCAGTCAATGTGACCTTCTTCTATGGGGTTAATAAAGAATGCATAGTTTCATAAGCTTGATTCAATTTCCTTAATGTGAGCGTGCCGAATAAGTGACCATTATAGTATTTGTCTGGTTTTCTGTGCTTTAGTGTGCAGTTACCAACCTTTTATATGAATGACCACATCTGGTGTGCATTTGGACACGTAAGGTGAGACAAAAGCAAAATAGATTTTCCTTAGTATTAAATCAAATTTCCACACACTGTACTCTCTAATGTGGATCTAAAATGTATCAGGTCATATGTTGTTTAGCTGCATTGCATTTTGTGCCCTTTTTTTTTTTTTTTAATTCCATCCCACATTCCCGGTTTTAATAAATGCATGAGTAGATGCAATATTTGAGCTTTGTATCATAGAAATTCAACACTTTCAACAGATTCTTCAGACTTCAAAGAATTTAATATTAGTATCATAAAAGGTCTTTTGAAGAATAATACTGGAACGTAAGAAAAATTACTGCCTGAGTGTGCCCTATCATTTTGAAAGTGTTTTATTGCTTTAATTTCCTGTCTTACTAAAGTAACAAGTGGCATAATAGAAGATATACTGTAACAGACTTTGCAATTTATTAGAGGGCCTGAGCTGGTTGAAGACTTTATGTGATGTGAAAAAGAAAACCTCTATTTAGCTGAAAAATGGAGACAAGCTACAACATTAATGTTACAACTGCTTTAAATGGAGTACTATCTTTGACTGATAAGTTGCTTCTACAAGCCCAGTAGATTTGAATAGGATAAATCTGTAAGTATAGGTCTCACTTAGTCATTCTTATGTGTGGATAGCCTCCTGGAAATCTAACGTTATTTCACCCATGAGGTGTATATGAGATGATGTTGCTATTTGGATTCCATAGAATAAAGGTACTATTGCCGCTACATTAATAGAATCATAGAACGATAGAATGGGTTGGGTTCAAAGGGACCTTAAAGATCATCTAGTTCCATCCCCTCTTAGGCAGGGACACCTTCACTAGAACAGGTTGCTCAAAGTCCAGTCCAACCTGGCCTTAAAGACTTTCAGGAACGGGGCATCCACAACTTCTCTGGGTGTATTGATCTATAATATGTATTTTCATTTATTTATTTTACTTCCACATATGTGATTTAATTATTTCTGGGCTTGGGCAATTTAAAGTGGTAAAGTCTAAGCTATGCTAAGTTATTTAGTCACTTTTTTATAACATGAATGCTGGAATTCATTCCACACAAAGTTGAGAAATTAATTTTTTAAAAGTATAAAAATGAATTATATGATAGTTACTAACCTGTAAAAGTATGATGTAAGATTAATTCGAAAGTAAAAGCAGTTATTTCCCTAGAAGGAGCAATGGACTATCGAGTTGCTGTTTACAGTGTGTGTAGCAAGATATGCAGGCGTCAATCTGTATGCTTGTGATGGAAGTTGCATGTTTATCAGAGCAGAGCAAGAAGTACAAGAATCACAAAGGCTTCTTAATCCCACCACTGTTCTGTCACTGAAGGATTACAAAACAGCTGGTTGTAACAGATTGCTTGGTACTGCCAGAAAACAAAACAAAACAAAACAATGTAATAATGTGTGGCCAATGCCTTTGAAACAACAAAAAAGAACAGTTTAGCTGGAGATTTTATTGATAACGCTTTTTTTAGTGGATTGCAAACTGTGTGAATTGCTTTAAGTAATTTTATTCTTATTTCTTATATTTGGTGGATTATTGAACAATACTCTTTCTGGGTTTTTTCCATTGAGACACTACTAGTTTTATCTTAAAAAGGGCAAATAGTGTAAATCATACAATAGAAATCTAACCTTAGAAGTTCATGTATTCAAATGGTATCTTGGACTCCTAGGGGCTCAAGCAAAAGCCCAAATATTACTAGTATCCTCACTTATCTATGTTAGTCTTTGAAAGAATAATGATTTGCAAGGCTTATTGCTTACTGAAGCACAAAAGATTTCCTCTGGGCTTGCCACAGACAATCCTCAGGCACATTAGAGGAGTCAGCTAGAGTTAGTTCAAAGTGAATTACTCCATTTTAATCATGGTGACTTTACCCTCTAAGTCATGGCATGTAATATTGTCAGTATTTTTTTCCTTTTAAATTACAAGTTTGGTCACTTTATTTTAAGGCGTATTTTAGAGTGTTTGGGAGATTTATAGATTCAACAGCTCTTCAAAGACTTTCTGTCTTGCTTTACAGCCCTGAAATTTTGTATCACTGCTATTTCATCACCTTGAGGCAGTTCCTAGTTAAAATATGTGGAGATGTTTTACAACTGAATGAGTTCTTAATATGATGTATAACCAATTATATAGCTATAACGAGTCCAAATTTTAAAAACCAAATGAAGAAATGTTCCACTAAGGATTACTAAAGACTAACGTTACTCTCTCTGTATTTATTTGCAAATAGGAAACAGGTATGTAACCACAGTATGCACAAATATTACTATCATTAAATTAAAAAATTCAGCAATTTGATTACTTTAATACTTTAGCTAATTAGCTCTGAAACCTCGAAGATATGCATTTTCTAAACTCAGTGCCAATTTCATAATTACTTAGATCACTTCCTAAACTGTTAAGTTTTTTGGGATACCAAATAGTAATTAATAAAAAAAAATATGAATTTGATCCTTTATCTATTTTTTTTTTCTCAACACATCTGAGACAGATTGTCGCTGAGATTGATTTTTTTTCTTCCTTATAGTGTAGCTGACTAATACTTACTGAATCTTCCGGGGAAGTGTAACTTTTTTTCAGTCCTTAATATAAGATGTTAAAGAACCTTCTTCTAGACATAAGGGGCTCAACAGCAAACCTTTCCCTGTCATTCATGAACTTGTCTCTGAGTTTTGTAAAGAGTAAAGGAATAGGTTCTATAGTTATACAATCACTCCTGGGTTTTTTTGTTGATACAGGTTATAAAACTACTGATGATGATGGTCTTTACCCTTAGCCCTTCCTGTATTTATGTCTCTGGTCCAATAACCAGAGGGATCACAGAGGTGTGTTTTATCTTCATTTTAGCCCTCTTGATATCGTTTTAGCCCAAAAGGGAAATCAAATGAGATACAGAAGATGCTAAACTGGCACAACTCTCAGGTCATTAGAAACTAATTAGAAACAGCTTATGGATCTCAATGATCCTTTAGGTAAGATGTGAAAGAGGGATCAGAGAACATTTAACATCTTCCCTTCCTCATTCTTTCTAGACAGTGTGCAAGTATGTGACAGTTTCTGACCTTTTTCTGTTGTTGCTTTTTTTAACATACAAATGTGTTTTGCAGTGGCAGAGTAGATGAAGTGTCAGAAAATACTGAGATATTCACAGAATTATTCTAGACAGTAGGTCTTTCCACTATAACTTTGTTTGTTATTATTTAAATGTAAAGATTTTCTAAATAGATAAAACCTAAAAATCTACCTAATTTGCAGCTCATGTCTTGTATACATGTATATGAAAAGAAAGACGTACCATGGAAAACTTGAAAGATAAAAAATAGTAATAGACGCACTGTTAATATTATCAGTTATATATTTGCTGTTATTTATCCTCAGGTTTAGAATGCTAAGTCTATGAAGTTTACAACTCTTAGGATTATGTCTGCTGTTACACATCAAGGTTTTAATGTGAAATAGCTTTCTTCTCCTGGAGATGGTTTTGTGGCGGTATAGCTATCACATATCTACATTCATGGCTTTTGCCTCCTGAAGGTGCCAGGTGCCACACTGGGATATAGAGCACTCCATGAGTGCCTGAAGCCCTGCTAACATTTCATATGTCTAGAAGAGTTACAGGAACTAAACTGTACTTTCTTTCTCATAAAATCTTTCTACCTGTGATATGCAAAGGGTACTTGTCTTCTCCCTTCTCCCAAAAACACACAACCTCTTTAGCTTGAGAATGTCGGTTACTAAAACTGCTGAGTACAGATCTCACTCACTAACATGTCCAAAACTAATTCTTTGATCTGTCCGTCTGAACAAAGGTGACAGAAAAACTAACATCTCTATTTTGTACAAAGTTGACCCTTTTTAGCACAACAGAATTTTTAAATTTATGTGTACTCATTTAAGGCTAGCTAGAACCCATGAAGTAGAATTAATCTTCTGTGGACAAGTATGAACTTTTGATGTTCCAGCTAGCGAGCCCCACATTTTAAGGAGCCACACAATATTTCATATTCCAAGTTTTGTCAATCAGGAGACCTAGAATTCCTTTATTAATGCTGATAGCAAAAGAGGAGCCCCGAAGAGGAGATACAAGGACTGCCTGAAACAATCCCTCAGCCTTGGCCATATTGATCATCGC
>JAYRBT010000139.1:39715112-39733618 GCA_036023395.1 Myiotriccus ornatus
TGTAGCAAGCGTGGGTAGAGCCCAAGCGTGGGTAGAGCCCTCCTAGAATCTTCGTTCGCGAAGCCTAGCCATGAGTACTAGGATAAGAAGCATAAAAGACTTAGGAAAAAAAATTCACTCTCTGCAGTCCTCTCCTATATTTATTTAAATTTTAGCTAAAATTTAATGCCTCCTTTTCATGTTTCTTCTGTTAACTTACAAGAATTTCTGGCGTCTCCTTGTCTTTCTTTCCTAAACATGTCAGTCATTATTTGCCTTTTTCTTCCATGACTTGGCCTTTGACTAAAGAAGATACCTTTTTTAAAATGAGGGGCTTTTTGCTTACTCTTCTCTATAAAAGCCCTATCCTAATTTATACATCACCCTTTCTCTTACAGCAAATGTTCTGTATCTCTAGAAACTCCTTTCTTTCCAATCAATCTTGACACAACTGGCTTCCTTCCTAGGATGCTGTTTAGCGTGGTTATTGTTTGGTTGTTAGACAGTTGCTAAGGTTAGCAGTTCCCTTATGCATTGAGACTGAAGAATATCTGTTGCAACTTGTCAGCAAACACTTGATCCACGTCAAAAGAGGACTTCAGACTTAAATTTTTCTATGGGCTGCACACAGACTGATTCTCTAAATCATCCTAAGTTTTTTAATGCATTTTTCAGTCAGAGTTAATGAATTCTCACCTTGTGATGCATGTCATCCAGTACTTTCTCTCCATCAATGAAAAGCCTCAGATATCATACAGAAAGACAAACATCCAGTGATTTAGCATTTATAAACAACACTTACTGCGTTTTTTGTTGTATTTCACATTCATCAGTGTATTTGGAGGATCTTCTCATCCATCTTTAGTGGGACTTCTGCAAATATACAAAACTTTTGATAGGTCCAACCCAACTATTTTGAAGGTTGTCTATAAAGAGACACTATAGAAAGATTATTTAAAATATTAGAAAAATCACTTTCAAAATAAAAAAAAAATCCATCCCAGTACTTTCATGTAGTATTAATGATGTCAGGTTAGAGGTGACAGCAAACAAATGTTGACTGTGTATCATGTGGGGAAACTGAGAAAATCCCTCATGCACAATGCTGAATGAATAAGAACAATATGGAAAGAAATAGCAGCTCCATTACAAGGGGTTTTAATTAATCTATTGAAATGTGTGACATATGGTATGATGGGAGAGCAGTAAATATTTCAGTCACAGTTTCCATTATCTGAATTAGTGCTGGGCTGGAATGCTCCAGATGATGAAAGAGCGTATTTCTGGCCACCAGCTTGGCGGTTTCTGGACAACACATCCCATACACAGCACCCTTCCTTATGGAAGTTTATTATTTTAGGGATGACATGAAGTCTCCTCCTTTAAGTGTAGCGTGAAGCTAATTCAGGGTCAAATGCAATATTGTAGTGTTTTGGACTCCTTAAACAATTAGGCATGAAAAAGTAAGAAAGAGAAATCCACTGCAATCTTTGGAACACAGTGTAGATGTAAGTGGATGGACTTTGCACATAACTGGTACAGTCTAGCAGAGTTCATCAGTTTGTGCCTAGTAACATAAAGTTTTAGACACACCACAGCTAGCTACACAAAGTACAGCTATACTTGCATAAATTTGCTCAGTTGTCACTGGCTCCACAAACTGGGTGGTCTGAAAACTTAAATATATACGTAGCAGATGAGAGGGAGAATTGTTTACACTTAGATATCAAAATGTCAAGGAAAAGGACACATTTTTGAAAGAATAATGAAGAGTATTTCTAGCATGCATGGGCGTCAAACTGAGGATGAGATAAAATGTGGTGGGGCTTTGAAGAGTAATTTTGTGGGTTTGTTTTTCAATAAGGAAAATGGGATAGTTATGATCTGTAAGGACTGCAGCGTAACATTTGATATATTGCCTCATTGGAAACTGTCAGTAAAGATGGAGATGACTGGGATCCGTGAAAAGCCAATAAAGTGGTGAATTGCTGGCTAAAGAAAACTATAATTTGTGCTGTAAAGTAGACATATGAGCTGGAAGGGAGATTACTAATGTATTTTTTTTAGGATTAATGACACTGTATGGATATTGTTTTTCTCCAGCCTAATCTGTCCTTCCAGTATAGTTCCTAACTAGGTATTACATTTTGCTACTACTAATCTTTGTTGTTCCATCATGTTCCCAAAATGCCTCTTATGTGTAGCTTGCATTTGTTCCCAGTGTCCTAGGTCACTTCTATGATTCTATTCTTTATTTTCTCAAGTGAGAGAACATATGTATAAATATATGATTTTATCTTTTCACAGAAAGCTTTTTTTGGTGGGTTTTTGTGGAGGGTTTTTTTCTGCTTTGGTACCCTTTTTTAGTATGATATGGCCTCAAAATGTTCAGATGAGCATCCAAGAGCTGTTTTGCACTCAGGTAAAGAAATATATATTTCTTTGAGTTTCCTCTGGCCCTCCACTTCCATTTACCAGCAGCTAAAATTTTAGAGTTAAATAGGTCAGGATGGACTGGAAAGAGTAAGTCAGAAGTAGGGAATCGAGAGTTGTAATAATAGTAAATTATTAGTAAATAATGGCAAGTTATGATAGTCACTGCAGGCCCAACACATACTGACATGACTGGATTCACAGAAAACCAGAATCACTTATACTAAAAAGAACACTAAAAGGTAGGAGTAAATGTTTCAGTGATTAATGTAAAATGAATAAACAGTCCTGAGAGCACAGCAGAGCAAACTCAAATCAATGAGCTCTAAAATCATATGCTTCTTTTTCTTCCTCTTTTGTATTGTCATTCTCTATATATAAGGAAAAAGGATGCCACAGAGTAACTTGTTTACTGTCCCTCAAGAGAAAAACGTGACTTTTAGCTCAGGCTAAAATGTAGTCTCACCATATACTGGTGGTGCTTTGGTTGTTGGTCAGTTGAGTAAGGTAGTGAGATATGAGGAGAAAAACAATATTAATACTCTAATTTGCTCCTCTTTTGAGAATATTTTAAATGCAAGAAGTGATCCTAGTTCTCCTCTTGAAAGGAGGTCATTTATGCTTCTAATTTGAGGAGAGCATCCTGAATAATTGCAAATCTTGTTCTGCTATACGCTCTAACACTTAAAGCTCCCAGTGAGGTTTTAGAGTTGTTTGGCTGTTGCCTTTCTGAAGTGTTTCGCTTTAAATTTTTTAAGAGATCTTACAAACCTGATTTAGACCTGTTAATTTAACAAACCAGATACTGAAAGGCTAACAGTTACACATATGATTTTTATTTCAGGGCCTTTTTTTGTCATTTGGAAGTTTTTATGATGGCATTCCTTTTTTTTAAAGCTTATTTCTAGTGCCTTAAACTAGATGCCTCAAATCACTAGTTGGTCTTCACACATACTATGAAGTATTTATATGTATTAAATTAACTTCCTTTTTTTCTGCTGTTGGTAATGTATAATTTCAAATCATTTACCTTGTAGAGATCTATCTTTCTATCAGCTACACACTGTCCTAAATCATGGCCCCTGATAGTTGTGATGTAAGGTTCTGAGACTTGGGGATTTTGGCTTGGATACAAATGGACTTTTTCTTCAAAGAATGAAAAAAACTAGACCTTCGCTAGATACATTCAGGGTCAAACTAAGTTGATATACTGTTCAAAGACACTAATGCATTAAAAATTGTTGTAAATAGAAAAACCTAAAATATTTATTGACAAGAAAAATGATGGCTACGTTGATCTCCATGCTGGCAAGATACTGTCACATCACGATAACTTGAAATTTAGGTTTGTTGAAATAGGTACCTTTTGAAATAGCTATTGAAAAAGGTAGGATCAATAGATGAGATTGTAGATATAAAAGAACAGTTGTAAAAACAGGTTAGGGTTTTTCTGTTTACCCTCTCCAAAATGTGCAATATGCAATACTAGAATATTGTTTACAGGAGTTTTTTTCACAGATTTTTAACTCTTGCATTAACTTTGTACATTGACAATGTCCTGAATTGTTCCTGTTCTCTTTTTGTGTCATAGCATGGTTGTAGCTTTTGGTCTTTATTTCATGTCTCACATTTAGGAGAAGATGTTGAAAAAGTTCTGTGGACTCTAAAAACATGTCCAAAAAATGTGTTTACTCAAAATTAGAAAAATCTTCTTTTGTTGCCTGCAACTTAGAGAACTAGATTTGATGACTTGAGTGATCCATATTGGCATTGTGTTTACGGCACTTAATTGCAAATTGAACTGAAATTCTTGTATTCCAGATTTAGAAACTGTCATACATATTATACACTATTTCCACTTCTCCAGAATACGTTTCCAGGGTAAAATTTACCTTCTTTACTAATCTAAAATTTTGACAGCCTCCTTATGACGTACTTATGTCCTCGGTGTCTGAATTCAGTTCAAAGCTGAACAAACTGAGAGCAATTAGCTGCATATCTTACTGAAAAACAGCTTTTAATGGGCCCTCCAGAATTGATTCTTCTTGAAAGTAACTTCACAGGTCTTTTTTTAGGACAACTCTTTTATGAGGACACTCATAACTTGTCTTTTTTTTTCCTATATGAACATCATAATATTTTACAGAGGTTTTCTGTAAAACTTTAAAATGTAGTGTATAGGAGTTAAACAATAGAAGGAAATAATTTATAATCAATTTGCTTTGTTTCATGGTTTTCTATGAAAGAAAATTATAATCTGTATTTCTTTAGATTTAAGACAACAGAAAGGTTAATATAAAATATCTTTTATAAGATATTATAATTATATAAAATGTCGTTTCTCAGTCTTAGGTCAGTGTACAGAGCTGTGCATCTGTCGTAGAAGACATACAACTTAGATTAATATTACAGTCATCTTTTAATTTGGATGTTTACCTACTGAACTTTATTCGTATAGTATAGTATCATTTGATTGTCATAGAACAATACAGTTTTGGTTCTTCCAGTCTTTTACTTAGTATAACTATGGTTTTTATTTTCTACGTATACATCAGTTTTGCTTAGCTGATGAAGCCATTTAAAAAGAAAACATTTATTATTAATTATATTTGGCCTTATTTCTGAGGAAGGAAAACTAGAACATTATGAACAAAACAGGAGGTAGGAGGAATGTAGAACAATGTTATCTTTCAAAGCATCACAGAAATACCTTCTATGCTATATGCCTATAAAACAGCCAATGTCTTGTATCTCATCTTCTCCACTAGTGGTATCTCAAAAAATTTTAAGGAGTTACAAATGTTCGAGAGCAGGGGAAGAGACAAGAGATCTGCAGATGCTGGATGCTATTTTTTCTCCTTGCTGACTTCTACTGTTAAATTGAAGCTTCATAACTATGTAAGAGCTATCTCTGTAATTTAAGGGGTTTATTTTCCACTGATACACATAGGATTTTACACAGGTCAACCACAGGAGCAGTGCTGGGTCACGATGCATCTGCTTAAACTCCCGACACATCAAGAGCAAGACGGATGGCTCTTGTCAGAGGGAAACATGTTGGACAACTGCTCCCTAAGGCTCTAGTGTTCATAGCAATTGTTAAATCATTTACATTATACATTAGCAGGAGCAATATAGCTACAGTAAATGACTCACACATATCTGCTGCTTTGAATTTACATTAGGGAGATGGTAGCTGTCAAGTTTTATAGGTGCTGATAAAAGAAACACACTAATTTAATTAATCTTGTGTTACTTCTCAATGTCCAGATCTAGCAGAGATTCTCAGAAAAATACCACGAAATCCACTTCAAAAATTAACTCTAGTATAATTGTCATGAAAATATAACCTTTTAAGTGGATGCTCTAACACTTACCAGTCCTTAAATCCTAATTTCGTTGGTTTAGATTTATTTTATAATCTGTTCTTTCTTTAGAAACACAATAGGGACATAATACATGTTTCATAATATGTACAAGGTTGCAATTTCTAATCAGTGTCTTAAGTGTCTTTTTCTGAAGAAGAAGTAATAGATTTTTAAGAAAACAGAGAATTTAACTACCTTAATAATAGTGCCAGGTGTAAAATTATATATATCTTAGCAACTGGCTTTATTAATTTTGATTGATGCAAGGTTCCTCTTGTGAAAATATGGTACTTAAGTGCAATCAGGAAATGTTGCTTTGTGGTGCTATTCCACCTCTTCAGCAGTTTTGCCTATCTACATTACATAATGTAACAGGTATGGAGAAAACTTCCAATTTCCATCTTCAATCCCTTACTGACAATAAACCCAAAGGATGTAGGAGCAATGGAAAAGCACAGTGGCCTGCCTCACATGCAATTTCTAATGAGTCTGAAAGGGTTTGTATACTAGATATTTAAATAACAAGAGACAATACCATTCCAAGTCTGCAAATAGACAATTCTCATTTTTCTGAAGTAACATTTTTAAGTCTTCATATGATAATTTAAAATAATTATTGACTCTCATAAGCCTAAAACAGAGCTACAGCCATCCAGACCTAGAGACCTGAAACAGTAGTGTGACTGATGTCTGAATCTGAATTAAAAATAAACTAATGTGCTAACACAGTATTTGTCTGAAGAGAAATAATTTTGCTCTTCATAGGAAAGTTTTGGTAGTTTTGATTTTAAAAAATAAGTATATAAATCATTTTGTTGATGGTAAGTTAAAAAATCTAATTTTCAAAGTTATATGTTACCGAGCTGAGGAACGATATCAGGTTTCTTTTGCGACCGTTTCAGTATTTCTGTGATATTCTGAAGCTAACCTAGCATTTAACCATCTCGAAAATGATCCTTAGGCTACAAAAACAGGCTAGATTTCAGGAAGATTTAAGGAACATTTTCTGATCATCTTCTGCCACTATCACTTAACAAGGACTAAAATGTTTAATTGTTTATTTGATTTAGCTTTAATCATAAGAAAAATCTTTTCCTATCAGAATTTGCATGCCATATATCATACTACTGGATGCCATGCTTGACTGGAAAGGGTCAGACAATTTATAAATAGCTGTTTAAAAGGGAAATGTGAAAATAGCTGTCAAAAAACAGAAGGTGAAGTGAGTTGATACTTCACCTGCCAAGGCTGGATGCATTGAATTTTAAACAGACTTTTAATATTATGTTAAAAACTATTCCCTCTTCTTTCTTTGTTACAAGCTGAAAGCTGATATGCTTTTTTTCTTCTTGAAGAGAAGACATTCTTTTCTTGCCTTCTCTGTAGATTTATCCTGTGTAGCACAAGCTAAAGGGGCAGATGCATTCGATGTATGCATTGTGGTATCTTGTTAGTCTGTCATAAAAATGCACCAAGGCTGAACATATATTCTGACTCTGGGCGTGCTGGTCTGCATCTTGGCCTACTACTCAATCTCATTTTAATGAGAGTTGGAAAATAATTTGAGAGAGTATCACATGGATCACATGAATGATCTGAAAGTGTTCTTCCACTGTTCTTCAAAAGAGAGGGGGATTCAAATGCATCCAGGTCCTGATGGCTGATTGAAATTATTTGGTCAGTGACTCAGAAAACTAAATGAGAACGTTAGGAAGCCATTAACTACGTATGACCACTGATTTTATAGGCAGAATTTAGGATTTTCTGAGTGCCTCTAGTCATATTCAGCAGAGAAATACTTTAATACGCTATTTCCAAATCCTTCAGACAATTTAAATGTTTTCTGGGTGATTAAAAAAAATGTTTTGCTGTTGACAACAATTCTTTAGTGTGTGAACACAAAAAACAAGTCATATACAAAGCCCTGATAATACTAGTTTTATAGAATCGTAGAATTTGATTGGAAATTGGAAGGAACTCACAAGGATTATCAAGTCCAACTCCTGCCCTGCACAGGACCATCCCCAAAAGTCACACCATGTGCCTGAGAGTATCATCCAAAGGCATCTTGAACCCTGTCAGGCTTGGTGCTGTGACCACTTCCCTGGGGAGCCTGTTCCAGTGCCCAGCCACCCTCTGGGTGAAGAACCTTTTCCTAATATTCAACTTAAACCTTCCCTGACACAGCTTCATCCTGTTCCCTTGAGTCCTGTCACCGGTTACCAGACAGGAGAAATCAGTGCCTACTCCTTCACTTCCCCGCGTCAGGAAGTTCCTTGTGAGGAAGACAAGAAATATTTGGTTTCAAAGATGCTATGAGAATAGGAGAAGGAAATTGTTACTGTTAAGCCTTGGAGGAAGAGATGGCTTTGGAGGGAGCTAGTAGCATCCTGTCCATACCTACAGGATGGTTAGTAAGAGACTGAGGCAGGCTCATCACAGTGTTGGATGGCAGGACAATGAGATAACAGTTATAAACTGAAGCAGGGCATGCTTTGACTTGATAAAGAAAAGTTTCTTCTAAAGGAATAATCAAGTATTGGATGAAAGCCTGTGGGAGCTCTGGCCCAACTCGACAAAGCCCTGAGCAACCTGATGTGAAATTGGTGTAGGCTCTGCTTTGAGCAGGAGTCTGAACTGGATAACTACTGAAGTTCTTTCCGACCTGAATGATTCTGTGATCCTATGATCTACGAAAGTGGGGGGAGAAGATAAAAGTAAATAGAAGTGTAATAGTCTGGACATTTAGTGCCATTCTATGCGTAGAACGTTACTGCTTAATGAACATAAGAACTGAAAGTTTTGAGAAATTCTTTTTAATAAAGGCACAGCAAATCCAATTTTGCTGCCTAATACAGGAAAAAGGAAGAAAAAAATATCGGCACTGAATTTTTAACTTTTGAGCATGAGATAAATATTATTGCATTCTGGTTTGCATGATATTGTCTAGATATTTATTTAAATATGATTAATCTTTTTTGATTCATTACATGAGATGATTGACCTAAGGCACGATGAGAGATGGTTAGAGTTGGTGTAGATCAGCAATCAAAAATCCACATTTAAAGCCTCAGTAATTGACTTAAACTGAAGTTAAAAAAAAATTGCTTCATGAAAGGGTTTCATCCACCTTTTCTTTTTTTTTTTCTTCTCCTTTTTAAGGATTAGGGCTTTCTGGAGGAATGGCACCTTCAATTACATTAATAGGATTAAATGGGTAACTTTGCATTGCCTTTTAGTCATTAGGTGTCAGGAAAACGACAGATTTTTCTGGTAAGATTTTTATTAATGATCTATTTATAGATATTTAGGGATATGTTTTTCATGGGTTTGGGGTTTTTTATCTGCTTATTAAATATTGGAGGGAACTCAAGACCTTTTTCTATTGTAGGTTGTATTATGTTCTTCAGTTGTGTATTGAGAGGGACAGGAATGAGAAGATTTTCTGTAGCTTTCCTAAACTTCCCCATAACCACTACACCTATGTGAACACTCTTATATGTTCTTTCAGCTTCCATTTTCATATGTCATTAACACTATAATTTTTATTTCTGTATGATAAGAGGCCTCATTTTTCTCTTATATTTGCAAAGCACTTAGCACACAGCAAAATGCAGGTAGGCAACATAAGAAAGCAACATCTGGAAATACTATATAGGTTCCTTTCTGCAGCATTTTCATAGTGCCATATGTTTGTGTTTATTCTTTTCATTTAATAAATAATTTCAAATCCTATTTTATTACTGTACTTTTGAGTAAAATAAGGTGAAAGATGTAAGGAGTTTTGTTAAGGATAAACGTTTAGCTTTTAGCCTTGATATTTCTGATGCAACATGTTAAATACTACCACAGGTTTTACTATATAACATTACTTGTTCAGAAAAATATGAACAAATATGTTAGAATCTAGAAAATTATTCCTAATTAAATTCATTGTGGAATTTTTAATGTAATTCAGTACATTTTTCCAGTTGTAATTTTTATTAGCTTTCCTTTAATTTACACTTATTCCTGGCTTATTTTGATTAACATAAATACAGTCTCTTATTCCATTAGATTTTGAGATTGGGGAAGGAAGGGCAAGGGTTAATTTGAAAAAATTAAATGGTTCAATTCCATGCAAATAATTGAAATTTTATTAAATCCTGTTTGTTCACTGCTTCCAAGGTATTTCACAAGCATGAAAAACAAATTCCTAGGAGAAAAAAATCTTTGCAAGGAAAAATATATGCAAATAAGTATTATGTTGCTCCAGAAAAGAGAAAAATGAGTTTGTTCAAAACAAAACCAATAAATAGACATATTGACTTCAAATAGCACATTTATTTTTAATACACTTTTCTTAATTTTTTATTAAATCACCTGTGCCATTTGGAGTTAGTACCTAAAACCTAAAGCTAAGCAAATCAGGTATTGCACAAGGTTGTTTCACTTCATAGTATTACTCAAAATTAAGATCTTTTGTGCTTAATGAACTTTCCTTCTTTTATTTTAGATTCCAGTCCTTTCACTGTTTGGGTTTTATTTTATATTTATTTTTATTATTATATTTTTATTTTATATTTTATTTATTTAATTTTATAGTCCTCTGCATATGTATTAAACTATCCTAAGGTAAATATATAGAAATTTAAGCCTTTTTAGCATACCAAGTAAATTTTGACTAAAAAACTGTTATCGTTTTGAAAGTTTGGGTTTGTTTCCACATGGAGAGAATGTATTTATTCCAAATTATGAAGGAAGGCAATCAATTACCAGCACAATATTTTACTTCTGATACTCTGTATAACCATGTTCATGCAATTTTTGAGCATTTAATAGTGTTTTATAGCATTTAATAGATTAGTGTTTCTATTTAAATGAGACAGTGTATTAGGACAGTAAATTAATAGTTCAAGATTTTTTTTATATGAAGCACTGAATCCCTCCTGTAAAACCAAAGATGACTGTAAGGTTTAAGCAAGCACATTAGCACTTTTACAATCACCTTCTACTGTATCAATTTTCCCAATGACTTATATGGGATTATTAAGATGTAAGTGTATTTATGTTTTCCCCTGAATTGCGTCACTATTTCTCATTATTAATACAGTTTAAAACTTTTATTTTTTTCTATTTCTATGTTTTTAAAGAACTGTTTTCTTCTTTGTATTGTTGCTACCTTGACCATCTCTTTATATCTTCCTTCAGAACTCCTCAAGTTTCCTTAAAGCTTTTTCTATCTCTGCTAGTACTGTTCTAATTTTTTCTTTGTAATAGATTCTACAAGGCAGAAGACAGATTTTATACATGATTTTAATCATGCAGATCATAATAATTAGACTCAATCGAAGTAATTTTAATTTATTTTCAATCAGTGGAATTAAATCTGTCTAGCTTCCTTCAGTGAGGAAAGCCATAACATAAAATCTTAGGTAAATTCCAAAGAGCTCCAAACTGAATTCCTGTCATTACTCATGTAACCTATGTGTGTGGACTGAGGTGAGGTATGGGATATACAGGATAGAATTATGGGGTTTAACTGTTCTTTAAATGGTAGCTTGTACCATCTCCTGTTTTGCACAGCTTTATGAGCACTTCAGTCCTGAATCAGAGACTCATATTCTCCAATATTCCAACTATTAGAAGCTACTTTCAAATTATTCATAAAGACAGTAGACAAATTTATTCCATCCTTTAAAAATCATGAGGGTTAAAATAAACTGGTTGACTGTCTTTCTTAGTACAGGAAAAGTTGCAATATCAGAGAAAACTGTACTATAAGTCTACTCTCTACTGCAGTGTCATGTTTAATACAAATAATACAATAGGAAACAATCCTATACAAATTGCTGCTTACTGACCCTGGCTGATTTATAGTATATAGGCACATAAAAAATAATTTAAAATTTTCATAGATTTTACATCTGATTTTCTCCATTTTCATCATATAAGTTCTATTAGCAATCTGCTCAAGTTCACTAGTGAAAACAGTAGGTTTCAGTAATAATTATGATTCAAAAGATTGTGTATGGTTACTTGATTTTTGAAGGTGCTTATCATTAGATCACAGTGCTTATTACAGGCACTGTGTAAAGAAGAACGCAGTAATTGCCTTGGTGATTCGTGAGGGACAAAGAAAAGTTTCAGATACTATGAGAGACACATTCAGAAAATGTATCGCAGGAGATTGTAAAGCCATGGAAGCAGGGAAAACTCAAAGTTTTAATTCATTTGCAATTGTGTTCAACTTACTATAAGCTTTTGTTGAATGGCACCTACACAGCCTGAAGTTCTAAAATTTACCTAAAGACAAAATTATCAAGCATTATAATTCAAGGCCACAAATTACTTTCTTTCAGTAGTATTGAATTCTCTCAGTTATAGATATTTTATACTGATGTCATGGAAAATCTCACAAGCATAGGTAGAAATAAAGATTTAATCCCTTTCCCACCTCTCAAAAAAGCAGTTACTTTCTGCTCCTTCCTGACAAAAGTACCTTTTTATTTTTTCCAGTTTGGGTTGTTTGGGGTTTTTCGGCAGTGGAGGTCAACTAAAATAATTTGCAAATTGAATATAGGGAGAATATCCATAGCCCCAAACATGGAGCTCAAAGACTGACCATATTTCTCAGGCATCGGATATTCAATAAAGCCTGCATCTGGAAGTGGCATGCACTGTCAACTCCATTTATAAGAGCCCAACATAGTTCATAATGTCTGTTCAGCTACAGACATAATGGATATACAGAATGAGCTAGTAGAATTGTATCTCCACTTCCATGTTCAAGTTTAGCATCATCTAATTTTAAAACACATGTAAATTTCTCAGGATAAGGAGTGACTTCCTGCTTCTATCCCAGTGGTGGAATGTCATGAAGTTTTGTAATTACTGCTCAGAGGCAATCGAAGAAACACACTAATTTGGATCATCTTATAATTGCCCCATGCTGAGAACAGGAGTTAGAACAATAAGACATGCAGAAAGCAAGATTATTTATTTTTATATATGTATATATGTATGTGTGCATGCATGTTTTTACAAGAATAATTTTTAATACTTTAAGTTCTTGAAAGGGCACACTTCTGTGCTCTGCCAGACTGCAATTTTCATGTGTTTAGTAGGGTTAGAGATCTATCTAAAGATATACCTGAGCAAATAGGTATTTTGTAGGCAGAACTTCATAGTTTTGACTCAGCTGTAATTAAAGGAATACCAAAGTGATTGCTATTTAAGGGTGTAGAAAACCACATGTCAGCCTATGACTTTCTGTTAAACTTTTTTTCATGTTTGCCAGTAATGCATTAAATTGCAAGTTGGCATCAAATCATAACATCCCTACTATCAAAATCATGTGGAAAAAAAATGCTAGCTTTTACACCACCAGCACCACCAACCAGACACAAACATATGCTGTATTTTCATTAGTGTACTGCCTAGTGATTTGGGTAAGCTTTAAGCACAATGCCAGTTGGCGATCAGTTTCCAAACAGCAATGCAAAATGTGCAAGGGAAAACAAAGCCGTTTTGAGATTATTTTAAAAAATTAAACCCATGTTCTAGAAACATGCTACTAACTTCTTGTTCTAATTGGAAACATTCCAATCCAATGCTGCTGAGTGAAGCTGATTGTAGACTTAATTGCTCTTATGTAACAACTAATATCTGGCAGTAACACACACTGTATAACACTGGCAGGTTTTGAAAACAGTTTGTTCCCTTTGCTCCTTCCTTCTTTGTTGTTCTGTTTACTGTGCCCAGTTAATATGCTCTTGTGCCATAATAATCTCTAGCTAAATGGTAATTGCTCTATTGACAGCACTACTGTACATTTTTGACACATCATTATTCATACTTAACCACTTGACCTGGAATAAATGTTAAAGCAATTACTACTGAGAGCTTTTCCATGAGAAAATTGAGGCAAAGTTTAAAGATAATCAAAATGCAAAGCTGATCATGATAGCAACTGGAAAAATGGCAAATCCTATTAAACAGATTTTTATTAGCCAAGTTGATGCCAGTAGATATTATCTGGTAATTTAGTCTTATTAAAAAGAAAATAAAGCAGCTAATTGTTTACTATTCTGGAACTTATTCCAGCTTGCAATTTGCAACTGAAATTAAGCTTTATGTGGCTCATCTATTTTGTCACACTGAAATATGAAAATCATTTGGTGCAAAGCACATCTGCTCAGTCCTTTCCATCTTATTGGCAAATCCTCATCCAGTACGTTTCGTACATGTTGAGGCATTCCATTCACGCATACAACACCAATATTTTAGATATTTGTCTCCTACAAAACCAGTATCTTCAGCTCTTAAAAATCATACTTTTAATACTTTTTCTTCCATTTCACAACTCTAAGAAATGTGTGAGTGTAATCTGTTGTTGCTTGGAGACTTTATATGGAATTTGGAAATGGAGAGGGACTGAGTTATTGTTATGCCATTGTGTGAAAATTGTCCAAATCTCCCAGACCAGCATTTTATTTTGATAGTTAATTGCATATTTGCTCTAGTTGTGATTGTATTCTTAAAGGAAAGTAAATGTTCTCCAGTTTAGTTGTTTAAAAAGTGGCATTTACACTGATCTCAAATAATTTCACAGGACTCAATTGCAACACAATGCCTTCAGTACAGTGCTTACAGTAAAAGCTGTAATTATAAAAGAATGCCAAAAGACATCAAGTAAGCCTTAAAGGGATAGCATAAGCTTTTACTGCCCCCGTCTGAACTATGAGGCTTGCTTGGAAACCACCATTAGGATGCAGAATACTGATTGTTGATATGTCACTATTGCTGTCATGGGAGAACTGTTGTAAGGGCCAGAAACTTAGAGCGGTTTCTATATTAATGAAGCTTTTCCTCACTTAATGAAAGCAAGGAAAGATTGGGGTTTTTTAATTAATAAAATATTAAAAACGGGGGAGGAAATCTCTTTTCATGCCAATTCACATTTAGAATAGCAATAGGACTTCTGCAGCTGTGCTTTATCAGGCAGAAAAATCCTTTTTTTTTTTTTTTAAAGCATGGTCAACTCTCTATTAACTACTTCAGTACCCTGTATGCCTATCAAACTGATAAAAGATTATTCAGAGGTCATTTAATAGCTTAATTCTTAAACTTTTCATTCACATTATCATTTCTGATCAGTTTTAAAGGAGTTTTAGAGTAACTGTAAAGAACCACCAATTGTCTAATAATAAAAAAACCCACTGGTACACAGACTAAACTCATCTAGGTCTCTCCTGTTGCTGCTGTGATTTTTATTCATAGCTGAGCAATCTCTTAATAATATTTTGTTTGGAACATTATAAAGTGCATATATATTTATTCTTAACAGAAATAAATTTCATCAACTGTCAGCCTCCCAGTGTTAAGGAACATAGAAATTTGTTTCATGTTTGACTTCTTAATATTTTATTGAGATACTTACCTCTTTATGCATCAGAATTCAAGCACTGCAAATCATTTCCACTAGATAAAACCTTTTGTTTCTGAGCTTTTGTTTTCTGTTTTGTTTGGGGTTTTTTTGATTTGTTTGTTTGGGGTCTTTTTGTACACCAGGCATCTTTTTAGCTCAGCAAACACTTATTCAGGATTTTAATGCATGTCTTGTGTGGTAAGGGGTGATTATGTCATAATTGCAAACCACATTTTTGTTCATTCAGATAATCTTTCATAAAGGTCACTTTCTGCTGTTACTGAAAGACTGCGCAGCCTGTAGAACAATCAGCAGCTTTATTTCAGCAAAGAAGGTTGTACACAGTAATTCCAATTAGGCCTTTTTTAATTCTTTTTAAATAGACTTCTTGTCCCTCTTCTTCTTACCAAACTGAATGGAATATAGAATTTAGTATGTGGTTCTCAGATACAGTAAAAGAAAGACAACTAACACAACAATATACTGTTGTTCCCTGTCAGTCTGCATTTTGTAGCAGAGAGGACTGTACAGGTAAAGAGAATATTACTGTTGTTAGGCTTCACTAGTCAGCAGAAGAAATAACAAGATTGCTTATTAACACCCTAAGATTTTTGTACAACAGTGTACATTGAGATTTGTAGAATTTTCAGTCTTTGAGTCTTTGTTGTTATATTGTGCCAGAAAACATTAATCTGTTGGAGTTTTTGTCATGAGTCTTCTGAGGAGAAAAGGAGCAGGTAAAAGGATCAAATTCTGATTCTTAGGGATTTAGCAAAATAGGTAAGATTCACCAAACATATGTAACAATTAATTCCATTAGAAATAGCCTATTTATTCTTGAAACGCTGCACACGTGCCAAATAAAGTTCTTAGATTGCTCATAGCAATGTGTATCCATTACCTAACATGGTTTGGCAGATTCAAATGGGATTAATTCAGTACAGTTTCGGGGGATATTTGTGTTGTCTGAGATTTTGCTAACAATATTAGAATGGCAAATAAAGAGAAGAGGTAATTTCTCAGTCTAACAGAAGATTCCACAGAAACACATTAACCCTACTGTGTTAACAGGGTTCCTGCTACTTTTAAAAATAATTGTTTGGAAGACAGTAATAGAGAATCATGAAGACAGGGAAATCAGGTTCCTCTCAGAAGAGGATACCAGCACGATATGGTGTAGCTAACACTGCTTAAAGCTGCTACATTTTATTGAGTCCTCCCTTGTAAAAGGTGTAATAAACTTCCAAATATCTTTAATATTCAAATCAGGTTCAATAAAATTCATTTTCTGGTGTGTTTTCAGGCTTGGAAAAGCATGTGAATAGGAAAATAAATGCAAATAAATTATCTTATGTAAGCTATTGATTCAACTGTAGGAGGAAGTATGAAACAAAGAAAGGTGTTTGCTTACTCCTGTAGCTTTCTTTTTATTGTGAGGCTAGCAGTGTAGTGATTCTTGGGTATGTCTTCCTCCAGCTCAAATATTTGGCTGAATTTATACTCAGGTGAACTATACATCTTTGTGTGTATTTTATAAGGGTGTTTCTGAATCAAATCTGCTCCAGGAAATGTTCTTGGTGTCAGTGAATACAACCCCACTGGTTCAATAAAGGAATAAATCTAGAAAAAGAGGGAAAATATATCATAGGTGTGATTCTCTGCTACTTATATATATTAATATATTCTTAATACTTCAGTTTTTGTGAGTGCATCAAGATCCTCAGTAGCACTCTTTCAAGGCTCTTCGGCATAGCAGTGAAACAGAATTTTTTCACACTGAAAGAAAAAAACCATCGGTAGCAGGACAGTGTCAAATTAAAAGCTGGATGAGGATGGGAGTGTGGGATGTAATGTGGAAGGGAAGACCACAGGGCTCTCTGCCTTCTGGCTAAAGGATATTGGGTATGCAGAGGTGAAGACAGCAAGGGAGTGAGGGACAAAGAGAGCCTCTGGTGTTAAAGAGATCATAGGAATGCACAAACATGTCAGAGAGGGGGCCTTGTACTGGCTGTCATGGGTTAGTGAATTTAAAAACTTTGGACCTCGCTGGGAGGTGGGCAGTATGGAATTCATCAAGGTGGATAGACTGGTGTCTCTGTTTGGGTGGGCTAAACACGTGCTCTGGTTTAACCTGACAGGTAGGTAAACACCATACAGCCACTCACTCACTCACCCCCACACTGGGATGGGAGAGAAAATTGAAAAAAAACCTGAAGTAAAATTCATGGGTTGAGATAAAGACAGTTTAATAGGGATGATAATAATAATTATTATTATAACAATAATGATGTTAAAATAATTAGAATATACAAAAAAAAAAATACACACCGCCATTGTTCACCACCAGCTGACCCAGCCAGTTCCTGAGCAGAGGTTTTCCCCCTGGTTTATGTCCTTAGCATGATGCCACATAGTATGGAATATCCCTTTGGCCACTTTGGGTCCCATCTGTCCCCACTGTGTCCCCTTCCCCTTTCTGGTGCCCCCCTGTCCCCCCAGACTCCTTGTTGGTGGGGTATGGTGGGAAGCTGAAAAGTCCATGGCTTAGTGAATACACTGCTTACCAACGACCAAAACATCTGTGTGTTATCAATATTATTTCCATTCTAAACCCAAACCACATCACCGTACCAGCTACTAGGAAGAAAACTAACTCTGTCCCAACTGAAACCAGGAAAATATGGCTATCAGACAACCTATAGAAGACAAATAGAAGCAAAAATCTTCTCTTATATTCAGCGCATACTGCTGCCTTGTTTAACTGTTTGCTAACACAAGTGCAGAAGACTTCGGTTCAGAAGAGTAGGTCTCTGAAAGAGAGTGTAACTAATTGATTTGATTGTGCTAACTGCAATGTGTTTTGGTCCTGTTGTCCCACCAGCTTATGTGAAAGCTCCACTAGAAATGAAAAAACCATGAAGCATAAACAGTGTTCTCCAAGATGGAGGGATTAGATTTACCTTTTTTTTTCCTCAGACTCTTTAAACCCATGTCCCACTCTCATAAAGATTGCTGGGCTGCTGTTATTCAGAGGAATGGTATATGGATCTAGTCCAATCTGAAATATTTTTTTTCTGCAAAAGCAGATAAAAGTCCATCACGTGCCTCATGCTCTTTAAAGTTTAAAATGTGGTGGTTTCTTCATACCAATTATATGACATTTCAGAAAAGAGGCAGTACTTTTCAGCAACAGTAAAGTCAATATTACATATGTAATCATTTTACTATTTATTATCTCTTGGGAGCCCCTGGTGGTCTAGTGGTTAAGATGCGGCGCTGTCACCACCGAGACCCGGGTTCGATTCCTGGTCAGGGCC
>JAYRBT010000139.1:39733718-39775837 GCA_036023395.1 Myiotriccus ornatus
AAAATCCAATGCGCAGGCTGGAAGGTGTAAAGACCTTCCCCGGTTCTTCGTTCGCGAAGACTGGCCATTACTTACATTACTTACTATTATCTCTTACAAAAATGGAGATTATTCCAGAATAAGAAAACTGGATTCTTACTTTATTAATTTTTGAAGCTGTTTTTATTGTGAGTATTCCATGAGTATTCTGCATTCATTTTCTTCCTTGATTGTGCATAAGGGTTCAATTGGAGTGATAATAAAGTTCTGAATTGAGTTCAATAGTCAGAAAGTAAGTGTATAGTGAAGCCCTCACTTCACTGACATGAATGCAGCAAAATGTATTCTTTCATACACTTGTCAGAGAACACTGCCAAAGATCTTAATGATCTTACCTATGTAACCAACTTTGAAGAACTGACTAATGCATTACATTCTTCAATATTTTTTGTTATAATGTCTTCTAACAATATAATTATAAATGTGCTTCTGTTCTCAATTATTGAGATCAGACTCTGAAAATTGATCTGCAAAACTACCAAATATCTGCAAATATCTGGTGCAGTTTGCATCCAGAACAAGGCACCTTGAACCAATACTGTATTTTTAAATTTAGATACCAGGTAACTGATTGGGTGAGCACAGAAGGTGGCAGATCTGGAAACCTCCAGATGTGCAGATCAAGTTTTGCATGGGATGATTGCTTTCATTTTGCTCCCTTGCAGAGATGTGCCAAAAACTTGGAAAGATGCCTGCAGATCACCATAACAGACCTTGAGCCTTTTAATGTAGTTTGTTAATAATAATGATATTATTAATAATAAAAATAAATCTATTTTTAGCTATAAAATATGCTAAAAGATGAAAGCTTGCTTACTAAGAGCTGATATGTGTGTGTTCTGTTTCCCAGTAAATTGACTAAATTTAGAAATTTATACTCTTTTCATGAATGAAGGATTGTATACTTCTAATTAATGAGCAAGCATATTCAACAAGCATACATGAACAGTTACATGAAGGTTGGGGGGCAGATTTTAGTTTCTGCATGGTGGCAACAACTGAAGAAAGCAACCAAATTGTTGCCATGTTTGCTTTCCTGATAGTTAAAGATTATTAGTGCCCCAAACTACAAAATGACACTGATACATTAATCCATCTGAACAGGAAAGAGATCTGTAATGTAATTTAAGAACCAGGTACTCTAGTCCCATTTTGAACTGATTGATCCTGTTGTTCTTATCACAAACAATGACAACTATTGAAAGTATAAAGAATTTGTGTAATTAGAGATAAATTAATCAGGATACATTTTCTTTCTGTGAAATACTAGGAACGCTGGAGAAAATGCCTTGCTTTTTTACTGCTCTAGTATGATTTTCAGCAGAAATACAGGGCAAAGATATTGATCAGAGTTCATTTTAGAACATTAAATACTGCAAGTGCTACTTCAGCGTTCAGCACAGATTTAGAAATAGGAACACAACACAGAGGCCAGTACAGAAAAGCTACACCTCGTTTGTCTGTGTGTCATCTGGTGTAGATCAGGAGTAGTTTCTACAGTGCTCAGGAAGTTCCAGTTTAAAAGGTAGCATAAATGAGATCAGGACTAGCTCAATTGTGTATAATTTAAATAGAGCAAAGAACATAAATGAGAGATTCATGCCAGAGCTGCCCTAGGGCAAATAAGAAGTGCTAATGTTGTTGTGCATTTTGAAATATTTTATTACAACTAAAAATATCCAAATAGCAGAGGAAAAGAAAAAAGCCAATACTACATATGTTCAGCATTTAAGACAAGTTATTTTTACAATAAGATTCTTGGAAGTCTATATAATTTCTTTTAGTACTTCACCTGTGACACTATAAATAATACATATTTATTGAAGTAGAGCTATTATACACTGCTGTTTATGTAGTGCATAATTTATAGACAGTGATCTCTCAACATGTGTAGATGATGTTCTCTATGAAAAGAAATTTTCAGAATAAAATGATTTTAAAGGAATAAAGTGATTACTTAAACTGAATTGAATCAAAACCTGCATTTTGAGGGCACAGATTGGTAACTGCTTTTTAAAAGAACAGTATTAACTTCCTTTTACCAGCCTGTGAACTTTAGTGTTATAATAATTTTCTTTTAAAAATTGGTGTGAAAGACTAAATAACAGTAGAAAACATAAGTTCTTGAACAGAAGTCTGATCACTGCTGAAACTTCAGAGATCCTACTCGTGTTCCAGATGATGTCAAGGTGTTTAGTTAGAAATGTATCTGTTCAGAATTTGTGTAAATTTTTATGCAGGTTTAATGGAAACATTCCTCATATTACACTGAAATTGCATCTGTGACTAAACTCAGATAGGAAATTGTTTGGGAGTTCCGTGTTCATGTTTTCTTGGGAAGAATCCTACTAAGAATATTTTAGCTGCAGTGCTGCCTGTAATAGCTATATTTATTTACATCCAGAAGGACAGTGATTTCCACATGAGACAGCAGAAGAACCTTTATACTGTAAGTCTGTTATAACTTTCTAATTTTGTGTGTGAACACGCTCCTCTGTGTCTCATCTTTTCCAGGACAGTTTGGAAAATTACTTATATCAGTAATAAAATTCCACATTCCCTATACAAAGGTCTTTATACGTGGTTGTCTACTCCACGGTCTGATTTTTCTATTTCAACCTGGTGCTTACTATACTTTTTTTTAGAAATATAATAGCGATTGTGTTGGGAGAAACATGTTGAGCAAAGGACATCAGATAGTAACATTTATAGTCCCTTTAGCATCTTCTCTCCCCCACATTTATGCTGTATTTTAAAGCTCCTCTGTGCTGTATATTGTTAGCTATGCTTTCTGAAGTCTGGAACAAGGCATATAGAAACTTTCCTTTTAAAGCAGCAGCTCTGTTTTACGTGGTCAAGCATCAGAATAGCATTGCAATCTTTTTAGTGACAATGAACTGTGTGCTATTTGTTAAGTTTTCTAAGTTGAGTGAAAGTTTCCTGTTGACTTTGTGAGTTTTGGCTCAGGCTCCAATGGCAGTTCTATATCCTTTCGTTAGGAGGATTAAAATGTACTCTTTCATTATTTAAGTGCAAAGTGAATTTCAAATGAGTCAGAATATATTTAAAGTAAAACTGTCAAATCATTGGTATTGATTTAGACACTGTTAAACAGGGGCAGCACTAACACACAAGGGTTTATTCTTTGTTATGACTTGCTTATAACCCCCATTGATGATAATGGGAATTACAGGCATGTCCTGAAGGGAATGTGCTCTTTGTAAATTCCCTATAAGCCTTAGATTAAGGAGCCACAGTTCTGTTAGAGTTCAAATACTTTTTGTGTGCAGATGAAACTTTCTGAGCTCTCCCGTGTCCTTTCTTAGCAGTTCTTGGAAGGCAGACCTTTCAAAAAAAAAAATGTATCCCAGAGATCTTGTCCTATCTAATAGGGAAGACACCAAGATATTGTGCCAGAACACAGGAACACTTTTGTCTGAAGTATGCAGCAAGAAAAGGTAACAGTTTGTACAATAGTTGGTATTGAATGGCAAAACAGATTTCTAGTGTAACAAGCAAAGGTTTATGCAAAACTGGTAGGAAAATAAAACATGTAAGTTTCTTTTTTTTTCTTTTTTTTTTTTCCTGACTAGTTACGTATAAATCAGAGATTAAAGGGATAATCAGAATAAGATAAAACCAAAATATTTTGGTAACTTCTCTAAATATTAATATTTTTACTATCAATATTGAGGGTGCTCACTTTAGTCTTTCTGAAGCGACCCCCTGCCTTTGCTTGGTGTAATGTAATACAAGCCATTTAATTTCCCAGGTACTGTGCTTGCTATCCAGATCAAAGGTTGTATGGTTATTGTATTTCCAAGCATTTTCAGTTCTCACAGCACTGTACAAAGCAGAAATTGGAGGTGTGAGTTGGGTGCGGGTGGTACAAGAAGAGGGATAATGGAGAGAAAAGGTATCTTGTTACTGCTTCTAGAACTGTATAGCCTAAACCAGAAATATACAGAATCACACAGAATCACAGAATATGCTGAGTTAGAGGGGACCCACAAGGATCGCCGAGTCAAACCCTTAGCCCTGCACAGGACCATAAGATGAGGAAAAAAATAAAAAAATAAAATAGAATAAAATAAAATAAAATAACCACAAGTAAAATATATCTGATACACAGATGCTGTTCCTAGAAAAACATGTTTTATTGCCTTAATGGGGCTGGGCTATGGCATGTCACTCACATCATGATTTGACATAAATTTGCCCATCACAATTTTTATGCAGTGGTCTGCTGCTAAAAGCAATACAGCACGTGGTTGTAAAGAACTGGGTGCAAGGAGATACCGCTTGCCACCCTGTTTGTTAGCAATGCCCACAAGAGATTACCACAGTGTGAGGTAGCACAAAGCTTGACATCTGCATGTCCATTTGCTTTCTTCTAGAATGGGACATGAGGGCGGAAACCATCACAGGCAAAATGTGGAACAGGAATCTGCTGGTCACCCCAGCTTTTTCCTACACCTCTTGCTTCTGAAATTCTTTGTGTGCTAATGGTAGAGTCATTTTCTCTCACTTTCGTTTCTTTCTACTTATAGGTTTGGGGCTTGATTTAGTGTTTGCTTCTGCCTCAACCCTACTACTGACACTAAATTTACCAAGTTACTTCCCTTTTCCACTACATATATCTGGGAACACCAGAAATTGTTAGACACTTCAGTCTGATTTTGAAATTCTCTGACTATTAAAAAAAAAAAAAAAGCAAACCCACCACCACTACCACAACAACAACAACAAACACCACAAACCAAAAATACTAACCAACCAACCAAAACTTTGGAAAGGACATACAGAACGGGAACTCTGCTGATTCCTACTTATTGAACACTAGTGCCTCAGAAGCACACTCGCATACTAGTAGCCCTTACTTTGCCAGGAGAAGGAGGTATTGCTTTTGTTCTTGTTCTGCTAATCTTAGGAAAGTGTTGGATTAAGATACCCTGTCTCCTGGGTCACTGCTGTAAACAAAGAAGTTGTATCATTTTGCACTCTAAACTCTTTTTTTACTTTTAAAAACAACTGTCTGTCAGAGGTCTGTGGCTACTAACCAGCATTACTGTCCCTGCTCATAGGCACAGGATGCCATTTTGGCCCATCCAGGGCCCTTGTTCCTCCCCCAGTGGTCCCATAGACAAGCCTGCCCCTCATCGCATCCCCAGGCTCTTTGATTTCCTACACCAGTTTTGGACATGGCTTATTGTTCTGCCCCAGCCAATGCTTTCTGGCTCTGCAGCCAACAACCGAGTGCCCTGGCCACCTGTCTCCAGCTGTGGGACCATGCTGTTGGGTGAGGTGATGGCCTGGCTACCTTGCACCCACCTGTCTTGGGAATACAGCCATGATCCTGCTGCCTCCTGACACTTTCCATCTTGCTGTGTTCTCTGGCGGATCTCCTGCTAAAGATCTGGATCTTGATCTTGTATGACAAACATGCCCATCATGCCTCAGATCAGGCAAAGAAGTCTGTCTTGATTTCCACCACCATCAGGTGGCTCTCAGGTTTCTCCTTACCTCCTCCTTGCTTTGCTCAAGAGAGTGGCTAATATTCCCTCAGTACTGAGCTTTTTGAATCTGTCTTGGAAGCTAGGCAATAAAAGCAATGTATCTGCATCCTCTTGTGAGTCTACATATTTGTTCCAGGTCCTGTCTGAAGAATTTTGGCTTGAAGAAAACAAAAACAGGTAAATGAGCTAGTCCAATGCAGTGTATTCTGTAATGGTGTAACCTTATAGGCTTGGTTCTCCCTGAACTTCTCTCTAATCTGTCATTCCCTACAAATAAAGATGTTACCAAGAGATACTCTTTGGAACTTTCAGACTACAGGAAAAAAATAACATATAAATGTATTTACTAAAACCAAAACCTGTTCCAATTATTATCTCTCATAAATATAATTCTATTAGCATACCACCAGACCAGATAAAAACAATACAACAAAAGAAAACTAATGGCAGGTTTGGAAAATCATTTACTTTGTCGGAAAATATACCAAACAAATATGTTCACTTTTAAACACTGTGAAAAGGATTAATACTTTATAATTAAACACATCCACTGTTAAAAAAACAAAGTGAACAAATGAAACAGTGAATGAAACAAATGTTGATGTTCACAAAATTGTGAAAGTTGACCCTCCAATATTAGTGTATGAGAGATAAAATATATCTATGAGGATAAGGTTTTTAGTTCATTATGACCATACCACCTACATTAATTTAAAGTTTTTTAAAACATCACTATTTTTTCATAAATTCAGTTATTTTCTACAGAATATTTAGTTTCTCTTTTTTCTTTTTGGTAGGTTGAACACATCATATAAAGCACAATCCAAATCCTGTAAACATTTCCCCATCTGTTAGTAGGCCTTTCTCAAATGAGGTTTAACTTTTAAAATATACTTTCAAGGGACTTGCTACCATTTGTCTGACTTGTCATGACATTTTAGTGACTGAGAGTTTTTGTTTTGGAGACAAATGAAAATCAACCAAGTAGAATCACTTTGCATATTCTTCTGAGTCACTCTGCCCTTTGCTGCTTGAGGGTGAACTAGTTTTGCTATTCTGTGCAGCCCCAGTACAATAAAGTCTACTGTTAGAAACAGGCTTTTGAACTTAGTTGATGCCAAGTGGTGGAATAACTCAAATACCAATAAGCTTATGCAGAAATGTTGGCAGCCCAGCTCCAAATGACCAGCATTGTACTCACAAAAGTGTTCCCCTGAAGTCCATGAACTTGACAGTGCCACACTGGATGCATTTTTACTGAAGTAATTGTGTATACAAAGAATTTTTTTTCTCCCTCTTTCCAGTTTACATATAATTAAAGCAGTGATGGACTTTTTACAGTGTGGAAGATTCTTTAGAGTTCATTCATACTACGTCATCTAATTCATCATGCAATTTGTTTAGCAGTACCTCCCACATGACATCTTTCTTGACCTAAAAGAAAAAGAAGTATGCCACCAACATAATTATCCTTTATTTCCTGGTGTAATTTTTCTAAAAAGGTAGTTGGCACATTCTGTAAGCTTTCTGAAGGCAAAATAATTATATCACACACTCAAGATGAAATCCTCTTTTGAGTTTCTTATTAATTAACATCTATATGTCATGAGGAAAAATAATACAGCGTGTAGAACTAGTATTGAGTAGTATCCTTGCAACAAAGTTATAAATCATATTTCCTACGAGTTTTGAGTTTTTAGATTAAGTTTGTTATTTTTTTCTTTCCTAAATTGTTTTTTCCTGAAAGTAATAAAGATTACAGTCATGTCTTTTAGAAAATGTTACCATGTTCCACATTCAGTTACTCATAAAAATGAGGTTTATTTCCTGCATACTCCTTGATTAGTGGACTTGAAACTAGATACAGTTTCAGTACTGATGAAAAAATGTGCAAAGCTTACATAATGATTGCTTGCATAGATTTTGATATTTTCAGAGAAAATTGTGACTTTAAAAAATCAAATAAGAAAAGATATAGAAAACATCATATTATCAAAAGCTATAAAGTCTTAGAAAATAAGCTGCTCATACTCATGCTTCTTTATCAGCAAAAAATAAGCCAAATATATGAGAATTAAAAAAATAATATGTAGTAGGAAAAAAATAAGATCTTAATTTAATATAAAAGTAACATTCATAAGGGGGGTTTTATTTATTGTATAGCTTATAGGTTAAAAATTATAAATTTTAGAAAAGCTTTAAGCATCTAGCAGTTGTTGAAAGTGTCCAGCATTTATAGACAGCCAGTGAGAAAATGAAGCCGCTCATTTCTTACAGAACTTCTGAAAACTGGCAAGTAGGTTCCTCAGTTAGGCACATGAAAGCCTTTGATTCCAAAATTGATTTGAGGGACACCAGTCCTAATGATAGATGAGTTAAATACAAATTATGTTCCCAAGAGGACAAAAATGAAAGAATTTCCTATATCAGTTTTCAGTTATAATAAAATTAATCAGTTCCACCTGCTAATAACTTACTTTATATGATTATAAATTAATGTTTCTCAATACATCACTTTTTAGTGATGGAGAAAACACCTCATCCAAAAAATTTATCAAAAGTTAAAGTAGAGACCTCTTTTCTCCTTCACTACCAAGATTTTAATCTTTTCCTAAAATTCCCACTGAAATCTTTTGAATTAAAAAAAAAAAAAAAAAATTCATCAAGGCTACTATTTGTTCCTATTTTCTGGCCCCTTGATTTCAAAAAAGCTGTACAAGGTAAGGCCCAAGACTGTTTCCAAGTGCATTGCCAGTAGTCCATCTGTTATACAAACATGAAGTGACCAGATAAATTCATCCTGTGGAAAGGACCAAGCAGCAAGACGCAGACTTAACAGACAAACGGCAGACAACTCACAGGATAGGTCACAAAGTGTCCGACTCTTCTGTGCAGCCTGTCTTCACAGTGCAAACAAAATTTCAGGACTTTTTTTCAAGTGGATGATAGAAATCCAAAACCTTCTTTTCTCTTTTCATGTTACTAAAATCCTCCAAAGTGAAATTATTTTCTCCTCAGAGAAACCAACTGATATGCTGTGTCCAGTGGCAAACTTAAAAAAAAAAAAAAAAAAAGAAGGAAAAAAGTGCTTGTTCAGAACCAGTGCTTAGGGGTTTGCTTATAGGTGTCATTGTGTCTCACATCCCTGCTGTGAAAATCAGCCTGCATTTGAATGTGCATCTTGACCCATAAATGTCACCCTGGTCCACTGAGCATCTTGACTTCAACATTTCCTGTTGTAAAATGAACAATAGGATAACACTTCTTTTTCTGAAGGAGGGACCTGTGACAATGTGTGCATGTGTGCAGTCAGGAGAAACTGCAGCACTCGGGATTTAAAAGCATGTCATCAGCCACTGAGCGGGAGATCACAGGAGAACGAAGTTGCTGGACAGTTTTTGAAAAACACAAGGATTATCATTTCTGTTTCCAAGCCACTTCTCCTTTTCACAGCCCTGAATTCTTCTTGGCCTCTCTCCATCAATGGCTCAACGACCATAGTGGAGTAAGTCCAGCTGTGTGGTAGAGCAAGCTGCCTTTGAACAATAAAGTAAGAATGATGCTGTTCCTGTGCACACATTGTTTATGTTGCTAGCCTTTTCTTAATTAGATGCATTTTCTAGTTTAAAATGTCTTAACATTATGCTCAGAAACTGAAATTTGCACTGAGAATGCACTGAGAGGTTCATATAGAATAAAAGGTGCTCCAGCTTTAACATCTCTTGATTATTGTATAACAGTTCCAATTTTCTTTTAAAGAAACAACACATTTGTTGCTCCAGAGGATATTTACAAGTCAAGTTATGTTTTTTATGGCATTGCTTCACCACCAGAAATAAGCACACCTCAATCAGATCACCAACCTCAGTCCTCCAGTATAAAGACAAAGTGCATAATTCTGTTATTGTAGGAGACAGACCTTTTGGCATACCTACTTGAAATTTAGAACTTCCGAATTTTTTAATAATTATTATTTATAATAGCATTTATACATATTCCTGAAGACATAGACAGAGTACAGTGATTTTGAGAATGTTCATGATTATGCTTTTAAAAACTATATTTGCATTTGATTTTAATTAAATTATGGAAAGAATGATATTGTCTTTTCAAGATAATATGGAATTACTGAACAGTCATTTCACTATGTCCGTTGCTCAAATACCAGTTTTCACCCCATTGCATAAAGGGAATATAGATTATATTTTTTATCGTCAAGAATGATCATGAAGTTCAAAATATATGTGGTTTTTTCCTTCGAAACATAGGACAGAAGGTTTGATTTTAAAAGTATTAAAAGGTGTCTCCAGTTCTTGTCTATGTCTGCTTATGTACAGATACCAACCTGGATTTTTGCATATCTTTCTTGCACTAAAAACTCTGTTTGTATTATTTTGAGTGACCTTTTTGCAGTGATCAGTATTATAAACTAAAGAGGATTTGAATATGAGTACAAGGTAAAACTTTATTATTCAAATATGCATCATAATTTCAATATCTGGTGTTTTCCCAAATGTCTGTATTGGCACAACAAGGCTAGAACCTTGCTGTCATGTACAATAACCTGATAGAAATGTCAGCTGATGTCAGAATCTGAAATATGATGATTAACACTAGTACCTTATGCACGGAGACATTTTAACAGATATTCTCAAAAGGAGTATTGAAGTGTCTGATAGATCACATTAGAGCACTTTGATATCTCCATTGTTCATATTCAGAAGGTAAAAAACTCAGATTAGGATACAGTTGGTTAGATGGGGATTGAACAGGATATTAGGAAAAAATGTCATTGCTTGTAGTTGGTAAGAAAAAAATCACATTCAGTAAGGGAATCAGGAAGTTGTCATTCTAATTGTATGCAAGGTTTTAAACTGCTAATTGTATTTCTAAGAATACTTTGATAGCATGTATGGGTATATTTGGCTATATACATACTCATTAAAAAAATTATTGCTCATTCAGACTCAGAAATTAATCAGAAAAAGACAAAATACCTTTGAAAGAGAAAGAACATAATTTGCCAATAAATCATAGAACAGCAGTAACATGAGTCACCGAAAAGATACTAAATCTTGTGATTCATGTGCTATGTAAAAAAGCAGCCTTTTGTGGATTGAGAGTTATAGGAATAAGAGATAAAATATTCATCATAGCAGAGTGTCTTTTTACCATTTGTTGTTTTACATATAAACTGAATCGAAGAAGCAACAGAAGACTGTAGACCTTCTGTTTAACTGTAGCACTTCTGCAGTTTTTAAATCCTTTCAAAATAAATTATATCACCTGCTCATTCTTTTTAATTCTGCTTATTCCATAAGAGCTATACATCTCTTTCCCTTGCCTGCAGTTTTGCCTATAGAATAGTAACATCCTAAATCCAATCATTACAATGTAGAATCTGTAAAACAGATGCAAAATTATTGAAGAATATACTTGGTTTTGACACAATTGTTTCCACAAATAAAACTGAAGATCCTTTTTAATACTAAACATAAATGCAAGTCTCCAGAACTTCTTAGAACTTCTGACATGTAGAATGCCTACAAAGGTGTCTTAAATAAATACCAATACTTATGTGGCAGGTAATTCATGTATAAACAGTGGATTCTAGACTGTTGAGTCTGAATAAAGACAACGTGTTTCATAAATGCTACTGTTAATATCTATTTAAAGTATTAGTTGCACTTTTATATTTCCATTTTGATATAATAATAGGATAATTGGGTTCCTCAGATATATTGTTACTGAAAGTAACTTTTAAGAAAAATTTTGTCTATCAGAATAAAAACCTTCTGATCCACTGTAGCTATGGAATAAGACAGAGGAACAGTCTACTTTTAAAAATACTTCTGCATGCACATTTTATGTGCAATTCAACATATTTAGTACTCCAAGCTCAATTCATTCTCTTGAAAGTTTTACTTCAAAGCAACTTCATTGTTTTAAGTGACTAAATTAAAGCTTTTTAGTGTTTCCTGCAATCTCCCAAAGCAGAAATAAAATCAGTTTTAATTTATTTTATTTGCATACACTGTGGATGTAATTATTGCTGCAGAGTCTTTTTAATTGTTTTCAACTAGGTGCTTGTCTTTAAGTTGCAATAGACTTCTAATTCTACATTGTTGCTATTCCCTTGTTAATTTTGACAAAGCATCATAAATCCAGGTATTTAGGCTTATTGAATTTTGAAATGAGGTGATTAGTTGGAACATGGATGAATGAACTGATGCAAAGCAAAATGAATTTTATGATTTACTGTCATTTACAAGTTCCTTTGGAACCGTTATGTGCAAATTGTAAAATGTATTAAGAGGTAAGATATCACAGTTATAATCAACAATGTAACATTTTCTCAAACAAAAGTATTCAGGCAGTCCCCAAAAAGAGTAATTGTTGAATAAATGTTTGTTATACACAGTTAGTTTTTATTATAGATCATGCTTCTCCACTGCAAGATTTCAGTAAGCGAAAAGGTATTTCTAAATAGACTTCTGGTAGCAATCAGTAATGTTAACCTTCCAAACCTGTTATTATAATTCGCTTTAAAATATTCTCGTACATATTTTAATGTATTTTAATTAATATATCATTTAAAATTTTAAAAAATATTTTAAAAGGCATATTTAGGATGAAATATCCCATTTATCAGTTTTTTACTTAAAGTTTATAATGGTTATTAGCTAAAAGTAACAGCAAACTACAGTAATGTGTGTCCTTATTCTCTCATTATCAATATTTCTATTAATCTGTTTTTGAGTCTTTTCTTAGTAGGTTTTAAATTAAAATAGAAGAAATTCAATAATTTTGCCTGTGTGATACAAAATGCTAATACATGCAAGTATGAAATAAACCATGAATGTGTTGTGATTTTTCCCAACTAAACATAGACTTATTAGAAAAGACAGAACCTAGATGTACATTCAGAAACTAAAGTTGAAAAAGTCAGAGAGCTTGAACTCCACACCTTTATAACTTTAATTTTAGGCACATTCTGAACATAAAGAACTTCAAGAGATAAGAGCCCCAAGAACTGTTTCTCTCCATTTGAATTACAATTCAAAGACAAAACTTTCCCTGAAACTGGAATTAATTGCTACAGGCCTCTAGAAAGGCAAATTATGAGAACTCCATGTAGCAGTTCTCCTGTGCTGGTGCAGGAAAACATAAAATAAGGTTCTGCCTACTTTTCTGAGATCTGGGTTCCTGTGTGC
Source organism: Myiotriccus ornatus (assembly GCA_036023395.1). Lineage (NCBI taxonomy): Eukaryota > Metazoa > Chordata > Aves > Passeriformes > Tyrannidae > Myiotriccus > Myiotriccus ornatus. Next base: position 39,746,488 of record JAYRBT010000139.1, read on the forward strand.
TTTAAGGTGGGAAATGCAAGGATTTCATGCTTTCTTACTTCTCTAAACCCTGCACCCACATCAAGATTTGGGTAAATCATTCCAAATTTTTTTCCTACAAGACAGATAACTCTAGATGAAATTTTATAGAGTAGATCTACTTTTAATCTAGTAAAAACCTTGGAATCTTGATGTGCAACCTTTGCTAATGAGTTTCTGCAGACATTTTGCAACAATTTGTGAGAAGTCTTCTCTTTTATATTTTAATTGTTTTGTTAAATAGAAGTCCCATGCAACCATTTGACTTGACAGGTTAATAAAATAATATTTTCTTACATTTACAGTAAATTTAGTGCTTATGAAAAGACATAAATTTTCTGTACAAAAGTAAAAGTAAAATTTTGTTACTTGGTATCCTAGTTTTGAGACCTCGTGGGGAAAAAAGAATTACCCTCTTCCATATGTAATGTTTCTAATTCTGTATGTTCTTTCTTCCCTTTTTTTTAACTCTGTGTAATATTGTCTTGATATATCTGCCAGTGCAACACTAAATACTGAATGGATGCAGACCAAACTCTGAATGAAGCATGTTCAAAGCCTTACATTGTTTTCTGGTAGGAAAGATAATTACAATATGACCTTCCTACCTATAAACCATAATGTCTACTTTCAGTTCTTTTCTCTGCTCCTGAGAGTAGAGAGAAGCCAGACCTTACAGCACAAAATTGTTCTGAATAGCTCCATCTTTTATCCTTGAATAATGGAATCATAGAATCATTAAGGTTGTAAAGTACATCCAAGATCATCAAGTCCAGCATTTGGCCTAATACCACTAAGCCCCCTAAATCACATTGCAAAGTGCCACATCCACTCATTTTTCAAATACTTCCAGGGATGGTGGCTTCACCACTTCCCTCGGCAGCCTGTCCCAATGCTTAACCACTCTTTCAGTGAAGAAATTTTTCGTAATATCCAATCTGAACCGTTCCTGGCACAACTTGAGGCTGTTTCCCCTTGTCCTATCACTAGCTGTCTGATGAAGATGCCAACCCCTGCCTTGCCACAGCCTCTTTTGAGGTAGTTGTAGCAGTTAATGGAAATAAGTTCTTCAGCTCTGTCTGGCGTGGGACCAGCGATACAGCCTCAGCCTCTGTGACTTTCACATATGCTAGTTAATTAATGCTACTGTAAATATTGGCTTGAAATCTGTGCCATTCCTACTCCCATCCTACTAATTTGTAGGCAGGGTTGTTTCCTCTCGCAAAGTAGGCAGGAATCAGTACAAATAAGCTGTTTGCCTTAAGGTCCTTTAACCATAAGGTGGGTTTCTGTATTGCAGGGAGTTTTATTGGACACACTGTTTGGACTCAGTTTTGTCCTGCATTTTGTGCACAATGTGCTGAACTTCACTGAATCTGCAGTCTGCTTTTATGCACCTTTACAGCAAACAGGGTTCTGTTGAAAATGGCTATTCAGATACTCTACATTCTTCCATTTCTGGTGTTACGTCTTCGCAGCTTATATTTAATTAAAATTCATGGCAGAAGACTTATTTTGTCTAAGAAAGGTGATGGTATCTCTGCCTGACTAAATGATCAAACATATTTCCCACAGGGAACAAAGATGCATTGATGGATGTGAAAGCAATTATGAATAGTCTTGAAACTTTTTTTTGTTTTATTTTTCCTCATGTCTGTGTTGATGTGTTTTCAGTCAAATGTAACTTCAAGATCTGATTTCGAGCTTCCATTCTCAGTTTCACTTAGTCAGTTTTACTTACAATAATGGGTAGCTAATATGAGTCAATACCGTAATAGAGAATATGTTTAACTTTGATACTGGTTTCATGTTATAGGTATTTACCTTGAGGCTTACCTCACATTTACATGGCTTTGCTACGAGTGGTTCTGATGCTAGTGCAGTGGCAATAAAATGACTCTGAAAACCTCAGAGCTTATAACACCACCACACAATTTTACAGCAAAATACAGGACGTTGAGCCCCTCTGCTGTTTTGCGATGTAAAGGAGCTGTAAACATTAAGTCACTGAGCCATTATCCAGTGGTCAGTTGGATACAGAATTCCTTAAAAGCTGGACTCTTTGGCTTATTCACATTTAGACTCTTAATTACCTATGTGTGAAGAAAACATGCCCTAATAAGAGTTCTGAGGTTGTTTTTTAAACACCTTAACAGAAAATTTTTTTAGGGGTTGTAGGGGGAGGGGTGTTTTCAACCTTTGTTTCAAAGGTGAAAACTGTATCATCATATTTAACTGGCTACCTGCAGTTCATTAGTGGCAGCATCATTAAGTAATACTGGAACATTTGTAGTGGCTAATCTTTCAAGCATTTAGCATTCACGATGACCTCGTTAAAAGTAACAAAGGTCAGGCTTCAGTTCAGCGGAGCTGTCCATTCACCAAGGAGACTGGCATAGCAAAGTAATCTCTGTGTGTCACTTTTCATTAATCATGCTACTTTCCTCTTCATGAAATTCCCACAGATAATTGTTACTAAATGCGATTTGCAACACCCTGTGCTGTGCTTGAAGGACCAGAAATAGGCAAACAGATAAAAACATTGTTTAGCTTGCAGGCAGCAAGTGTTTGCTATTCAAAGGTATCAATGCATAAACATTGATTTAGCCATGAGCTGACACTTATAAAGCGTTTATTTTTTCCAGAAAGCCCTGTGGTCAGGTTAAGTAATAGCCAAGGGCAAGTACTTTTACCTGCATAGCAAGGTTAGATTCTATATAAATTGTCTGATCCTGAAATAAATCAGTTTTCATAATTTTAAGCTGCTTCAGCATTGACATAGGTCACAACAAAGTACACTAAATTAAACACTTGTAGATGTGGTAGGATGATTATATTGAATATATAATATTGAATATATAGTATTAAATGGAATATATATTGAATAAATATTTCATTAAGTATAGTTAACAGTTTCAGAGTTTTAGTTAATAGTTACTTAATAGTTATTTAATTAATATTTTACCTCAGAACTTATTTCATGAGAGTTTCTAGGATGAATTTATCTTCATTTTCATCTGCACCTTGTAAACTTCAGTGAAAACCGAGCAGCTTTAGAAACGTACCAGTGGAATTCCATAGAAAGAGACATACATTTGTCTCATGGCCCAAAGATGCAATTTTTTTCTACACCTGCCCAAATTCTGCTCTGTCACAAAAATTAACCTGATAGAGTTCTTAGAATTTGCTCTTGTGTTCCTCAGAAAGAGGCAGTTCGAGTGCTGTTAATAAAATGGAATTGCATTCCTGTATTTGTGAAAAATCTTAATCTTACTAACCTGGCAGTTCAGGGAATAAAGACAACAGAGGAATAAACTATAGTTTTGCCTCCATCACCTACATCACAGAAGAACTAGTAGTGAAAGTGGTTTTATTCATAGGCTCTTCAAATAATTTTGATTTGTGACTTAAAAAAATAAATTAATGCAAAGTCAAACAAAATTCAGCACTCAAACCTACTCAAAACACATCCCAAATTTGTAGCAAATAAGAATTTGCAGCGGTACAATTTCTTCAAAATATGGTTTTCAGAGGTGACTGGAAATGCCTACATTTCTTTCCCAACACAATAGAAGAGGTCCATTATTATTTTAAGGCTTCTAATATTTAGATATAAGTTGCAGTAGAGTTTAATCAATTCATGATTATTCAGGGTAAGAATACAGAATAATTCAGATAAAGCAAAAGTATTGACAATGTAAAAATGTGGAAACTAACTTCACAGAACATACAATATGCGAATGGAAACAATGCTTAACATCTCTGAAGAACTGATGTGATAAATTATTATGAAAAGTCTTCATTTAAATGGTAAATACAGTCAGTATGTATAGTGTAATCATTTTCCTTGCAAATGGTGAATAATGGTAACAGATCATACATTGATTAGGTGCATACAACTTTTGATTTGAGCCTAATTTAATCTGAGCAGTCAGAATCAGCAATAAAATTAAACAAATCTAAAGTTATAGAGCTATGGCACAAAAATACTGCTTGACATTAGTAATTCAAACATAAAATAACTTTCTAGAACTGCACAGAACACAGTTATGGCATTTCTAAGCATGATTACAGTATATTCATTTAAGGTGATTTTGTTGATGTTCCCCTAAGTGCCTTATTTTCCAAAAAATCTATTCTTTTTCTAATCTTGAGCCATGACAGAATTTACATCTTTCCAGACTTCCAGAGGTAAATGTGCCTGTTTTGCATTTAATAAGCCTCACCTAAATGCTAATTTTTAATGTCAAACACAGTGCCTGCCAGCTTCATTTGATGTCCTCTTTTTTTGTTTGTTTGTTTGTTTGTTTGAGTTGGTTTGGATTGGTTTTGGATTGGGTTGAGGTTTTTTTTGGGTTGGGTTGGGTTGGGTATTTTTTTTTAATTTTTATATAATTTTATTAGAAAAGAAATTGGATGATTAATTTCTAGTCATACCTTTGAACTTCTATCACATTCCCATTCAGTCATCTCTTTCCCAGCCTGAGAAGTCCTGGTTTACCAAGTCATTTCTTATGTGAAAGCATTCATTCTTGAATAGTGTCCAAATGGGATACTGTTGCAGTATTTAATTCCAACTTCAGTACCATCTGGTAGTAGAATATCCTCTGCCAACATTTCTCTCCACCACTTGAGAAGAAAGATAGTACTATCAAAATCCAAGAATTGGTTCTCAAGTAGTTTCTAGTATATGTTGCTTGGCTTTTCCAGAAGTTGATGAATTCATTTTATTCAAAGGTTCTGCTCTTTGCTTTTATTTGGATGAGTGGGGCATTAAAGGTTTATCTTTTTCAGCATAGAAAATTGTCGGTGCTGTGCATGAACTGTTTTCAGCATTCAACCTATGGTCCAGCAGAATGTACTTTAATATGCATTTAATATGGCATTAAATAGAATATCCTATTTCTAAGAGGACTTAAATCAGCAAAAATCTTACATAGTGTAAAACAAAAGGGCAAGAAGAGTTCAGAGAGTCTGGATTTTTTTTTGTTTTTTATATATTTCATTCTGAAAATATCTGGCGATTCTCACTAGCTATTCTTCCGAAGTTGTTGAGGTTAAAAAATCCAACAGGCAACAAGACAATAGCTGGCTGAATAGTTCTGCCATTCATTTATTTTTGACTTTGTGGTATGTGGAAGAATAAAGGTTGGAGGTGAAGTAGAAAGTATTTTCTTTCCTAATGGCTTACGAAATAGATTTCCTAAGGCTAGTTTAAGGCATCTTAACCTGAACTGAAATGTTTCTATGAGTAGGGACTGCTCGAATCAGCCTGGTCCAGGATGCTATTTCCAGTTTATAAATACCTGCATACATGCCTACAGTTGTGCAAAACTGAACTTTTTCCCAGATACAAATGCAAATTAAAAAAGCATAGTACTTCTTACTAGTATAATAGAGCAGATTGATTCTACATTATGTGAAGCTTCTTGCCATGGATTGTTTTAGATACTCAAATTCTATATGGTTAAAAAAATCTTCTATAACTTGCAGATGACTGGGAGCATATTATAGGAGAGTGTTGCAATGTTCTCATCCCACAGCTCTTCCATTCTTGGAAGCAGGATTCATGATCAACCTCCCTGAGAAGACTTTTACAGGAGATGTAATATTGTAAGGAATTATTGTGTTTCATTTTTGCAGTGCTGATTTTTCTCCTTCTCTGATTTTTCTACATCTGTCACTATCAAAATTGTATTTCATGCTTTCCCCTCTTGAGTAATCAGAGAACACTACTTATTAGTAAGTAATTTTGCATATTGATGTCCTTATGGTACAATGAAATTTAAGGGTATGCAGTAGGTTAACTTTGTGGACATTTAAAGCTTCTAATGGTACAAAAGAAATTTTAGGTTGGAATGCGAGAGTGGGTAGTGTGTGAAAACATTACCAGCCCTGTGGAACTCAAGAGACACTTTAGGAAAAGTTTTATAGACTAAATGGATTCTGGGTTGTTCCCTGACCACAGAAGCAATTTTTATCTGAGAGGAGAAATAAAAAAATTTTTTTGAAACACAAGTAATTCTAAGATTTTAGAAAGGTGGAAAAAAGGACACATGGAGAGACTACACATAAGGAGATCTGGAGAGTGCCATGTCAAATATATACTCAGGCAGAAAATGCATGGGATAGTTTTAATGCTGCTGCATGGAACCAGTTTGCATTTCAGGATGACAATGATACTACTATATATCCAGGTGGATATTAAAATAAGATAATTGGAACTTTTAATTGTTTCTTTTAGTTGCCTAAAATTGTTCATCTTTGGAGATCCATGTGTTTTGGTAGGAGCTGCACTTGTGCAGTATTTTGCAGTAGTTTTGTTGTCCCTCTGTCCTGACAAGGTAAATCTTTCTCAGAAAACCATAACAACAGAGGAAAAAAGAGTCAACGGACAGCTTGGCATTTGCACAAGCCGAAACCAAGTGTCTGGGTATACTGAGTGCTACAGTAGTGTCAGAGATATCATTCCAAAAATCCTGCCATACACAACTGAAATCCTGGGTTTGATTTTACTGATTGTACTGCTGTAACTCTATCTAGGCTGATGGCCAAGAAAAAGAGTGGTAGGCTATAAATACACCATTATATTCTTGCTTATTATTCTCATGCTAATTAGTAAACACAGAGAAAAAACATAAAATTATTTTTAAAAATAAGATTTATGAGTAACACAATCAAATTAAAATTGGTTTTTAAACATGAAAGGCTCCTTGATATTTCTTTAAAAAAATTTTTAAAAATTTGTACTGAATTTTTCAGTAAATCGAAAATAAGGACCTAGAAAATAAATCCTTGGACTACAACCTTTTCTGGTTAAGTTCAGAGAAACGAACTAAAGAATACAATTTCTGTTAAGATTTCTGTGTTTGAACACATTTTGAATTGAAAATTAGTTAGCTTTTCTCCAAGTAGGGAATTTTAAAGGTTTGGTCCAGAGAAGGAAATGATGACCACAGTTTTGATAGAAATGGTAGATGGAAAACTATATTTCAAGGTTATTATGTTCTTATGTTTTTGATTCAGACATTCAAAGGCAGAAATCTCCTTTTTGATTGTTCAGTAATACCTGTTTAAAATAAAAGCAGTTATGCTCATCTTCTAAAATTTCTAAAAAAAAAAATTTCTCTCTTAAATTTTAATGGCTGCATCTGTTTTGAAGGGAGATAGTATGGTGAATATTCTTTTTCTAGTCTCATCAGATGCTAGAGTCAAAGATTTTAACAAGTATTTGGAGAAACATTGAAATTTTAATGTAAGAAGTAATTTTCATAGGGAAAGTGAAAAAAGACTTACGGTTTCTTTTTTACTTACATTTTTTTTTCCTTCTCTGTAACCCAAAGGGCAGCTGGCATTTTCATTTTTGGGAAAATTCAGTTCAGTACTATAAAGGATCTTCTATAAAACATCTCCCTTTTTTTCATTTATAGGTGTAATTTTAAGGTTTTCAGAGTATAGTGATCTACTAGTGCTGTATCAACAGGGCTAGGGAAATACAGCAACTTTTTCTTTATTCTAGTTTGATAACTCTTAGAATCATGAACTGCTGATAGCAAGTTATTGCCAGACAGTAGAAAACCTTCATACCTTGGTTTATCTCTAAAAATATGAGTCATTTCACCACGATCATATAGGGATATGCTTCATGCCAAGCACATGTTTACTCACTTGAAAAAAAATCAGGTTTGTATTAGTTACAGTGATAAAGTAATTTCAAAAAAGGAAAAGACGAAAGATGGAAAATGGAAGATGAAAATTCTTTTTATGACACAAGTACATACAAAATTGCTTTTTTGCCATTAAAAACACATGCAAAGAAATGCATCAAGGAAGAAGTTATCTATTCAATTTAAAAATGAAAAACAGATATGGATTTGTATAACATTAATATTTTAAAAATCAAGTATTTTGCATATGCATTAGAAACCATCTTAATAGTATTATATGAAAGAAATACCCACTGAACCTGTACCTGGCTATATTATTTATTTAGAATCTTTATTGATGTCCTTTGCAAGCTAATTTGTGAGTTTTCTTCTTTTGTGAATCATTTCAATGGATAGCTATTATTTATCCAAAATCTCACTTCAGCTATGGAATTATAAAAGGTGTACAACTGCAACAACTACAATAATTACTTTAATTATACTGTACATAAAACAGAAGTTGCATAACCACTTTTTCTATCAGATTTCTCTAAGGACTTTAATGGTTTAAGAAGCTTTCACTGTAGTGTAGTGGCAAATCCTATTCTATTCTTTTAAAGCCTATTAAAAAGACAACTGTAGAAGTATAAAACTGCACTGTATAAACATCATAATTATAGAATAAGTAGATTTCCATCAGCAAAAAATATAACATTATGTAAAACTTCTTTTTCCCCAAAAAACAAATTCTTGGGCTTTTAATGTTTCTTTCAGTTTTGGATTATTAACATCCATTCTTCCTAACTTTGGTGGATAAACAGCCTTGTCTTGTTTAGCCATTTCTGATTCTGCGACTTAGAGCTTTGATTTGATTCTGATCCCTTAACACACATCATGTGTTCAGGGATGTGTAAATTTGAATTTGGAGGTTGCCTGCTGACTTCTAAGTAAATAGGAATTTATGCAGGCACCAGCATTATTATAATTATTTTGTTGGTTGTCTTGCTGGATCACATCTAAGAAGCACAAGAACAATCTAAGTAAGTATATGTGCAAATATGTTACTGTAGAAAACTGTATGGCTTTTATCTCTGTAAACTATAGATTATAAAATGGTTTTTGTTATTTCAGTGGTTGTGGTAACAACTTTGGCTAGGACATCAAGAGCCCATCAAAGTTTTCTTTGTAAAAGTGTCTAAAAGAGAGCTCAAAAGACTCTGAAACATTTACACTGTGTGTGGCATTGCTTTCAGCTCCTCCCCTTAGGTAATGAAGATTATATCTCAATAAAAGATCATATCTCTGAAATCTGCAGGAGTTACAACTTCTTGGTTTCTGATTCCTACAAACTTTTTCACAGTTCTTTCAGTTCACTTTTGTTCACACCTCTGCTTTCTTCCACAGTAGAATCTGTTTTTCAAGAGTTTGTTTCCCCCTGAAGCTGTGTGTCATGCAAAAAGATAGTGGAATTCGCATCCTCCCTTCCCCCAGCATCATCCCATTCATCCTGACAACATTGCTTTCTTTTCTGCATCCCAATCTCTGAGGTTCAAAGAAAAATGCTCTTTTTCATGTTATCCTTGTCTCCTCTGCACATTCTGGCTACTTTTTTAATAGAAGGATACATATTGTAGCTATAAGCTACTAAAGCAGAATTAAAAACCTTTACAACCATCTTCAGGAATCTTTACTACACATCCTCTATGTTCACATATTGCTTGTACAACATATTTCAAAAAATTCTAGGCCCACCTGCATTTTTTTTTTTTTTTTAGCAAAAATCCCACCTTCTTCCATCACAACTCCTGCAAACAGAGAAGCAAAAAACAGGTGATGTTTTTTACATTACTGTGATGTTCCCTCTACTAAAAGGATTCTGTGATGTTCCCTCTACTAAAAGGATTTCTCATCTTTTAGGGAGATTTGGTTCACTTACGCATCACAGACTTTGGTCAAAATTGCTTTAGGATATGCTTTCTGCCTAAAAATTGAGAATTCATTAGTGCAATTTACTTTTTTTTTTTTTTTAAACAAGCTCAAGGGTCGTAATAACTTTTGTATATAAATAGCCCATAAAACTGATGTAAGTAGCTTTTGTCATCTTGTCCACGACAATTAAAGACTGGTCACAACTAACTACACCACATACTAGTAATATACAACTTCTTTAGCTTCCTTTCTTCTTTGCCTTGATAGAATTCTTTTAACAGAAACTTAGTGTCTATTATTTTCCTTTTTCAACATGCATTTTCAGATAACTGAAAACTACTATATGTAGAAAAAAGTCTTATTTTATTATGTGCAGATGTAGTGCTTTACAGAAGGTGAGAAAATCTAAACTTAATGTGAATCTGCTCAACATTTCTTTATCTGTTTCATCCTTTTCCAGCTTACAATGATTTCTTTTCCTTAAAGGGCACTTAAAGAAAGTAAGATGGTTGCTTTGTCAAAAGATCCTAGCAATGTCCTCTCTCATTACTATATTTATAACCGTATATAAGGGGAAGAATTTTAATGCACTACAGTTTATCACAAGAGACATCAACAAGCTTATTCATATTAGGACATGAACCAATTAGCCCTGTGCATTCCATATGAGTACTGCTGTCACAGGATATAAATATAAAATAGAAATACCGTGATATACACTGAAATCTTATCAGGCTCAAACAAGTATTCTAATTGTGCAACTAAAAAGAACTGCTGTAACAAGGGGCCTTGGTGCCTGCAGGCAAGTCTTTGATTCTGTACCTTTCTATCCTGTAACATTCTGCACTGAATATCCTTGTAGTCTTTCTCAGCACAGCTTAAAAGACCTCTAATAATTAAAAAAGGCAAGAAGAGTATCACCTTAGCTACCACTGTATGACAGATTCTACTACTGTGGATATTGCTTTAAAAATTAGATGAACAATACTAAAGTAGTCATTCTTGCAAAACTAACAAAACATTCTTAAAGAAAAGAATTTATAAGAGCTACAAAATTTTGTTTTGATAAATAAATCTGGTCTTTGACAAATTAAATACATTTATTTGCAGATTATATATTATCAGAGTCAGAATCCTCAATTAAGGATTAAGTGGCAGTAAGTGACCTCATATTTTCATGACAGCCAATACAGCCAGAACATCCAAAACAAAAACCCCTCTGCAGAGTGAACTTTGAATATAAGCATCACTGTCCAATGTGCTTTGAAGTATCCTTTTCAAGGGCTAAATTACATATATTCATCTTGCCTTGATATCTTGATGGCGTGCAGAGCAAGAAGGGAACTCTGACAGAACTCTGATTTCTTACTAATTTTTAGCCAATTTAACAGGTTGGTTCAAAAGTACTGAAGTGTTATGTCCCTTTTAAAAATAATATATCAGCATTCTGGCCATAAAATAACTCTCAAATCTGCATAATATCCAGCTTTATTCAGTTGTTCTAATCAGATGCTCTACGACTCAAGAGTCTATCAGCTCAAGTGGGATCTGACATGTAATGGGTTTGAACTACACTGACCAGTGAGTAACAACCTGTATGTAGTTGACTGATAAAGCACCACCAGTTCTCAAAGATATAAAAAATGTATCAAAATTTCAAAAATATATTTTTTAATTTTTTTCTTAATCTGCTCTGGTGCAGCTTCTCAGAACATAGGAAGGGTCTAGGTCTACTCTTCTTGTGTAGCTTTAGTTGGGGAGCTGGAACATGTACAGGGTTGTCAGCAGAGTGAGTGAAAACAGCTACATATTAGTTATGATTCTACTTGCTAGCTGATTGTAGACTATGGAGTATGCTGTACAATCTAAATGACAATTGGGGAGCATGAATAAGTGTTGTTTGTGACACACAACACAACAGCACTTCCATTACTGCATCTGAAATATTGTAAGTCCCCCGTGTTGTCTACTACAGGTGACACCTGAAAACTCAAGGACAGGCCTGCTTAGGACAGCAGACACTGATTAACATTTGCATTCAGTCCTCTTTTATGCATATTTTACACTAGGAGCTTCCCTTCACATTTGCTTTCATTATGTTTTAGGTGTATCCAATACGTCGCCTTTTGGTTTTCTTTCAAACAAACTGTAATGTCTGTAAACATTTAACATGTAACAACATAAATGTACATACTATTTTCAACACCTACAAAGCCTAATGTCCTAATGTAGCCTATACTGCATAGATCATATGCCAAAGGAAGTTCTGCAAGGTCCAGATAGCCCACAGCTACCTTTATAGCCATAGCAGAATGCTGGGTGCTATAACTGACCATTTTGTACTAGTAGGTTCAAGAAAAGTGATTTTAAAAAAAAAAAAAAAAGAAAAAAAAAATCACCTAGCCTTAAAGATTCAGTTCCAATTAATCAGAACAAAGAAGGATGTTATTACTATTTTACCCAACTACAGTTTCCACCTGTGCTTTCCCTCTCTTTCATTATAACTAAAGAAATAGAACTCATTATTTTGTTAAGGAGACCAAGCAGAAATAAAATACTTCTTTGTATAGCCTAATATTTTATAATAGTGAAGAGAGTCTATACAAGTTTGCATCCCCAAGACTGAGGGAATTCAGAAAAAAATGAATTTAGAACTTGCTGTAGGTTTCTGATTCACATAGTTATGAAGTGTGAGTAGTACTGAACAAAGTTTTTGCAAATTTGTTGTAATATTTATTATTACTTGAGTTTATTAAGAATGTAAAGATACGTGCATTAAATCCAAGCCCTGAAATACGGTTGTAGTATTGCTTATTCTGATGAAACCATATATTTTATTATAAAATGTTTTTTAAACGTATATTTTTGCTTGTCATCCTGAATTCCATGTCTTGTGTTCCAAATGATCATTTAAGTTATTTCAATGTACTGATTATTTCTGGTTTGGATTTTTTTTCTTTTCTTTCTTTCTTTTTTTTTTTTTTAATTTATTTTTTTATCTGGGTAGTTTGTTTGCTTAAGTAGGCAGCAAAACAGGAATAATGCTGCTTTCCATTTCCTCCTTCTATATGCACCCATTGCCTTCTTTCAGTATGAGCAGCACTGGAAAAAAATGCACTAGGGAGCAGGTCTTCTTCAGGGTTCAGTTATTTATTAGGTTGCTTAAATATTTACATAAACTAAAGTTACGGTATTAAGAAATCCCATGAAAAAAAAAGTTGTTCCTCATGAGCTTAAAGATATTTTAATTTCTTCACTAAATTGTTTCTTCACTGTATCCTTTCCTGTAAGCCTGCTGTGTACCACCAAGTAAAGTCCTCTCTACTTGAAAAGAAAATAAGTTATTAGATAAAAATATCCAACACAAGAACTTCAAAGTTCCAAAATGAAGTGATCAGCAGCTACAAATACTAGAATTAAGTTTGTCCATGTAAGTTTTAGCTAGGTGATTTCTATCTATCATACGCTCCAGTCTTTAGCTACATGATTCCTTCCTATTTTTTCCAGACCCTCCCTTATTCAGACCACAGGAGCAGGTTGGGCTGAACACCTTCCTGGCACAAAGACTGGCCCAAGGCATTTTGGACAATATAGTTGTTACTTTCCAAACTTTTATGTGATATCCTTCGCTATTGTATGAGTTTCACACATTACTATTAATTTAATTTCAAAGCCACCTGTGGGGCAGGAGATTATTGCCTGTAAGATAAAAACTTCAGCAAGAGTCAGAAATCCCAGAAGTTATATTGTTTCAAGGTTATGGCTAATATCCTCTGTGTCAAACAAGCATAGGGACTAAAGTAAAAGAACTAACTGATCTAAGTACACAATTTATGTCACTGAGCCCTATTTGGGAGGGGGGAGGGGAGGGGAATCAGGATCCTATAGGTCTTTCTATGTTCATGACACAGCTTACTATTACAGGCATGGTGAGGTGTGAAGCTGTGAATCTTCATCATTCTTTAGACAACAAAGTTTCAAGCTAGCTTCACAGACCCAGAAACAGAGTTGAAACAGAATTGAAACCCAGAAACTTGGTTGGTTTCAACTCTGAGAAACACCTTTTTAAGAGATGAGCAGCACCCTCTAGGAAGTCTATGATAGGATTTAGAATCTATTTCTACATAGCAAAAGCTTAATAAATGGAAAAATCCTTCTGATAACATCTGCTTTCCTTATTACCCATTTTGCAAATTCTTCTGGAAGTTTGAGAGGAGTGTAAGGACTGACAGCACCCTTCACTTAGTGATCCCCATTCATGCCCACAGCACATTCCTTGCTCAGTGAGGCAGAAGAGCTTTGGAAAAACAACATAGGATCATGCAAATATGGGATGTATCAAAATGCAGAGGCCCCAGAAAGAAAAATCTCATTTCACAGAGTTTGCTTTTACAACTGCAGTAATACTCCTTGCATTTTATTTTAGTTTGGCTTGAGCTTTTCTTGTTCCAACAAGAGAGAAAAGTGACTGAAAGTGGTTAGGTGGTGTGAAAAATCTTGGTTTTATTTTTTTCCCTGTCCTTATCCTTATTCTGGTGCAAAGGGGCACATAAGGAACAGCTTGATTTCACTTCTTAAAGTTTTAATAAAATATACAGAATGACATAATGTCACAGTCATGTTTTATTTCAGTCTAGCTGTCAGGAAACAATCTCTCTGAACTATTTTGAGATTTGTGACCTTTTTCACACATTAGTGTGCTTTGGTTATATTACAACTACATTACCATTGCTATTTTAATCCAAGCAAAGACTCCAGAAAACAAGCATTAAAACAATAGTATTTAATAATAATTACATAAAAGTGATTTTGGTAATGAATTTAATTTCTGCTGAGTTGCTAGCTAACCATATGGTTCACTTCAGAATCAATCAAGAATTTCCTTGGACTTTACTTAACTGGGTGACATACAATTTAAGTACATGAAGTGTGATAAATACAAGCTGTCTTGATAAAGATTGCTCTGTTGACTTAGATAATGATTGAATAAGAGAAGAGTAATAACAAATATATGCATACATATTTTTAAGTAGAAATAAAGCCAGCCTGTTAGAATTACCAATAGGAAGTTTACTATAGGTACCACTCTCCTTAGTTACATACTGCAAGCAGAAGCAGTGTGTCATGCACACAGAAAAACATCACACTTGCTATGAACCACAGGGTATAGGCAGTAAAAGACTTTATTTCCTTATTGCTTTACACCTTTAACAGATTCTAATAGAAAGCTAGTAGATTACTCTTCTGGAGTACAAGGTTGCTGCTTTAGTCAGACTGAACAGCCTATAAGGCTATTTTTATTTTGATTTTCTGATAAGAAAATTTACAACTTTGACTCTGCTAGTAAAAGTAGCATGCACAACTTTACACATTATGAACATAAATAATTTTTCCTCAGGTGTTATATTCAGGTGAAAATGGATAAAATAAGCAGAAACTACCTCAGAATTATGGATTCATTGAAAAAAATCAACTTTTTTTTTCCTCAGTTTTGAAAATTAATTTATTGCCTTTATAAATTTCTCTATAGCTCTCACTCCACAAACTGTAATATTGATCTTGTAATTCCTTCTTAGAGATGTATTGGGGTGCTCAAAAATCCGTAAGAATTAGTAAAGGTTTGTCTGTTTTTTTTAATTCTCTCAGCTCACAGTTTAGTTTTTCCCAAATGAACAGGATTTTATAGCACCCATTACAGTTATACATTAATACTACAATTCTAAATCATCAGAGCCTGATACAACCACAGTACTACAGTGCCCAAGATCCCAATCATACAGAGATCGATCATTACATTGCAGTAAATGGCCTTATTGCAAAGTCTGGGGAGTTCTGGTTTTTTTTTTTCCTTTTGCTATCTGTAAGGATAGGAGAGGGCTATTACCCTCTCCTGACTTACATTTCCTGGTGAAGAAAAGTAACTTTGATGAGGTCTTTACTTTTCCTCATATTAAAGTATCAGCCAGCCCAAGTGGGGAAGCGCTAATTTATTACTCTTCTCTGGCTTTCTGTTGATTAGGCAATGCTCTAACAGCTTGTGAAATGATTAAAAGATGCTAAATAGTAGCACAGAAAAGCTGTGGAGGCCTTGCTTAATCTTCTTCCTGATCATAAAGCTCCGGAACCTTTCAGGTTAAGTGTCTTGTATAAGTTGGGCTGCATTAAACTCTACGCTTAAATCTAAGTGGGTGAGATGTGTTTATGTTTGAAGACATAGGTTTGTTTTGAAGGTTTGCTCATCTGTTAGAAAGTGAGCTTTGAAAAGGTGGCCTTTTTGTCTGTGAGATCCAGTGAAGGTAGGCAGCAGAGTCACCTTTATTTTGTGAAGCAGAACAGGAAAGGCTAGGCTAAGAATTGCAGTCTGATGCTATATTGTTAAGCCTCATATGTTGCAGCCCACAAAAAGGTGGTGTTACAGAGAAGTGCATTAAGTGTGCTAAGTTTATTGGGAAAAGAACAGATGACCATAGAAGGAGCTACCTTTTTTTGAGTTTATAGTTTAGACTGCAGCATCTTTGTGATTGTAGGCAGAAATGCTGATACAGGAGCTTTTTGGCAGTGAAGTGGATTTAAAGTGGTGAACAGATAACAGGCAGATTTTTCTCAGAGTACCAAATGTGTCGTGGTCACTCATATTCTGTATTTTTGAAGTTGAGAGGGTTTTGAGGTTGTCAACAGAGAGGTCATAAGGGAGACAACAAAGGAACTGGAATTATTTCAGTTCTGGTTTCACTTGCAGACACACTGCAGACTATCAGCATGGTACCTAATATTTCTCAGTCTACTTGCCTGCTTCTCAGAAAAGAAATTATACCTGTCATTTATTTTCCCATTACAACATTTAAGGAACATGCCAAGAGTGCACTATATTAAAGAAGAGATAGCAGTAGAAAAGTAAGTGTAATGGTTATTCAGATTTCTGGAAAAAAATGTTAACACAGTTTTTGTGTTTTACAGCAGTAGGGAAGGTAGGGTGAGGCTAGAGCTCAATCCAGATCCTGTTCTTTCAGATGTAATTTAGTTTTTGTCCTACAGATCAACCCATGATCAGCTGGATTCCTTTACGTACCCTTAATTGCAAAGCTTGAGTGTATACCCTTCTAGAAAGAAAAAAGATAAATGGTGGTTTTTTTGGATTGGGCTTGAGTGGGGCTTTTTTTTGGTTTGGTTTGGTTTGGGTTTTTTTGTGAATGTAGATTATTTTTCTTACAGTTTAACTTGTTGATACATGATGATGAAACTGGCCTCTGTTTTAAATAATTTTTCTAGAAAGGAACAAATACCCAGACATTGATGACTGTATCACTGCTTTCAATACTAGACTGCTGCACTATCTAGCATTTTGAACTGTCCTCTGTTTTTCCTTTTTAAAGTTGTGTATCATCATTTTTAAATCAATAATATCAAAATGCCCTTTAATTCTTCCTACACTTTTTATCTGCACATTTACAGTGGTACTGCCTTTAATTATAGGATACATACTACTTCTTACCAATTCAATGTTATTTTAAGAACTCTTTGTAACCTTAAATAACTGTATAACAAATATTTAGGACAGTATAAAGGACTTCTCCACATGGCTTGATCATGACAGATAACCTTATTTATTGTTATGACATTACAGGGGCAAGCTGCACCTGTGGTCTCTTTCCCAGTCTCTTGCAGGCTTCTATTTCAAGCAACAGACCTTACCAACAGTTTGGCAGGATTGAATACAGCAGTTGACCTAACTTTAAACAGTAGCCTTGCTCTCAGATTCTTGCTCTAGTTTCATGTCAATCAGTACCTTATTCATCCTTTATACAACCTTTACAAATATTTCTTCAGATAGAATATGCCACCATTTCTTCTTTTATTTTACTATTCTTAGTCTTAATACTAGGACGCTGCTCCCTTTTTTGATAGGGTGAACCTGGTGAGCCCAACTGTAAATTTTTATGTTGTCTCAATGATATAATTCTGTAAGGTTTTGTGACAAAGATCAAAGTTACAAAGAGTATCTCCCTATAAAGATGTGTGTTATCCATTCCCTGCAGGAACACATCACAGTACAGAGAAGGTTGATCATAATAGGTTCTCGTGCCCAGGTCAGTGGAATATGCAGGTGGTTGAGCTGCAGGAGGTGGTGATAAGGCTGTACAACATCAGGGAAGCTGAGAAGGAGTTAAATAGCTGATTCCGACTGCAGTCTAAAAGGAGCCCAGAGCCTGCAGCCAAACAGCTGAAAACTTCCTCCAGCAACACACACAGTAGGGAGGGGGCCGATAATGCATAAGAATGGGAGCTTGAAATGGCAAGGACCAGCAGGAGGAGGAGACTTACCTGAAGCCTGAGATGCCCTTATGGAACGCCTTCACCACTCTGCAAACTGAAGAGGAAATAGCTGTCACACCAAGAGAGAGACCAGGGCCGAATAATGCAGCCCAACCTGCTCCCTGTATAACAACCAGTGCGACTAAGAGAAGACGACAGGTAGTAAATAGCGAGTGACTCTTCCAAGACCTATCGAGGTACCCGTTTGGCAACCTGAAGTACCCTCTGGAGAGATGTGCTGCCTACCTGGGGCTCATATCGGGGAGACTACCAAACCTCATACAGTCTATCCACTGCTATGATCCACTGCTTTTGTTTCACCAGTCATACATCCAGGAGCAATCTGAGGAGTATAAAGGAGGGTTACAGAGTCCTGGAAGCAGCCATATGGGAGTCTGTACCCAGGTAGTTTTTTTTCATGAGTCCTGCTGGTCAAAGGAAAGGGGTTTGAAAGGGCCTGTTGAATCTGGTGAATCAACCAGTGGTTACAGTACTGGTGCCACGGCTGGGTGTTTTCACACTGTGGCACTCACTGTGAGAAACCTGGCTTACTGTGGGCTGATAGAGCCTATCTGTCAGAGAAAGAGAACAGCATCTTCACTGATACGTTTGCCAAGCTCTTGAAGAAGACATTAAATGAAACTTTCCAGGGAAGGGGGACCTTGATCCATCCCACTCCTACCAGTTTGAGGTCAGTGCCAGCAATAGATGCCCAGAGCTTGCAGAAGTATCACAGGTCAGCAGGAGTGCAGCTGAAGATCAGCACAAAGTAATTCCAGCCACATCAGCTTGTATGTCAGCTTCATTGGGGGTGCAACCAAAGTGCCTCTATGCAAGCACCTGTAGCATAAGTAATAAATAAGAGGAGTTAGATGTGTGCATGCCTGTAGAGATATATTTTTACTGGCATCACAGAGATGTGGTGCAATGACTTCTATGACTGGAGTGTTGGAATGGAAGGACAGGTTCTTTAGGAAGGACAGGCAGGGGAGACCAGGGGATGCTGTTGCCTTCTTCGTCAATGACCAGCTGGAGTGCTAGAGCTCTGCCTTGGGATGGATGAGGAGTCAGCCAAAAGCTTATGGGACAGCATTAAAGGGAGAGCAGGGAAATTACAGTGAGGGTCTGCTACAGGCCACCTGACCAGGAGGACCATGCCAATGAGGCACTTTATAGACAGATAGGAGCAGTCTCAGGTTCACAAGCCCTGGTTCTCATGGGGAACTTAAACCACTCTGATATCTGTTGGAGGAACAGTGTTACAGGGTATTAGCAAGCCAGGAGGTTACTGGAGTATATCAATCATAACTTCATTCTCTAAGTGATAGAGGTGCTAAAAAGGATTGGTGCTATGCTGGACCTTGTTCTAACCAACAAGGAGGGGCTGGTGGAGAATGTGAAGCTGAAGGGCAGCCTTGGCTGCAGTGACACATAAAGTCATGGAGGTTTTTTGAAGAATGTTAGGAGAAGATCAGATTCAAGACCATCTAAGGGATCTGAAGGTGCACAAGTCCCTGAGACCTGATGAGATGCATCCACTGGTCCTGAGCAAACTGGCAGAGGAAGTGACACTATCCGTCATATTTTGGAAATCATGGAAATCTGATGAAGTTCCTATGGACTAGAAAAGGGGAAACATAATCTGCATTTTTAAAAAGCAGAAAGAAAGAAGATGTAGGGCACTACAGGCCAATCAGTCTCCCCTCTGTTACCAGCAAGGTCATGGAGCAGATACTTCTGGAAACTAAGGCACATGGGGAGGGGGGGGGACAGGGGGGAGGAAGAAGTAATTGGTGACAGACAAAGTGACTTTATTAACAGCAAATCATACCTGACAAATTTGGTGGCTGCGTTTTACAGCATGGTAGATAAGGGAAGAGCAACTGATATCATCTACCCGGACTTGTGTAAAGTATTTGAAACTGTCCCATGCAGTAAACCAAAGACACACTAATTTGACAGATAGACCACTCGGAGGATAAAAACTACAGCTGGATGGCCGTAGTTGAAGAGTTTCAACCAACAGCTCAATGTCCAAATGAAGACCAGTGACAAGTGGAATTCCTCAGGAGTCGCTACTGGGACTGGTGCTGGAACTGAGTGCACCCTCAGCAAGTTTGCCAGTAATACCAAACTGTGTGGTGTGGTCAAGACACTGGAGGAAAGATGTGCCATGAGAGGGAATTGGACAGGCTTGATAGGTGGGTCTGTGCAAACCTTATGAAGTTAAACAAAGCCAAGTGCAAGATCCTATGGTTGGGTTGAGGCAATCCCAAGCACAAGTACAGGCTGGGCATAGAATGGATTGAGAGCGGACCTGAGGAGAAAGCCCTTGGGGGGTGTTGGTTGATAAGAAGCTCAACATGACCCAGCAAAGTGACCTTGCAGCCCAGAAAGCCAGCCATATTGATGGCTTCATCAAAAGGAGCATGGCCAGCAGGCTGAGGGAGGTGATTGTGCCCTCTCTGCTCTTGTGTGATCTCACCTGGATTACTGCATCCAGGTCTGGAGCCCCCAGTGCCCCAAACACTCCCGTTGGAGCAAGTACAGAGGAGGGCCATGAAGATGTTCAGAGGACTGGAGCATCTCTCCAATGAGGACAGACTGAGAGAGTTGAGGTTGTTCAGTCTGGAGGAGACAAGGCTCCAGGGAGACCTATCAGCCTTCCAATACCTAAAGGGGGCCTACAAGAAAGCCTGGAGAGGGGCTTTTGACAAGGACATGGAGCAAGAGGACTAGAGGTAATGGCTTTAAACTGAAAGAGGATAGTTTAGATATTAGGAAGTAATTCTTTTCTATGAGGGTTTTGAGGCTATGGCACAGGCTGCCAAGAGAAGTTGTGAATCTCCCATTCCTGGAAGGATTCAAGGCCAGATTGGATGGGACTTTGAACAACCTGTTGTAGTGGAAGATGTCCCTGTCCTTGAATCATAGAATCATACAGGTTGGAAAAGACCTCTGAGATCTGAAGGGTGGTTGGAACCAGGTGGGCTTTCAGGTCCCTTCCAACCTAAACCATTCTATGAGCATGGCAGCATGACTGTGTACAAGTAAGCAGGACGCTGCTTAAAACAGCCCGGATACTTCATATAAAAGCTCAATTGTTACTACACAACCATGTTTCATTCTCAGTATCTCTCCTGCACTGTTTTTCCAATGCTGGCTTAATCCCCTTCTTTTCTGTGAGATTTTTGTTAACATTTTAATAAAAATTCATAAAATTCATAAAATTCCAAAAAGAAAAAGAAACCTGTAAATCTAGCTAAATTCAGATAGACAGAAATTTCTCAATTAGTAGTTCTCACAGTCTTGTCTTAATAAATCTTGGAACTTCTACATTATATCTTATCTGTGATAGGTTTGAGGTTTTTTGCTAGCAAAGTTTTATCCAGCAAGCTGTCATTATGGTAGCAGCCAAATGGAAGAACACAAAGTATTTCTAAAATGTTATGGATATCTCCTTTGTCCCCTCCAATTAATAAAAATTTTTATATTATAATGATATGATAACGTAAGAATAGTACCATAATGTTCTTAACTTCTTCAATTCTTTACCGTGTAATAATTAAATCAAGAACAAACAAAAATTTCCCTATCAATAATGAAGAAAAGAAAAATGTTGATATAATTTGTCTGGTTTCTGCTGTGATCCTACAAACTAACACAGAAACTGAGACAAGGAAAGTTAAGAAAAAGTTGACAAATAAAAAAGGGTAATTGGGTAGCAAAATACTGAAACCCAAGTTACCACATACAGGTGTATCCTAATCTAAAACAAACTCTCCTCTTCTTCATTAGTCAGCAGTGGTTGTTGTCTTGACAGTAGAAAACACTGTGGTACTGCTGTCTGATTAATAACTTCCATTTGCAATTTGGGTGTTGCTGACTACAATGGAATCATTTTCAAAGTGACTCCAATGTTGTATGATAAATGGATGGATTTTAGGAAGAGGGCTGATCCATAAACAATGCTGGTCAAGGAGAAATTGATCTCTGCTTTGTTTTGCCACAACTACATTTCAGTTAAATTTCAATTAATTTTTATTTATACTTTTATATTTTCCAATGCCTTATTATGAGCTTCTGTATAGCTCTTGCATAAATATTTTTCTGATGTCACTACTGCTTCAGCAGAAACTGCTAAAGATAAGAAATGTTACTAGGGGTTAAAAGCTACGTATTATCTTAATTGATTTATCTCCACCCCTCACGTGAGCATATTGATATTCAGCTAGAATTTTAGATTCTTAGTGTTTTTCAAGAGTAATCAGTTTGTTTAATCAGTTTGCATAGAATAAACTTTGATCCCTAAATTCCAAACCCATAGCCTGTTTCTAGATTGAAAGGCAAGTATGTGTGCTGTAGGCTTCTTGGCTCTGACCACACACTAAAGTTATTTCTTATAGGAGACTCTCAGGAACTTTATTAAAATGTTAATTTATTTTTAACTGGAGGAAATAACACATATATGGGGATAAATGGATCAACTTTTTTTCGTTTTTTGATCTCTTTCTGACAAAAAAAAATTTTCAGCAGGATAAAATGAACCAAAATAGAGTAATTGTTTTTTCCCCCTAAAGAGTAAAATAGTAACCAAATTAAAGACAGCAAATACACTTTTGTATAAATAGAAAAGTATTTTTACTTTTTTATGTTATTAATTTTTTGATAGGGAGCAGGAAATGCAAGAGAAATAAGGACCTTCGCACAGTACTGTCCGTCAGCACTTGGCTAGTGTTACAGAAGTTAGGAAACCCCTGCCCATATCTCCTGTTAACATCTAAATTTGCAAATAAATGTTTAATGTTGCATTGAAATTTATTTCCTTGGCACCTCTGAAAATCTGACTGTAAGATGTAGATTAATTGCAAGTAAATATAAGAACTCTCCAACATGCTCGAGTTAGGAGCCTTGATGCTCAATACTCCCACTATAACAAATGAAAACATAGAAGCTCGTTTAAGTCTGGTGTGATATCTGGAAGTGCCTTTCCTTTACTCTTTTGACAACAAAAGGAAATGTTGGACAAGACATCAAACTTTCAACCTCCAATAAAGGGTTCAAAGTTGGCCAGGAGAGTGCCTGAATTAAAGTTACTATTGTTCCTCTTTCTGATTGCCTGTCCAATATAATTTAATTGCTATATAGTGTTCTTCACTGTTAAGAAACATTTTGGAATTGCAGTTTTTGTTATCCTTTCCATGTGAATTTATCTAGCTATAAGTTATTTTAATGATAATACATGATACCATGTGGTTCTCAGCAAGTTTTGTGTTGAATATTTAGTGCAACTGTGTTGACATTCTGCCAGGCTCTTGGTGAGAGCTGCTTGTAAGAAGTCTTGTTGTTGAATCTGATTCAGTTTAAGGTAGGTCACAAATCTCAGTCACAGCTCAGCAGATCACCCAGATTTTATTGTCTGACTTTGCCTCTTTTATGGCTGGCTTCCAAACCAGCGTATTGTAGTATGAGTTCAGAAGAGGCAAACTAGGAAACATGAAGGACTGAGAAGGCACCATGCTGCTAACATGCAATCTGTACTTTGCTAGCAGTCCTCTGGTTCAGCTTTTGGCATTGTCCCTTGTGAATAACAACAAATTAAACCATTATAAAAATTGATACCATTGTTTAGAGGAACAAAGATTCCCTGTCTCTTCTGGAGTTTAGTGTGTCTATTATCTCTGCCTTCTTCTTAATCAAGAGAAGCAGCTGACAAGAAATGTGCTAAATGTGACTAGCAGGAGACCGCAGATAACAAAACTCAGCACTTTTCTTCAGTTCAAAGAATACAAGTGACAAGCCCTGGATAAATTCCTTTCTGTTTTCATTTAAAAATACCTACCCATGGTACCAGCCAATATTAAGTGTGGTATTTCCTGAAATTTATTATCATGCAAAAAGTAACTTACCTTACAGAGAAGTAAATACCAGATTTGTAATATGCCTATATGCATAGCACAATATACTCTATTTTGCACTGTAATACAATTCACAGAATAAAAGTTAAACTTTTAAAAAGTAAGTTTCAGTACTGTCATTCTCAGGGTTGTATTGCTGTGTACTGCCAGCATATCTGACGGTCTGAATATGCTCACTGAAGTCTACTACTAAAGACAGCACTATTCCAAGTCAGTACATGCTGGAGGGTGCTTCTGTGTCTATTACGTAGAAAATAATTCTTGGCTGGAAAAATTTACAAGAAAGTATTTGAGCATTAATTGTATCAACATTAATTTTCTGAATGTCATTAGCATAAAGTATTATTAACATTTTTCTGAATGTCTTGCTCCCTCACTCTGGTATTAGTTTCATCGCTCACTGTTGTTTAGAATAAAACAATTTAAACTATCTACCAGGAATAGCTACAGATTTTTTGCTGTTAAGTTTGCTGCTGGTTTTCATTACCCCTCAGGTATATTGATTACACTGGCAATTTACAGCATATGTTTCTCAAAAAAGTGTTTGAGAAAAATATCTGTATCTTAGAGGTATTTACAAATACTTTAGGAAAAGACCATTGAAGGTCATAGCAGTTGTTCTGCTCTTCTCAGACGCATAGTAAATCTTTTCTTCTTTTTGATGTGCCTTCCCATTCTGCTCTTTTTCTGTGCAATAACCATTATAATTATTATTAATTATATCATATTAAGTGTATATTAACTTCCGTGCTTTAAGAAACTGAAATATTTGTAACACTGAATTTTTATGACCATTTTATGACTGTTTTTCCTTCTTTATTTCCATAATGGAACTTTTTTTTGTCTTATCTCAGCCTTCCTAAACCAGTTGTTTTGTTTTTTTATAAGTACATTATGTTTCTTATTTCAACCGTTGACAAACAAGGTTTTTTTCTTGTTCTCTAAAATGTTAACTTATTTCTTCTTAGTTTTACCCCTTTTCATACTGGAGTTATTAGCTGACATGTTTATTTTCCAGACTAGCTTTTAAAATTTGTTTTCCTTCCTTTAATTTATGAATGGTATAATCAATTATTTATACATTATTTCCCTAGTGAATCCTAGGTAGAATGTTTGATTGTCCTCAGATAAGTCATGCTACAAGGAAAGCTCTCTGACAGCTGACACCAGTTAGGCCAGTCACTTTTTAATCTCTCCTGAGCCTTGATATGTCTAATGCCAGCCAAAAACTGCTTGCATTCTGTATCAGTTGGATTAAACGGATGCGTTGCAGAAGCACATTTGCCCCCTTTTGCTGAATTTGCAGTGTTTTGCCTATTGCACACGAAGTTAGAAGATGGTCTGGGCAAATAAAACCCTGGCTATGAAAGAGAAATACAATCTAACTTCAACTGTGTAATAGCCTTCCTTCAACATCAGCCTAGCATCAATAATTTTATGAGGGTCTAATAATCCTATTGGCATTTGTACAACCTGGCTGAAATCTGAGTGGTGTCCACACAGTATTACAGATCCTGCCCACTTTTTCTAGGCAGACCTACATACACAAAAATACTTTTCCCTTCTGAAAATAAGTGCAAGCAATAGATTTATGCCCTTTGCATTGTTACTAATGATGTCCCTCAGCGCGCTTGTAGCAAGCGTGGGTAGAGCCCTTCTCAAATCTTCGTTCGCGAAGCCTAGCCATGAGAATAATGTCCCGTAACTGTTCATTTTTTAACTAAAGAACTAGTTTTATGAGTAGATGGCATACTGTCTTCTAGACTCTAATTAAAACTTATTTTTGGTCCTTAGGTGTAATGACTACTCTTTGGAGATGAGCTCTTAATTAGTGCACAGAGATCCTGAAAGTCCCACCTCTCAACAGTAATGACTGACATCCAAGGATACATAAATTACACTAACTGAGCTTTCCATTTATAAATTTTTCTGCAACCAACTCATCAGAAAAGGTAGGAGAACAGAAGAGCATAAGCTATTTTGCAGTCTTATATATTTTCCTGAGGTGGGAGGAAAATCTTGCAGAACTGTTGAACATTTATTACCATGGGTGTCGACTCTTCAGATTTTAGATGTATCATTCTTTTTTGCTATGAAAATTATCATTTTTAATTCAGTGAAATATAGTTGAATAATGGCACATTATTCACTATTCAAAACAAAGAATACATTATAAGTCAATGGGCAATGCTTTGAATGGCAAATAGTGTTGTGTAGCAATATATGCTTTCTGAAAAGAAGCAGTGTAGTTTTAAAATGAGATATTTCCATGTATGAGTAGTGGCTTATCTTAAATGTTCTCTTAATTTTGACAGTCAGAATCAGAGATTTTATAATATTTGTTAAGCAATTACTTATATCTGGGATTCAATTTAGTACTTCAATAATGAACTTTTTTTTGTGTTTAATTTAACTCTGTATTTTTCTGTAGTCAGTTAAGATGAAGTAATTGAATGAAGTCCAGTATTCTCATCTGAGCTGAAGTCCACAATTAGATACTAATAAGAATGTGGTAGATGGAGAGGAATAAAAGGTGCTTGTATGTATCAGAAATATTTGGCAGAGCAATTTCATTGCAAATGATATATGGGAAGTACAAGAAGCAGCCAAGGGAAAAAAAAATAAATGGAAAGAATGCCAAACATATGCCTACATAAGGATTTATATATGTTTTAAAAAGTAATCCAGGGTGCAAAAACAAGATATTTGGTCTTAAAAATTTTATCTGACCATGATTTTTTTTTTACTTGATAACTTAGAACACTTTAAAGTTAACTTATTTATTCCTTATTTATAGCTTTAATTTTTGGTGACATAACAAATCTCAGTGAAAATGAAGCTCATGAAATAAACATCAGACTTTCATGAGAGAAATATGTTCAGTTTCAATGTTTGTATTTTGCATTTACCTGGTATCTATGCTCTTTTCTAGAAATTGGAAGCATTCAAGGTGTGGGAAAAAAATTTGAACGTATTACAGAAGTGATATTTTAGGATTCTAAAAACAAGTCACAGATTAATTGGAAGGGTTAAGCTTGAGAGCTAGAGGAATTACACTTTTTGGGGGAATATACATACTGGAGAAGATGAAAGTATAAACGCTTAATGACACACCCTTAAATCTGGAATAGAAACAGATCTAGCTGCTTGTATCTCAATGAAAAGTGAACAGATCCATGGGAAAAATGTAAACATGTATATGTGTGAACTGGGAGCTCGAATTTCTGAGATGTTTTACTCCTCAACTGCAGCATAAAGGCCATAGAGAAAGGGACTGAAAAGAGAACTAAAGCGAGGATTATGTAAGGGAGGTCCTGGACAGAGTGCCATCCCATCGAAGCAGTACACTGGCTTTGCAAAATCCCCTTTGCGTCCAACAAGGTTCTAAAAATGTGTATTACCTGTACAAGACTACAGAATAAAGCCAACTGGGATTATGGGAGCAGAGCGATTTAGAGTCTGGACCTTTGTATTACTTCAATAAAATATGAGGACAAAGTGAAGCAAAACTTAAATTTAGAGTTAGGAGTACAAAGATATAAATGGAGGCTGGAGAAAAAAGTGGGAAATAAAAAAAAAAAAATTACTAGAAAAGTGGCTATTCTAAATATCCTTCATATCTAGAATAATTTTATGCTCTAAGAATTAGTTCAAAATTATTAGTAAATCTTTTATGAGAATGTTAATTTCATCTTCTTTCTAATATAACTCTTCATCCAAAGTAACCCCTTGCAAAGTTTTATACCTACCTATAATTTATAATGTTACTGTGATTTCCATATTGCATGTATGGAGGCATAATATCTAGGTATTAAGTAAATTTTTCTCTTCATTGCTGGACATGCAATGTGCATTCTTTCCACTCTAATTTGGCTACTTTGAGGAAGATGAATTGTTTAAAACACTTTGGTAGAACCAAAAAATATTTTACTTGTTAAGGAGAACAAAGGTGCTTCTGTACAACATAACACAGCCACTAGTCTGGCAAGGTCTAACTTTACTATCACACCTTCAGAATGTATGTACTTTTATACTTACGAAATGGTAAAATTGCACTGTAAGTTTCCCTAGACTGTGTATATGTAGAAATGGCTATTAACAGAAAACATATGCACACATTTAGAGTGTTGGCAGCAGTTTTAAACTATAGTTAAAATGTGTTTTGTGCTAATTCGAAATAATAGTTCTAGCTATAACAGCAGCTTTAAAGATCATAGCAAATGTCAGATCAACTGAGACCAATGTATGCCTCTTGCTTATAGTAATCAATTAGACATTAATGATCGGTATTTCATTTTGAATAGCTGCAACAATAAATTACTCTGAGGGTAACATGGTGCAACCTAGTCTCCTTTGGCTTTTGGAACCAGTGAAATAACAGAACATCAGTCAAATTAATAAAGTGTGCCCTTATTACACATTCTGGATCTGTACATAAACTGCCAGCATATGATCGAAGACTGCAGCTGTTTCAGTTATATCACAGTCACATCATAGACATTGTATAGTTATAGCAGAGAGAGAGTTCCAGGGACAACCCAGTCACCTTGAAGACATACAGGGTTCAGTGGAACCTCATTAAATTGCACCTTGATACCATAGAAAACAGGTAGGACATCTATTAGGTATGGCATATATAATTTCCACATTACAACTTTTTGTATGCATGTTTTATGCATTGCCTGTATGTCTTCTCAATAAATCCAGGATTTTGTTCACAAAAAACTTCAGCAATTCATGTTTTCACATTTTATTTTTGAATTGGTAGTTGCCAAAACCAAAGGGTTATTCATAGCCAAAATGTCTGTGTTGTATCGCACACTTTCAGGTCACATGAAGACATTAATAAAGTATCTAACAATAATTAAAATACTTTAAATGCAAGATGGAATATCAAATTTTGTTTTTACAGCTGTTGACACATTTTTCCATTTCATCTCATGGATTAGTGTTTCAATTAAGTTTAATGAGTTTTGCCATTGGCTTTTTACAAAAGTAGAATTTCACCTATTCAATTTTTAGTTATAATAGATGTGTTTTAATAACAACAGATTACTTTTTCTACATTTTCAGATTTCAATATGAGAAACACCAAGAGGAAGAGATCTTAGAAACTGATTCAAAGAGTTATTTCTGAAAAATATGTTTGAGTGAACAGAGTATCTAACTGGTATATTACAAAAAAGTTTAACTGGCTACTGGAATTTTAAAGATACTATAACCTCACTCTTGTTCTTTTAGTATCACATTAGAATTCACCAAAATAATATAATTTTATTGTTTAGGTAGCCAAGCACTACAATAAAATACAGGCAGCCACCTAATCTGGTATTTAAATCTTAATTGCTTTGCAAAGTTTTGTGGGATTTAATTCCTGAAGCAAAATGAAGCTAAAACAAAAAATGTTGAATTTTACTTTAGGAAAATGTTGTCGTCAGTCGAGCGGGAAGACGACACGGTGATCAGGGATACCAGCCCCCTTATTACAACAGTGCCTCTACTTATATACACTTCTGGGTGTCACAC
>JAYRBT010000139.1:39775937-39788068 GCA_036023395.1 Myiotriccus ornatus
CCTCTGCCAGGTGTAAAGTTCCGTCTTCAGTATCCTAGCTTACAGAGAGCCCAGGGCCAGCTGGGCTCCCCCACAGGCAAAGCTCAAATAAAAAAATACAAACTTGTGTTCTTAGCTATTCTTCCTAAACCTATTCTTTACACTTTACAGATAAAGAAACCTGTGTATTTCTTCTAATAACTCTCAGTGTATGTAGAAAAAAAAGAGAATGGTTTGTAAAACTAAAATAAGTTAGGTGGGATAATAATCTATTATGGTAACAGTCAAATTATTTGTCATGTCATGAAGGGTTATGCTTTAATTAAGCAATAAGTCATGACAGGGTGTGAATTGCAAATGTAATAATTCTTGCCTAGTGTATTGCTAGGCAAGAGACCAAAGGCATAGTGCCATAGTGCAGGGATGAATTATTATGCTGTAATTTAAACAATACTATATCATATTGCAATAACTGCAAAATATTAAATTTAAAAATTAAAAATACGTATTATAATTTTTCTATATCTAATTACTCCTCCAATAAACTATTTAGTTGAAAAGGCTATCACAGAAAATACTTATTTTCATTTAATATATTGTGTTTAGACTTAGATTGCAAATAAACTTTGAAGATAGTTTTTTCTGGGAGATTTGCAAGATGGTATTTTGATACCCTTTTCCTCAAAATAAACAGAAAACATACAGCTCTGAGAAACAAATGATCTCAAAATTCTTACTTTAAGTTGTAGTTTAGTTCTGTTTAGTGAAAAGAAAGGGCTTTGTGACATTTGTTCTACCTAGGAGCCTTACATTTATTGTAGGGTTTGTTATAACACCTTTTGAAAACACAATTTTTCTTCTTTCCATTCTTTCTTATTGACACCTTTCCAGAAGACACATTATTTACAGAGCCCTTCAAATTCATCTCTTAGTCTAATGCTTTTTAAAAAATTGTATTTTCTTTTATTTTTCCCCCTGCTCTTCGAAAGCAAAAAGTCAATAAGAAGACAAGATCCTTGTGGGTTCCTTCTAATGCAGCATACTCTGTGATTTGGTGAAAAATACAGAATTGGGAGAGAACTCCCATTGTGTTTCTCCACTACAAAGCAGAAAAATCAAAGGTACTGTAAACAGTTGGAGAGGTTGAAAAAAAGTGATGAGTATTGATACTTTTCTGTATTTTCATTGGATACAGGTAGAAAACCCCAGGTAGTTAAATCTTACAATGCATGATGTTTCCCATTACCAGGAAACCACACCTTATGGTCCATTTTCCAAAGTTTATGCCTGATTGGAAAGAGTTCAGCAGGTTTCATGCCTAAATTGAGGTGTATGTGCAGTTTTCATCTTGAGGAAAGTTATAAGCCTCATCAGTTGATACATTCATTTTTTTGTAGCTGAGCAATACTAGTCCAATTATGGTATCCAGAAAATCCCAAAACTATTTCTTCTCAGTTGTGAGATTCAGTAGAACTCAACTAAAGTGTGGGCGGTTTCCTGATCAATTTACGCTGCCTTTGTGGCAGTGATGTAAATCAATACATCTTCCAGATGTCACAGGTCTGCTGCACAGTATCACTCCTATCTAAATCTCTGTGTGTTCTGCTTGGGTTTTTTTCAGTTGCATTTTCCTGTTCAATCTGAGTCTGGTCGGTGCCTGATGCACTACTGAAAATCAGATATAAGAACAATTTGCAAGTTGCTATTTGACTTCTTAGATGATTGAAGTTTGTCCTTAAGTAAAACCATAATTTGCTAGTTGACTTAATCACTTTACAACTAATATACTTCTTTTCAGCGTTGCGTTGTTTGCTATGGTAATACTAGCAAACCATGTTTAATGCTCCCTTTTTTATATTATCACTTCTGTACTGTAATATAGATGTAGCAGTAGTAATAGACCTCTAAAGAAGAGGGTTAGTGTTTAGGTTAGTACATGGTAAAAGAGACAATTTTTTTTCCACAACACTTGAGTTACAAGCAAATTTGCCTTCAAAGGATTCTTTATGCACTTACGAAAATCTGTCACTATGACAGAGTTCACAGGAGGAAACAATTGGTTTAATCTTCTCAACAGTTGAGTAGTTTCCTCTTCTTCCTAAGTATAATTAATCAAAAATAAAGTATGTTTCTATTCTGATATGATTTACCACAGCCAGTTAAGAAATTTGCTTTTTGTTTCATAGTTATCAGGAGGCCATTTCTAATTATCTGCTTCCAGTAAACAGTTTTCTTTAATCTTAGACTGCTAAGTCTAGATAAGGATTCACGTAAATTATTCATTGCTGAAACAATTTTAAAACATCTAAGTCCTATAAACTGATGTTTTGACTTTCTCCATTTTTGTAGAACACAAATTTGTATAAATGTTGCATAGCTTTAGTAGAAAAATAAAACAGAAAAAAAAACGTTCCGGCAAAGAATAATAAACTGCCAGTTCAAGCTTCAGTTTTCAAAATAGTAATGCTTTTGAGATTTGATTAGCAATGATGTATTATATGACAAAAAAAAAGGATTTAGAAATGGAAACTAAAAATAGTTGTGTGGTAATTTAATAACCTGGCAGATTTTATTCCATCTGTTAGGAAGAGTTTGAAAGCCATTTCCTGCTGCCATTCACACTGCAGAGGCTTCAGAGTTCAGAGATGGAATCAAATACCTGATGTGAAAATCTGCTATTATGATTCATATCCAAATATTCATATCAATATCCTTGCCTAGAATATTGTGTAGGTTTATTTAAGAAAGAAAAAGTGGATCTAGAAGTTTAATATTCTTATTTATTTAATTGTCAGTGCCACATCTTGTGGCAGAAAAAAGTACAAAAAAACATCCCTTTCAATCTATGAAAATGTTGAAACTATTTTACGTGACTGGACAACCCAAGAAACCAGATCTCTCAGATAGATGGTCCAGGATTCAAATTTAATGAACTTACTTTCAGGGTGAAAGTACTATACAGAAAGAAGGAGCAGTGTGGTGTTGATCTGTCCTTTATTGTCATTCGGAATTGATAAGCAAATTGGGGAAAGAGAACATCAAGTCAAATAGTGCACAGAAGGTATGAAAGTGAACATGTGTAGCATAATGTAGCTGATGAACTGGCATTGCAACCCACCAGAAATAAGTATGGGCATGCATGGTTTTCTAATGATGGGTTAGCTGCAGCAACCCACATCCATCTGTATATAGCTGGTTAGGTGCTATAACTGGTTATTTCTAGATGATAATTCACAGGTGTTTCAAAGAAAGAAATAAAAAATTACTTTTTTGTCTTTAATAATGGAAAATCTGTGGCACTCCTGGTAGTGTTAATCTGACATTATCAGACTGGGAGAATGATAACATAGGTTGGAACTGTACATGGGTGAGTGACATAAGCTGCTATAAACACTATAAACTTGTTTTACACAGTAAAGGGTCTTTTATATTTGGTCAGTCAGGACGAGAATCTATAGAGAACACTGAAACTTCACTGGCAACTTGATTTTTTTTTTTTCTCTTAGCTGGCCAGAAGATAAAGTTTTCATTAAAATTTAAAATTTAAAACCCTTATGTAATGTACTTTCCACCCATTTACACACTCTCATGCTTTTTGCATATTTTAAAATACTCTGCCCCAAGATTATTTTATTTCACCTGAAATCACTGGTTAGAAAAGAAAACTAAATAGTTCATTTTAGTCACAATAAAACAGAGTACTGACGGTTCTACCTGTGAGGGATTTTTAAGTTCATCTTTTAAAAAAATTCATCCCTAGTTTCTAGGAACCTTTACAGGTGTATGATGAAAGGGAATGATTACTTATTCGGTTCTGAACCCTGTATGAGAGGCCAGTTAGCGTCATATTGAGTTCTAGAGAATGTGCATTTGCTCATAGACTTTCTGAAACTGGGCTAAAAGAGGAGTATAAGCACAAATCCTTGTGCTATATTGTTGATAAGCAATATAAGTTATCTGCTCTGTCAGGTTGTACTTGTTTCCTGCCCAGTCTCTGCAAAACAAATGTGATATTTACAAATATGTATCAATATAAATAACACAGGGTGTTAATGATGTTCACAAGCTTAAAAATCTCTCATCTAAAAGATTCACACTAACATTGTTTATCAGGCTTAAGATTAGCCCGCTGGAGTAATTAGAAGTTCTGGATTACCTTGCTGTTGCAACATGCCTTTGATATATAAAAAGATGCTGAAGTTGTAATGATTGTTTAAAGTGACCATGCTTCCAAAATGGCTTTTGTAACTTGTGTAACCCTTCTTGTTCCCAAGACCCCTCACTGTACCTTGGAATGTCCTGAGAGATAACTGAAAGCTTACCTATTGGGTGTTTAACCCTTTGTTATCTTTGGTTGGTCAGCAAGACCTCCTGAACTCCCACTGGTTACTTTGTGATTCCCTCAAGAGCTACTTAAAGTTACCGGAACAATAAAGCCCTCTTTTTGCCTACTGTCCCTGCCTGCTGACGGTGTCCTGGTCTCTCTGGGGGCCGT
Source organism: Myiotriccus ornatus (assembly GCA_036023395.1). NCBI lineage: Eukaryota > Metazoa > Chordata > Aves > Passeriformes > Tyrannidae > Myiotriccus > Myiotriccus ornatus. The sequence goes on from JAYRBT010000139.1 coordinate 39,780,412, forward strand.
GAGATGCCGCAGGGTTGATGGGGGGTGGGCAAGGGAGCACCGCTCCCCCCTGGGACTTGAGGTAGAAGGAAAAGCCTCTGGCCTGGGGTTTCCCCTCCCTATCCAATCTCAACGTTCGTCACCTTGCTAAAGCTAAACTCACATTGGGTTAATATGTTTTCATCTTAAAATAATTTTCTTTTGTCCCAGTGAATAGACCTTGGATTTAATAAGACCAGCTTAAGCAAACAGATTTGTTGATGTGCAAAATCTGATTTGTCTATGTTGCCTGGGCTTCTGGAGAAGGATGTCAGCAAACAGACCAGAAGAGTTGACCTGTGTGTCCTTGAGGCTTTAGGTACAATATGGACTGCAGTCTTAGAAAGTGGATCCTTAAAACTAGCATGAAGATATAATTTTCTATATGGAACACCAATTAAACAGTTTCATTAGATAGATAAGGCGTATATAATGTTTTAATTAATTCATGATGATTTGCACAAGAAAGGCTTCAATTTAACCTTTCCTTTGTAAAAGGCTATTTCTAAGCACTCCTCCCCTTGCCCTTTGACCCACCATTAACGTTTGGACAGGTATACCTTGTGATACAATATTTAACTTTGTCACTTTATTTTGTCGTAAAAAATGTGACTGTTTTCAATACGTGTCCACATTGTAACAATGATTGTCAGAAAGAAATGACAATAAATTCAGAATCTGAATACGTAGAATCCGTTAAAAAAGTAATCTTGAAGAAAAATAAGTTGGTATTCATAATGATGCAAGAAATATGAAAATTAAAAAATTATCTTAGGCACCTGTGTTAGTATTATTTATCTAATCTTTCTAGTTCCTTTCAATGATGTGTTAGAAGCTTGCTCAGCTCAAACCAGATTTTAGCCTTTCCATTTATAAAGCAGGCATTTTTTAGATCTATAACTGTGTGCTGCACACCCGAAGGTGGCTTGAACAGCCAATAGGAGTAATAGGGGTGATTAAACCTTGTCACAGGGGGTTAGATGCGGTGCTTTCTTCCTACATGACAGGCTGTGACAGTCAAACAGCACTGAAGCAGAACAAACGACAGTGGCAGTTTGCTGTGAGCAGTGCTACTGTCACAACTCTCACTAGAAAGCCAAATGCTAGGTATTCAGCTCAGGGAAGTTTCAAACAGACCATGCAAATTCTGGTCTCAAAAATTTCCCTGCGAATCAGTCGTGACATGCATTAGCTACAGAGTGATTGTGTTACTGCATGAGTGATTGCCCACTGTAGGACACTGGCCCTTATCACAGTTTATGAGTGACACTGTTGATCCATTTATGTTTGTGCTTAGCTGTTCCTGTTACGGGAAATCTGCCTTCATTTGAGAGAAATGGGGTACTAATGTCATTAGAATGAAGGTTACCATCTCTCTAATGATGGCATGTGTTTGTCACTCTGAATAACTATGTACATGATGCTCCGAACACCATGCCGCTAACTGAAACCGGGATAAAATCAAATATTCAAACACATAAGCTTTCATTCCTGAGTAAAAGGGATTGACTTTATGAAGACTATAGCAGAATAAACTTTGAATTTTTAAGATTTCTTATAAGGCAAAAGTTAACTAAGAAAATGCACCCCAAAACTCAGTCTTTTCAAGTATAGCATTCCAGGCTTTTGTAACACAACAGCAGAAGCAGATTTTACAAGAAAAGGAAGCTAAGGATCTTAGTAATCTGCATAAGAGAGAGGCATACTATGAATATTTTTTTTCTCATTTTAAGCTGAAATTAGACAGTATTCCAAACCCAGAAGTCCTGTGTGCCCACATATGTATGTACTTAATTCTATACAGACGGATAGAAGGGGGTTGGAAATGTTCAAGAGATCCTCTAAAAAGTCAATAGCAAGTCAATATGCTCTCACGTTAAGTAATTCTGAATAAATGCTGGTTTTGAATTTTCAAGTTACTGTTTGTTGCTGTTAGCAATAAGATTGAAGGTTACAGCAATGTAGAGGATCTTGCACTGAAAATGTCCCTTCTAGAAGGTTTAAATCCCTCCTTTTGTACTTCTTTATTTAAAAATAATCCCAAATTTTGCCATTCCTTTATTGAGGATATTTTAATCTTAGAACACGTATTTTTCTAATTTTACTAATATTTTCTAAAAAGATGGCTAGCAATTAGTTTTCCAAAATTTATTTTTTTAGCAGTCTTTTTCTTATTTCTTCTAGCTATAGATATTAAGCGAGTAAAGCTTTACATATGTTGTCCCATTTTCATGTATATTAACACCCTGACTGCCCAAACTTGGGCCTCTTTTTCAATTTTAAAGTCAATTAAGAAAAATCCTGTCTTATTAAGGCAAGAATCACCAAAGCTTATCTTGGATCTGGTCATGTGCACCCATTCTTCAGAAAACTACCCTTGCACTGCCAGGCATGTTGCTTCTGGCAACTCCTGAGCTCTACTTCTCCAGTATACCCGAAGCAGTAACAGCTGTGATAATATTTAGTTGTTGAAATACTGGTATGACGCTCCACTCTTTAAATACAGAGCATCATTTTCACTCTATTCTCTCTCGGGCAAATTATATAAAATTTTTCACAGAAGAGATCTGTGCTCAAATACAAGTTCAGTTTCTCCAACGTACTTGTCCTTTCCTTAGCCCTTTAATGCCCTTGCTCCTGATAGAATTTGAGACGTGCTGGGAAGGAAGGATTTGTAGGCAAAAATGCCTGAGAAACTGTATAGGGAGTATTGTTTCCATCTGGTGAACATTGTGTGGTTCGCCAGAGAAAAATTCGTATCCATCTGTCTTTTCTGGGTATGTAAGAAGAGGTTGCTTTCTAATAAATATTATCCGCATTCTGGACAGCTTCGGCAGCAGTTATGAGATGAAGCAGAACTTTGATCGAGCAGTAGTAAATTAGCTCCTCTAATTTGGAGCACCTTTTCAACTGCTGGTGTCTTTTTTTTCCTCACTCCTCATCCCAGATTTCTGCACATCCTCAAAAGGTTGGCTGCGGTGTGTCATGATCCAGTTGATATATATTGCTGGGCTCAGACTTCAGCCTTCTAAATCAGGACAGGAGCTTACAAGACAGAAGGGTGATAGTGGCTGCCCAAAAATTGCACTCAAATTAAAAAAAAAAAATCAGTGCCAACCTCAAGAAAATTAATTTGTTTGCTTTGTAATTTCTGTCCATGAAATTATTAATAAAAATTTATTATTAGGCATTTGAGAGTCATCCTGAAAAAACAGACACAAGCACTGAGCTAGAGAAAAAGAAACCTCTTCTATTCAAATACCAATCCAGACTATTTTCATAGAGCAGTACACTTTCTTTAAAATTTTTTAAGCAAAAAAGCTAGAGGAGGTGATGCCAATATCAATATAAAATGGTTTCATTAGTAAAATTAAGTTAATAAAATTGACAGCAATTGAGTAGAAAAATCATGTTTAGAAAGCTATTCAGCAGTTTGTTTAAAATAAGTCATTAAAGCCATGATTTAGATGTTCTGTCTTGCTTACCCACCACAAAAGCAGTTAATGCAAAACATTCAATTTTGCTCTTATGAAAGAAAAACCGTATTTTTTAAAAAAGAGCTGTAAATTAGGTTGTGCTAGAAGCATCCATTTTCTTGCCTCCATCACTGCCAACTCCCACTGTTTTCTTTGATATATGATTTGCAGACTACTATTATTATTTATCTGTTTTACAATTACTACGAAGGACACCTCCCCTTCCTCAGCCTTAAGCCACAAATCTGAAATGAATAAATGCTGTTTATTGTGACAGTCTGCCTTTTGTCTGCGGAACAATGACAAACTACACCACTGACAGCCAGTTGCTGTTTTTAACTACTGCTCTCTAGCTCAGTCTTCGAGTGTTCTTCAGAACATGACAACAGCCAGTCTGGAATAAAATGAGTGAGAATGTATTGTGTTTCTTTAGCATGACATGACACCATTGTCCAATACTTTGAGTAAACAGAAAGAATAAATTACATGGCCACGATAGATTTTAGTTCCCTACATTTCATTGAGATTTGTACAATTTCGGTCATATAAAAATTAATATGTTAATGCTTTTTAGTATCAATAATTTTGATATTCATATAGAGAATTACTTTCTCACTGGAATGAAGTGAGGGAGGGGAAATAAAGGGAGCACTTTTAATTATTTGTGAAATCTAAATCATTCCTGTTCATTCTGTCTGAGCTCTTAGAGCTAAAGACAGCATGGAATGACTTATTCTGTATGGATTTTATGAATGTCTTCTGACTTGCAGCTAGTCAGTTTTTAAGTGTTAGAATGACCTGTTTAATATCTAATTGTGCCTAACATTGCAGAGCTAGTAGGTAGATCAGGTTTTTATATTTTGACTAGACCTTGGCTTTTATCTATATGCAAACTTGTAAATATGCCAAGGTATGTACTTATTTAATGTAATTTTCTTTAAGAGTTTGCACACAATTCTAGCATTTCTTCTTCAAAACAGATTTTATCCTTTTGTTTATGCTCTTCGCCCCCTTACACACACCTGGTGCATTTGTGTGCATGTGTACACGCACACAAGCATACAACAATGCTAGTTTGTAATCCCTTTTTTGTTTATGTATGTTTGTGTACATAAATGAGTACTGCATTGGTGTTTTACTTAACTTTCTAAATAACACATCACAAAGGATTTTCTGACATTTGGATTACTGTAATAGAATCTTGTGCTTCTATTAATAATAGAATAGTAATGCCTAGTGATTAACTTAAATCTTTATTCTGTGTATAATGCTACCAGTAACCAATCAGAAAGAACTCTTTTCCTGAATTACATATAGTATTCTCATCAAGGTCTTTTAAAATTCCTCAATTTATTTGTGGTGTTATCAATTTTTTTTTCCCTTTTTCTTTTCTCAAAGCAAAGACAATAGAAAGGATATTAACAAATTCCAAGTCTGCATTGGCACTCCCAGCTTGTGGAAAATGTATTTCTAATTAAAAAGACATAATCTATAGTCTTTCTTGGAACTTTCCATAATTTCATACATTAAAAATTGCAGTTTATTTTTTAATGTATCGCAGATGAATAATCTGCCTTTTTCTCTTTAACTCTCTGTATCTCCTTTCTTACTGTATTTTTTTTCTTCAATTTCCCTTTGAAGTCCCCTGTACCTGTTCTATTTTTTAGACTTCCTGTCTTCCTCCTTGAAGAAACACACAGATTCACTCTCAGTGTAGTTTTCCATCTGTTAAACAGTGGGATACATTATTTTCATTTTTGCTTTTAATTATAATTAAAAGCCATGAGGTAGGGAGTAGCTTCAGAGTGCACCGATTCTTGTCCTTCCTCCAGGACTTCACTGGTTATACTGATACCCAGAGAAAACCCTTTAATAAAATCTGTGGAGTAATTTAGCCTCTTGTATATTTTTGTATACTGATTAATAAATAACATAAATTGATGTTCAGTACATCTACTAGTCCAGTAGAGAGAAATAATATTCTTTTATGTTTGAAAGAACTACTTTATGAAAATCTTTTTGATAGTTAAATATGGCAAAGAATATTAAAATGTAGTGTGGCAGTATTAGCATTCAAATGCTTATCTAACTGGCAGGAAGAGAGCATTTATGTGTTTTTTGTGGGCAGGAAGTCAGAGCTGCAATTAGGTTCTCTTCTCAAAGACTCAAACCACACTAAATTCAAAAGAAAAATTCTTCTAATTTTAGCCTTTTCAGCTTAGCATTTTTTTGTGGTGTTGGACAGCGGCAAGTTAGTGAGTGAATCACACAGCATAACAGTACATGAAATCAAGAACAGATATACATCCAGGAATTAAAGCCATTTTGACATTCTTAGGTAGGTATTCTAATCCAATAGAGAAAACTTCATCCTCTTGCATTGCTTCCTGGCTGCCAAACACATTCCCATTTGACTAAACAATGTTGGTTCACTCATGTAGCTGAAATATTCTTCCTAAAGACATAAAGTGCGGTTTAACTATTTCAGATAATATGTAGGCTATGGCCCTTATCTAGCTATAATAAGCTACTTGCCATCCATCAGTAGAGCTATCCAAACATTAATGAGTTCCTTTCAAATCTGAAGATCAGTTAAGCTTTCATGTCAGTTATTCATAGCTGTATACTGATTTAGGAAAGTTGGTTTAAGAAAGTCTCCTTATTAGTAATTTCTTGTGTATTATAACTGAAAGTTATTGATAGTTAAAAGCAACATGTTTCAACAAGGACAATGGATTGTCTCTCAAAAATTTAATACAAAGCATGTAGCACTGCTTTTGATATCTAAGATGAAAATTTAACAAACGTTCAAAATTAAAGTAGTCCTTGAATGTATTTTTGAAAGTATGCAGACAGATAGATAAATACTAGTAAAAAGGTCAGTAAAGCAAATGCAAAAGGCGCCTCATTGATTTAACACAGAGGTGTTGAACTACATAATTAACATAGAGATGTAAATTCACGCTTGCTGGGAACTTCTGTTCCTAATTACAAAAACTCCAGAATAGAAATAATTTGGCCTGCAATATAAACTGCCCAAGGTTAAGCTTTCATCAGGAGTGTACAGTGAATTCTCATTTTCAGGCTTTAGGTTCCTAATTTGATTTTACACATTATAATCTATGTAGATATGATAGATTCACATCAACATAAAAATTTACTTGTGTTGCGGTTTTTTTATTAACTTTGCTATTTCTCAAACCTATAGAGAAATTGCCATTTCACATATAGCTTTAAAGTGTCTTTAAACAAGCTACAGTGGTGATGCTACTATTTAACAGAAATCTTTCTCATGCTTTTGAAACTTTATTTGGTATTGATGTAGTCACTTGCAGAATAACAATCAAAGGGGATCTTTCTGCTAAAGCAGAAATGTTGAGATTCTCTCATTATAAAAGAGCTGTGTCTCTTCCCCAGTACTCTTGTCCAGTCATTTTAGCTGTAGAAGCCAGAGCTATTTGTATTCAGCCCTTCTTAGCTTCTCTTTTCCCCTCTCTGGTTTCATTCATTGCAGAACCAAACACACGAAATCAGTGAATGACTCCTATTTCAAGTGACAATACATTAATTTAAAAATAGGAATATACAGCTATTTCGACAATCTAGATTTGGTATTCTAATCTAATAGAAAAGCTTTTATGCACTTACATTGCCTCTTGGCAGCCTAAACAAATATCCATCTGTGAGCTGAGATGCTGTTGAGGTCAGCATCTCAACTGCCATGATCATATGACTATGCCATTTACACTTCAATTTCAATATGTAAAACAGGTTCTCGGTTATAAAGGTAGTTCTCTTCCTAAAGTTTCCTTGGGTCCTGTGGTCACTAGAGATACAAACCAGGAGCAATAACAAGGAAAATGTAAAATGACCAAAAAAGAGGTCATTAATTCAGACCTCTTGTGGCAATGGATTAAGAACCATAAGACAACCCCCTGCAGCGCTACAGGCTGGGCACAGAGTGGCTGGAGAGCAGCCAGGCAGAAAGGGACCTGGGAGCCTAGACTGACAGGAAGCTGAACATGAGCCAGCAGTGCCCAGGTGGCCAAGAAGGCCAATGGCATCCTGGCCTGGATCAGGAACAGCGTGGCCAGCAGGAGCAGGGAAGTGATCCTTCCCCTGTACTCTGCATTGGTGAGGCCACACCTGGAGTATTGTGTTCA
>JAYRBT010000139.1:39788168-39803397 GCA_036023395.1 Myiotriccus ornatus
AGGTCCAGAGAAGAGCAACCAGGCTGGTGAAGGGACTCGAGCACAAGTCCTATGAGGAGAGGCTGAGGGAGCTGGGGCTCTTTAGCCTGGAGGAAGCTCAGGGGAGACCTCATCACTCTCTACAGCTACCTGAAAGGAGGTTGTAGCCAGGTGGGGGTTGGTCTCTTGCCCCAGGCAATCAGCAGTAAGACAAGAGAGCATGATCTTAAGCTCTGCCAGGGGAGGTTTAGGTTGGATATTAGTAAGAAATTCTTTACAGAGAGACATTGGAATGGGCTGCCCAGGGAGGTAGTGGATTCACCGTCCCTGGAGATTTTTAAGATTAAGATTAGTGCCATGGTCTAGTAAATGCAGTGGTGTCGGATCAAGGGTTGGACTTGATGATCTCAGAGGTCTTTTCCAACCCGCCTGATTCTGATTCTATGATCATTTTCCTAAACTACTCATTTGAAGCACTCCTACAGGTAGAGTAGATTTTTTTTGTCAGCTCCCATGAGCATTCTGTGAGTGCTGCTTTATGTCTCACATTCATAGATTTTACTTAACTTTAGCACTCAAATCAGCAACGAACATCAGCAGAATAAATGGAGACATAGGATTTGATTTATGACTACCCGACTGTCTAATTTTGCTGCAAAGTTGCATTAAGTATCATCTCATGAGCTTGCAAAACAATGTACGAAACACCTTCAGGATTGAATGTGACTTAATACACTCACCAAAATGTCATCAAAAGAAATACTTCTGAGACTATTTCCAGTGTCAGTTTAATCCCTAATCCTAATCTGTTACTACATCAAGTACAAATTAACACAGCAAAGCAAACCTCAGACAAGCTACCATTTTGTAGACTGAAAAGCAAAATTAAACAAAAATCTTGGAAACTTTATAAAGTTTACTAGAGATTTCTTGTTACTAGTTAATTTTATGTATAGAACATTAAAAACTATTGTGAAAGGCATCCATGGTTCTGGTTAAATTTGTTGTCTGAATTGGGAACATATTAAGCATATGCAATTTGCACTAACTTCTACTGTAATAGGCTGATAAAGTTTGTTGCTTTTCAAAAGGATATCTTACAGTTAAATACCTGTGTTCTATTGATGTCAGCAGAAGTTACTGAATATTCAGACTTGTAAATTATTCTTCTGCTGTCAAGACAATGCTTCCTTCACTAGTAAGGAAAACTGCAAAGCCTAGGTCCATATGTAGCCATTAGAATGTGAACCTCAGAAAATGCAATTTAAGGAAATGTAATAAAAAATACAAAGTTTATATACAGATGCTTTTTCTTTGATTAGTTTTACATCAGCATGAGAGGCCACAAAATATATAAAACTTCTTTTTGAATTTCAGTACTGTCTTCAGAATACTAAGGTGTTCTTCAAGCACCAGAGCAGTGTAGAATTCCCAGTGCAAAGAGATTTACAGATAAAAAATGACGGATAAGAAGATTAGAACTAAAATATATGCCATTTTTTGTAGAATATATAATGAAATCCCTATTAATATGTAGCCTTCACTATGAAGTTTCAGCATGGATCTCTCAGACTTTGCAGAGGATTTGAAAAATCTTTTTGGAGTAATTACATAAATATGCAAAGGAAATCTCTTAGTTTCCTCATGCTATCTGACAGAAGCTTACTGAAAATAACAAAAGAAAGAGAAGTCTGGAAGAAAGCTAACAATCAATTTTCTCCAGAATATGCACTGCACCTGGTGATGCTAAAAACCTAGAAGCAGGGAGCAATTCACCAAGCAGGAAATATTAGCCAGTGATGAAAGTTTATATGGGTTATTGAAAACTAAGGAGAATTATGAAGAACACCATAAGAATCTGACACATCCAGAGAAAATAAGTTCAGCAGTGGCTGATGAAATTCGTCTTCCCTACATGGGAAAGAGCACACACTGCAGTGAACGAATTAGAGTATCCTTTATGAACTGAGGGACTCTGAATTAGACATAGCCTCTCAGGACAAAGATCTAGGCATCACTGTAGGCAGCTATGTGAAGACATCTGCTTAAAATGTATCAGAGGTCAAAAAACTGAATAATATTTGGACCGTGCAGGGAATATTATGGAAAATATCACAATGTTACATAAATTGATGTACATCCTTACCTTGACTGTTAAATTCTATTTTGGTCAACTCTTTTGTGAAAATTGCATGAAGAGGAAAGAGAAAGGTTACTCAAGGGCACCTATAGTTTCCTCCTGCTTAGAGGGGAGAAAAGTAAAAAGAAATATGAAATTCTGAATAGTAATCAAAATCTCAACTGGATGTTCCCCTTTTTCAATCTTAATAAAGAGATCAACTAGAGATATGTTCTTTTATGAAAGTTATGGTTGGTCTTTAGCACTTAGCACCTTACATTTCTTTCGGTTTAAAATTTATGAAAGTGTATATTTAAATGCCATGGATTTTTTTTTTTCTATTTGTAACAAATATTTTTAAAGAACACAAAGGTAGAGGACATTAACTGCTGAGGATAATTACCTAGACTTCTGTCTGTGTGCTGTGCAGGAATATTTTTCATATTATGATGGCAGAGCTTTGCCAATTCAGAAGAGACAAAAAACAACCCATGGACAAAAAAACAAACCCAGTAGTCAAATGCTCCTGTAGAGCACTTTCTCAAATATAATTTCAAAGCACTGTACTACCAATTGCTGACAGAAATTTGAGCTGTTTAAGCCAGTGTGCACACACCTAACTTGTGTAGATTGAAGACTGAAGGATGGCTGGAAATAGGGTTTAGTTATTGTAATGGCTATTTCAATAAAAGACAGTTATTTGATAGAAGGACACAAAATATTTATAGTGGGAGATACAGTCACAATTATCTGGGCAATTAAACATCAGAACACAAAGGAAGATTAGAACAAAAATATAAGCCTTTTTTGTAGAATATATAATGAGATCCTTATTAATATGTAGCTTTCACTATAAAGTTTCAGCATGGATCTCTCAGACTTTGTAGAGGCTTAGAAGAAGAAGAGGAAAAGGCTCACAACCCCTCTTTCTACCTTTCTTGGTTTTCTTTATTTTAATTTTTCCTCTTTTTCTCCCTCAGTGTTTTTCTGTCCTATTTTCTTGAGTTAGAAATGTTGTTATTCTACAAAGGTGAAGACTTCTTGACTAATTCTGGGGTTTTTTTCGTTACTTCTACATAGAATGCTTTTTTTTTTTTTTTTTAATAATTTTCCTTGCTCTTTGTCTCTGAAGGTATTGATAGAGTTCCTTCTAGTCTTCATCTTCATCCTGGGAAAAATGCTACAACTCAGCCTTAAAGCAATATTAAAAACACATAAAATCTAAATATAATATAATTTATGTCTACCTTTTAGATTTCTAAGAAACATATTCTTAAATCACATGCAAATGCTAATAAGAAGGATTGTCAAGATTTGGTAGTCTTGAACGCTATCTATTTTAAAACTATAAAATAAAAATATTTTTCCAGATGTCTTCCTTAAAATATCATTATGTGCTGAGTTAGCCAAGTTTTACTGAACTTCAAAAGAATGTTGAAACGGCAAGAACGAAGAAAAGAGCTCCCTGCTGAAGTATGGGTAGAAAACAGACAGTCATAGGTTTCTGGGCATAAAAAGTATGAGAAAAATGTACGAGAACTGAGCTCTGCCCTTAGTTGCCTGGCAAGCTTTCATCTGATGGATAAATTAATTAAGTCAGTGTTGTGAACTGATTGTTAGACAGTTTTTGATTACTACACTTGCAGTAGTTCTTAAATATCAGGAAGTACAACAATTACATTGAGAGCAAAAGACTAAACAATTACAGTCTCATTTCCAAAGTCTTTTTATGGCTATTGTATGAAAATTAGTCAAGAATTATTAGATTGGTTATATAACTTTGTTGTGGTTTGAATCCCTCTCTTTTTCCATTGTACAGTGCTATAAAGTGCTAAATGTAGCTAAGGGATAAAGTAGAAATTTGGACATCATCTTCATGGCAATGACTCCCTTTTTCTCATTCTAAGATATATTATTTAACCAGTACTTTTGCTGTTAAATATGTGTAAAAATGATTGTATATAGTGTTAGTTTGAGTAAGACAGATTCTCTGCATAGTCAAATTATGTCTCACTGAAGTCAAAAACTCTTATATTCACAGTAAAAATCTTATCAATCAAATATGAAAAGAAATTTTGATTCATTTTGATAAAATCTATTCCTTATGAACCAACCCATCTTGACTAACACCAGCTACATAATCTTCCTTCTCATCTTTGATAATCTCTGTAAAACTTCAGTGTTTAACCTGGCACCGTTGACAGGTCACAAGCCCATACTTAGAAAGACTTGCCAATTGATTATTTCACATATACACGATACCTCTTTGACTGTGGACTCCAAAAATTCCAGCCCAATCAATTCCTGCACGTAGGGGGGGAAAGTTTGCTATTTTCATTCAGAGAACTCATCAGTTAATTCTTTCAAAACTCTTCTACTTTATCTGACATTCTGAATTTAAAATGATGGGTTTAAGAACTGTGTTAAACATTAGCTCTAGTTACTGTTGACAAGGAAGATATTTCATTACCATGATCATGTACATCATGTGCTTTCTACCTAAGTACAGAAAGAAACTAATTTTTGATAATTCATATATTTTTATCTGTTATGTTTCACTGTGATGACCACAGGTTTTTTTCCCTTGTATATTTTCCTGCTATCTTTTTTTGTAATGCATGTTTCTTTTAATTGTCAATTTTTTCCTAATTATCACTAATAGTTTCAGTTTCATATCAATTGCCTAATGTGTTCTTCTTGTAACTGGTTTTGATTTCATTAGTGTCTGTTTTTAAGGAACCAAGATGTGTATATTTCTCTTTCAGACTTCACATTTAGTGTATGAGAATTAAATATCTATAGTCACACAGTCTGTACTTTATGATTTATTTGGCATGGTGAATGATCATCTACCTTCCTAAGCAGTTGTTTTTAGAAGACTAATTTATACTTAGAGCTTTTATTGTTTTAGAAAGAATTTCACAGAGTGCAGGCAAGCAGAGAAATATCTTCAAAGTAACCAAGATTTTTCTCAAAGGAGTAGAGTAGAGTTTATTGAAGATCAAAAAAATTCAAATCTATTAAAAGTGACTCTATGTGATAGAAATCTACTGGAGAATTACATGAAAGTGGTAGTAGCAACTTCTGAAACATGCAAGATAAAGCTGGAAAATAAGCTGAACCTCAAGCTGCCATTTATTTTCCAGCTCAGTGATGTCACTGAGCCTGTCACAAACTGTGTTGCCTTGCACATGGGGGCTGGAAGCCTCATATGGTAAATCCTTGTTCTCCCTTTGATTCCTCCATACCTTATCAGAAGAGAAATGCACACATACAACTATGCATAATACAAGGCAGTATTATTTAACAGAGCGCTCCTGTGACATACACAAACCACTCATTTCTTGTTAATATGGCAACAGCAGAAAGTCTCCAGAGGGTTGTCCAACCCTATAATGAGAGGCCTGTGTTATGTGCAGTTCTGTACTCTCAGAAGTGGCCATGGATTCATCCCCTGCTGTGAAATTTGGCTGCTGCCTGAGGCCCTGTGGAAATCATGTTTCTTGCTATGCCCGACCACGTGCAAGCCTCCCTGCTGAGAAAAGCAAGGAAATTTGCTGAACTGCATTCATCTATTTCTCTCCCTCACCATCTGAGACAGAGAGAAAAGGATCTGCAGGGCAGTATTTCTGTCCTAATTTTTATTTGTGAGGGGGAAATAGGAGGGTCATCAGTACATTCCTGAAGATGTGCTGGCAGCAGAAGTCAGTAAGGAACTTGATTTCAGGACAGTCAGGCACTAGGCAGATAGAGCAGAAACTACCATCTCAGCAGCTATGAACACAATTGAAAGGACAATGGAAGGAAGCCTTGAGTATTCCCTTTACCTCAAGAGGTTCCAAGACCATAGTGTAGGGGAAAAAATGAAAGGTGTAATGTGGATCACCCCTGCTCTTGTTATGATGTGCCAAAATCAATTAAAGAGTAATAGTCACATGCCTTTTTTTTATATGGTTTATGCATCTAATCTGATGTAGTCCATGTCTACCCTCTAATTTTTTATCTGGGAGATGAGTTCCAAGATCAGTGAAATGTTAGGGACCAAATTCTAAAGAGAAGGCTGTCAAACTATGTTTTTGAAAACACAAAATAATTGCATACACAAATACTGTGCAGAAAAGGGTATCTTATATAGTGCGGTGCTGAAGTGTGTAGAAAACAACAGTAAATCAGAAAACTTACTAGATCGCTCCAAAGTGAACAAGGTTATTAGATCTTGAATGGAAAGCATGTTCAGTATTTGTTGGGGTCAGAGGCTGAATAACACTAAACCTGGAATGAGAGAAACAGGATGTTAGACATGTATAAATGGAAACCGCTTATGAGAACACAGTTGATGTGATGGGGAGGCAAAGGTAATTTTGTTTGCTTTGTAGTCTTCTTCTTAGCTCTAATGCTTCCTGTTAAAACCTGCGAAGAGCTTGGCTGGCACAAATAGTAAGTGTATTGAAGTTAATTGAGTTGTCATAGTATATAATGATTCGAACTGGTCAAAGGAGAGATAAAACATGGCAGATAATGCCAATAGCAATGTTTTAATAAAACTAAGGAAAGGTAACTTTTGCATGCAGGCAAAATACATGCTTTTTTTGTTTATTCAGTTGTCCTACAGAATTAGGGAAAAGCAAGCATCAAGACAAGACTAGGGAGAGCATTACAGTGGTCTATAGCTGGAGAGAGATCCTTCACAAATCAGAAAACTTAAGTTTCTCTCACTTATTATAGTGAGAGAAAAGAAGGCACTATGTAAATACACATTAAGACATGCAGTGAATGATTTCAAATGGACTGGAGAGAGAGGATCACAAGAAGACAATGCAGAAGCCAAGGGTTCCTTTCTCGATGATTCAGAAAGGAGGAGTGTCTGTTATAAAAAAAAAGATTCAAGAAAGAACAGAAAACAAATTGCTACAAGAAAGTAGAAGACAGTGGCATAATAAGAAGAATCAAATAAGAGAAGGGTTTCAGTTTTATGTGTCTCTCTGTGTTTAGCCACGTGTTTAACACAAAGAAATAGCTACTAGTGTTTCTGCATATGTGTGTATATATGTATATATATATATGTACACAGGTGCAGTATAGGTGCTTTCAATATAATTCTTTTGTTTCTGTTGAGAAATAATGATGAAGCATAATAAATTTTGTAAGCCATAAGACATTACGTTTGCAGATTGTTCTGTTACAGTACGTATATATACATACATACACTACTATGGATCTTTTAAGTAGAATACTGTATTCTCAATGTATTCAGCAAATAAAGCTTGTGACCTAGTTCCAGACTGTTGAGTGGTAACATTTGTGGAAATCCTATACGATTCTATATTATGCCTTTTTGTAATAAGGAATTACTAGAAATTCTTTTGTTTGTGGCAGACTGCTGGGTGCACAAAAAAGAAAAAACAAAACAAATCACAAAATGAAATGTAAAATGTAATTTGGTTTACATGTTATCCTCATAATAGTTTGGACTTAAAATATTTAGAATTATATGTGTATATAATCAAACTGCTTTTGAAAACCATTATATTTCCTGGTTCATATGAGATGATAAAATATTAATTTTATTTTTCCCCTTTTTATGTTTTTTTTTTTTAATCAATTGATTATGTGAAATCATTCCTTAAACTCAAGAAATTGTCAATAACAAGATTAACCTTTGTTTTGAGTCGGGGGAAAAAAACAAACCATATTTAAATGAAAAGGTTTTATATGGTGATTCCAAATAGGTGAGGCAAACAGTAGGTGGATAAGACAATGCAACTAATGCAGAATAGTCAAGTGCCTTAAAATTGAGCTTAAAATATAAAAAGGGAAATAAAATTACTCTTGTCAGCAATTGCAAGAAAGTGGAAAAAAACACTTAAAATATTCCTAGAATCCAGTAATTCTAGAGTATATTTATATAGTTGATATGCAGTATTCTGAGTTTTTACCTCCCTAGAGTCTACTTCATTTATACCACATGAACAAAAAAAAGCTAAAACCATCTTCATTAGCACTTAAAACAACATTTTATCACACCAATTGTCAGCCTGACTGTAATAACTGCATTATATTTTGCTTTTTTTTGTTTAAATTAAGAGTTATATATGAATATTGACTAGTAAACAGTACTGCAGCATTCCCAAAGATAGTAAGCTTTTTTCCCTTGTTATTTATTAACTATTAGTATAATGCTTCGTATTGTTTGGCCAGTTTTAAACTGCTCTATAAAATAATTTGCTGCAGCCTTTCTCAGTGAATTTTTGCTATCTCAGGTGAATGATCTGCAGGGATGTTAAATTCAATTGCATAATATAAGAGACGAAGGGCACCATGTCACTGTGAACCCCACTTTTTCATAGTGTTTTGGTTCAAATTTTAGAGAGAACTCAAGAACATTTTAGGTAACAGTGTAGTCTGATTGTATAGTTTTTATTTGTGACTTTGGAAATAAATTGCAATGTGGGAAAAGCAGCTGAAAGCATGGATAAAAGTCAAATGCAGGATTATTGTAGACCCTGTCAAAATAAATGGTAGAATATTTTTTAGTATGTAATTAAATGTCAAGATTTGTGAGTTAATGGAATTTCTGTAGTCACATCAAGGTCAGACGAGCAATTACTGTTTATGAATTATCTGAAATCTTGTATAGCCTCTTCTAGCTAGTCTTACAGCATCTATTTATATTAGACATCTTTGCCATTTCTGTTGTTTCTCCCCCATAGTTTCTGTTAACAGAAATGTGGTGCATTTTGTCAATTCTGTAGTTGTTTGCAAAACCTTCCTTTATTTCACTGAAGTGCTTGCAATTAGCCCACTTCTCCCCATTGAGAAGCATCTTTGTAATAACAGCTTTCCTGGCAGAGCTTTTGTTAGGGAGATTTTAAAATCAAGAGTCTACAAAGGTTGGGAAAAATTTAATCATACAAAAGTTCAGCAAATCCCTTTCAAGGTCATATCTGCTAAGATTACATAGATTTTCCACTTCAGCAAACGGTAGAGTTTAGCATTTTTAGGGATGAATTCTGAGTGATAGAATTAATAAAATAAACCAATTCTGGTAGAAATTGTTTGCTAAACTCAAAGAAAAGCCTAGACTCATCCCCCCACCTCCCACCACCCCACCCCCCCACGGTCTTTAGTGGGGTTACCTTTCTCCCCCACGCAGCCTCTTGTATCACTTTCTTTGAAGTCGTTCACAGCGTTTGCTTTGACAGCCACTGGGTGTGGGAAGCATAAGGCTATAGCAAGTATCTCCATAGCATAATCCGCCCAGTCACTGTTGGTCACTGATCCAGCTGCATGCAGCAGCTTAGTAGTCAAAGGGCATGGTAATTCCCTCCTTCTGTCTTTTCTTTCTTCCAAAGCAAAATCTTCACCTGGTGTTTTTGATTCATGCATTCTAATTATGATGGCTGCCATCATCAGCCCTGTGGGTGACATTAGAAATTCTCTGAGCCAACAGCTAATACCACAGCTTGTTAAGCGACCATGTCAGCCTGATTTTAGGGCCCATTTTGCAGTTCACCACAGGCCTATCTAAAAGCATCAGGAGTCTCCATCTAGCAGGACAGGCTCATTGTCTTTCTAAATGTCTCCTTCTGATAAGCAGATCCAAATATGGTTCATTCACTGTGGATTTGAAGGCACAGTGGGGAACTTGGCTCACATAGTGGATGCAACAAAATGCTTAATATTTTCACTTGGTATAGAGCTAAAGAACCCAATTTTCAATTTCAGGATACAAACATTTACTCCCTGATCAAAAGTTTGAAATTTAAATCAGAAATCTTCAAAAGCTATTCTAACTCTCAAAGGAGCAGGTTTTCCCATACTTAGTACAAAGAGGAAAATCCTGGGTTAGTATCAGAGTTTGAGCACACAGAATTCACATGATGACCAGAAGTATCCTTTGTTGCCTAAAGATATTGTAGAAAATTTTTCTCTGAATAACTTTATGTGAAGTATATGATTCTAGTGACTGTGAGGTTAGTAACAGTGCTATGAATACTGCAGTCTGATCTGCCTTGCAAACTGTGTTTCTTTTTAAATAAGAGCTACAAATACATATTTGTCTATGCTGCCTCATATATTTCTTTTTAATGTTTTGTCTAACTCAAGCTTTGGCAATAGAAGGCAGTGAATATCCTTTAGTTGCAGGAAATGAGAATTTTACAAAAGCTATACTCTTGTGACTCTCTATATTTAACTGACCCTCTGATTTGCAAACTATTATTTTTTATAGATAGAAACAGAGCTAAGTTTTCTCTAACTTCACAGGCATTTTTTTAATCAGAAAGCAAATAGATGGACTTTTCTGTGGCATAAATCCACAATTATAATATTAACACAACAGTTTTTGTTCTTTAAGAAGAAAATCAGTTATTTACCAGTGAGGTATGTAAAAGTGCTTGTCTTGCAGAACTATCAGTTTGAACCAGTATGCATATGAAAAGAGCTAATTTAAGAAATCCACAGGAAATTAGAGTGGCTCTTTTATTATCAACATCCATTTCCTAAATACTGTGTTGCTTTTGGCTTATATTCCACTGACCTATAATAATGATGCTGCAGACTTATTTCATCTCTTCCTAAGTTGGCAAACTGGCAGCTATGCCAATCTGTAAGCTTCCTTACAGAGATAACTAAGCCCATTCTGTTACAGAAAAATCTAGCATTTTGTAGCCTGTGTTCCCTTAGTGATTGTTCTTTAATGTGTAACATGCTATTGGAAAACTTATTCCTCCTTGTAAATTCTCAAATGATTTATAGGAAGAAGGTATTTCCAATATATATCATAGTTGCACTTTGGCTGACATGTATATTTTTCCATTTTTAAAGTGTAAGTTCTCTATTGTAACCAACTATCTGAGACAAAGCTTTGTGGCTGCAGAAGACAATAAAAAAAATATACAGACTTGATTGTGATAGGTAGGAGTTACATTGCACAAAATTTATGTATCTCTCTAAATATTGATTTTAACTGAACAGGCAGAATTTCCATTCTCTTTATTTTCCATTCACTTTTTCTTAAATATGTCTGGAAGACTTTTTAATATGGTATAAAATTGAGACAGATACCGAAGTACAAGGTGGAGCAAAAGCTGTGCTTGTGGAACTACACCAGTCTACGTGAATTTAAAAAATTGAGGTGGGGTAGATGTCTAAACTTAAATAAACAGCACAGGATCACTCAGAAGGAATATAATTAGTACCATCATGTGGAATGTACAGTAAAACCAAGGGATCAGCATGGGTTTATGAAAGGCAGGTACTGCTTGACTAACCCCGTCTCCTTCTCTGACAAGGTGACCAAGCTAGTGGATGAGAGAAAGGATCTGGATGTTGTCTTACCTAGATTTTAGTAAAGCCTTCAACACTAATTAGCACATTTTCCTGGAGAAACTGGCTGTTCATGGCTTGAATAGGTACACTGATATGTAAAAAACTGGCAGGATGGCCAGGCCCAGAGAATGGAGTTACATCCATCCGGCAGCCGGTCATGAGTCATGTTCCCCAGGGCTCAGTTGGGGCCAGTCCTGTTTAATGTTTTTATCCATGATCTGGATGAGGGGATCAAGTGTACCCTCAGCAAATTCACGGATGGCACCGAGTTGCGCGGAAGTGTTGATCTGCTGGAGACTAGGAGGGCTCTGTGGAGGGATCTGGACAGACTGGATCTATCAGCCAAGGACAGCGGTAGGAGGTTCAACAAGGTGAAGTGTTGACTCCTGTATGTAGGCCAACAACCCCTGCAGCAGTACAGGCTGGGGGAAGAATGGCTGAAAAACTGCCTGGCAGAAAAGGACCTGGAAGTGCCGGTCAAAAGCTGACTGATCATGAGCCAGCAGCATGCTCAGGTGGCCAAGAAGCCCAATGACATCCTGGCCTGTATCAGAAATAGTGTGGCCAGCAGGACTAGGGCAGTGATAGGCACTGTTGAAGCTGTATCTTAGGCCCCTCACTACATGAAAGACCTTGAGGTGCTGGAGCATGTCCAGAGAAGGACAACAAAGCTGGAGAAGTCTTATGAGGAGCAGCTGAGGGAGATGGGGTTGTTCCATATGGAGAAAAGGAGGCTTGGGGGAGCCCTTATCACTCTCTACGACTGCCTGAAAGCAGGTTTTAGCAAGGTGGGGATCAGTCTCTTCTCCCAAATAACAAGCCATAGAACAAGAGGAAAAGGCCTCGAGTTGTACCACGGAGGTTTAGATTTTGGATATTGAAAAAAATTTCTTCACCAAGTGGGTTGTCAGGGATTGGAACAGTCTGCTGAGGGAAGAGGTTGAGTCATCACCCCTGAAAGTATTGAAAGATTTGTTGATGTGGCACTTTAGGAACCACCACAGTGGTGGACTTGGCAGTTCTGGGTTAATGGTTGGACTCAGTGCTCTAAAAGGTCTCTTCCAACTTAAATTATTTTGTAATGAGATATTTTGTGGGAGTGAGAAGACAGCAATTTGTTCCCACTCTGTGGTATAGAGCTGCTTTCAGAGAATTGCATTACATAGGATCTACTGACGTGGTTTGTTAACCTTAAGCTTATTTGAATTTTATTGACTCTCATCTACACAGGGCATAACAGAGCTTAAACTTAAGTCCAGCATCATTTTCTTTTTTTCATTATCCTAAAATATAGACCATTTCTTACACTTATGAAAGAATCTTCCATCACTGTAAATATTTTTAGATTATGATTAGGAGTTAACACAGTTAATTCCAAAGTGAATAAGACAAAGTACTCTGGCACTGTTATTTAAGGGACAAGCAAATGGACTTCACAGAGGACAACTCCAGTCAGCATGCCATTAAAAAGAGCAAAACCCCAAAATTATGATAAATCACATTTTTTCTTCATTTGTTCTCATGTGCGAACTCTTAAAACTTGTATTAGCAAGTCTAGTATATTTCCATATGACTTTCTATGAGAGGAATATTGGTGATGATTTCAGTACTTGTGGACCAGTCTGCATGCTGTCAATCAAAGTATCCTGTTTGGATTTTGTTATCTCCCTCCATTCTTTCCAGCAGGCTGCAGGCTGCTTTCAGGTCTCAGAAGATATAAGCCTTTCCTTTAAAAATAACCAAGAGCTTAGCAATGAATAGTATTGCTGCCTCAATTCCTTCCATTATAACATCCTGCCTAATGCTTTTCACTTTACTTTTCATTTCCTTTGTAGTGCTGAGATCTGGGAAAATTAAGATCTGTGGTACTCCATATTCAAGCATATATTTGAGACTTGCAGCTTGCAGCATTCTCACGTGATCTCTGCTATTAGTGAATGTAAAAACAGTTTCTAGCCATCTCCCTCTTCCTATTTCCTGAACTAATAGATCAGTGGGAGAAATTTTCCATGCATAATGTGAAGAAAGAGCAGCTTAGCTTAAGGATTTTTTGGTTTACCATTGATCGGAGGAGATGAGGAGAATCCAGAAATTTTGTAGCTTTTTTTTCTAATTACTTTCTGCCTGGACTTGTCTCTGGGAATAATATTATACTCTTTCTGGTGAAGATGCTGGCAAAGAGCTATCAATTTCTTCTAGAACCTGATTATGATGAGTTAGCAAAACGCACAGATGATTGTAGAAAAGTAATATAAGCATTGTATAAGAAAACTTTACGGGGGAAAAAAAAAATACCGTGAAGCATTCTGGTAGCTTACTTATCAGCCACAGGAAACTCACTATTACATTAGACTGTTATCATTAAGGCTAATGAGAAGGTATCAAAGGTGACTCTAGAGATCGCCATAACACGTGCAAGTACAAAGTGTAATATTCTTTAGAACTGGAGGATCAGAGGGTGTGACAGCTCTTTACAGTATATCCTGCTTTCTGTAAAATACATAGTTAGCACTGAAAAATCAATTTTAGTAAGAAGACCAATATTTTTTTCTAAATGTGCATGAGTTCAGTATCCATCTGATTCTGTTTGGGACTCCTAAATGATTTCACTCATACAACTCATAAAATGCCTTATGTCTTGTTGCTGAAAAATCTCACAGTACATGAACTATATATCTTTTGATTAAAACCAAATCTGAAGATATTTTTCTGGCAATATACTTTATCTGCTCCAATCCCTAGACATTTTAGTCTGTAGGATCAAGACAAAAGACATAGATAGTCCATAACACAGTCTGAAATGTGATGATGGGGTCTCAGTATCCACAGCTGAACTTAACAAAAATCAAATCTACTCTTACAGAAACACAATAGTATGAAGACATAGCCATAGCTTCTTCTGTTTCATGCAAGTTTATTTACCCATATTGGTAAATTGGAGACTGTCTTATAAATTGTAGGAAATCTGAGAGAAATTAGAAATGCCCTTGATGGGTCTCTCAGCACCCAACAGTATTGGGAAGAAAACTCTTAGGAAGAAAATCACAGCTCTTTTATATTTTTTATCATTTTGTATTAATAAACACTCTTCTCAGCTGAGAAGAAATTGTTGTAACTCTGATTTTTAAGTCAGAGATGCTTTTGCAACTCTGCTGAACATTTTTAGCCATGGAATGATTTGTCCTTAATTCCTAAAAATGACATTTCATTTTTGAACTTAGTATGTATGTGACAACATTTCAGAAGTTGAAACAGTGAAAGATATATTATATGCAGTGAGAAAGGACCAAAAACATATCTGTTCTTTCCAAACATAATGAGGTCTGTAAAAAAGCAGCTCATCAAAGATGTAAATGTAACTGAATTACCAAGTTCTTATTTTCTGAGTAGCAGCAATTAAGTAAACTTGAAACTAGTGGCTATAATCCTCAAGATTGGATCTGATTAATAAAGCAAGCGATAGCCTGCTGATTCTAAAGTAAAAAGCTAAATAAATACATGTTGCCATTTTCAGCAATAAAGTAATAAGCTGTTTAGACTAAATGTCATTGTCATAAAATAATGTTAGAAACAGTGTCAAACACACTCAAAAAAATATGAGGTAAAATAGGATGCCTTTCCAACAAATGTATCAACAATTTGAATCAGAGTTAGGATGACAGATATCATAACAAATTATTCACGGCATATTTAAATTATGGCCTAACTATAATGGCCAGTCTTTGCGAACGAAGAACCGGGGAAGGTTTTTACACCTTCCAGCCTGCGCATTGGATTTTTTAGGTGAGTTACAGTGTGCGC
>JAYRBT010000139.1:39807922-39825859 GCA_036023395.1 Myiotriccus ornatus
GCTGGATGTGGCACTGAGTGCCATGATCTAGTAATCACAGTGGGGTTGGATCAAGGGTTGGACTTGATGATCTCAGATGTCCCTTCCAATCTAGTTAATTCTATGATTCTATGATTCTAATCTGTCTTCTTTCACTTTAAAATCATTTGTCCTTGGCATATTGCTATCTCCCCTTATAAAACTTCTTCTACTGGAGAAAAAGCTAGTTGTTACTATTTGTGTGTCTTCAGTGAACTGAATGGATCCCAAATCCCACTTAAAGTTCCAGTTTTGAACTTGTTTGGATCTACAGTTTGATTTCCTAACTGTAGCGAGGGATCTTCAACTTCCTTTCTAGGCAATTTAATAAAACTCTTTATTGTCAAATTCTCCTTTATTCTCCAAATAAAACTCATCTGTGCCTCTAAAAGCAGATGGGGAAATGAATATTCTGAACTATAATTATTCTTCATAAACTCCCAGAAGAATTGCTGTTGATGGGTTATCTCCTCTATTAGGTAGAAACAGTAAGATGTCTGCAGTGTTCATTTTTTCATATATTTACTTTGTTCCAAGCAGTCTGTTTTATTTAATAATGTTGCCTTCTTGGCCTCTCTACTGTCCCATGGGTTACAAAATCTGCCTTTTACTCATTCCTTTCAAGATCTGAATGTAGTGATCTCATAATCTATCAAGGAAATATTTAATCCATTTTTTTTTTATTTAACCTCTCATGCATGATGCATGATTTAATGAAATGAAGTATTTATTTCCAGGTTATTTTAAGTATTGTTTTTCTCCAAATGTTTTACTAAACAGAATTATATCAGCCTAAAAAATCAAGGAAATCAATAACATAAATAACTTTTCAAAGGCAGACATTAAAGTGTTCTATCTCCACTCTAAATTCAGATCTTTTTTTCCAGCTGTTAGGCAATTTGTTCAGTTTTCTTCCTAACCCATACACTATCTACACAAACTAACTTACTTGATCTAGATGACTACTTCTGGGAAAAATTCACTGTTCCTAATCCAGAAAAACAAAAACCAAAAAAAACCATGAGATTTCTCATTTGGGGATGCTGCAGTTTTCTAGTCAAACTGCATTAATAGAGAAATAGATGTAGCTAAAAAGAACTTGTACAACTTTTGAAAATGAATCTCAGTTGGTCTTATGAGCTCAGAGCTTTGCACTACATTGCTACACAGTGTCTTGGAGTTTTCTCACGTCCAATCACCTTGATCTTAAGGCCACATGTACCCATGGTCTGTCTACAGGCATTTGTGTAGATACATCCTCAGCTTCGCACTTTCCTCCATTTCTGCTACCCTTCTTTCCCTCTCTTTGAAGATCAGGCTATACGCTTCTTTTTTTAATGAAGCATGAAATTCTCTCTTAGTCACTTGAAAAGGGGTACTGGGAATTTACAAACTGTTGTGAGACACAGTTCTTCACTTTGCTTTCCTAATTCCTATCAACTCAATCTTAATTGAAAGAGCAGGTATTTCATTCTTTCACACACACAAATATATCCATATTTATCTTTCTGTGAAAGTTATTTGCTGCTCTCTGAAAAGACCTCACTCTTTAAAGCTGGTTTCCATATATTGCATTTTCTAGGTCACTGAGACCTCATTAGGTATTTCAGAGCTATGTTTGCAGATTCCTAATACTTGTAAGCCTTAACAAAGTATTCTGCCCAAATACTGAAAAACAATTTTTAAGCTTCACTCACATGGCACGTAGTTTGCTGTTATTTTTCATTACACATCAATATACCTGTAAATCTGGAATAAAAAGCCTAGCCAGAATGTTTATGGCTTAATAAAAAAATAAAATCCCCAGATTATGACATTTTAGAAGGATTAAGACCTGAATAGTGCAACTCAAATTGAGTATACTCTTACATTGTACATTACAATTTACCTTTGAGTTACTTTATTAATTTATAATACCCTTTCTAAGGTTAGTTTCAGTAAATTGCATAAATACTGAGGGCACATTTGGAAGTCAGCTTTCAGTCAAACACTTTACATTACAAATCCAAGCTATAAACACTTTTCAGGATACATAGCAATTTTATAGTTCTCTGGTCATCAAAAATATACGTTTGTGAATATGCTATAATTTATAGAGGAACTTTCTCCACGGTTGCAGTTGCTGAACATTAAATCCAGAATTTAGATTGTCTTCTGAAATGGTATAGTCCCTATAGAATTGAAACTACACCATGTAAAAAATTTTCTCTCTTCAGACTTTAATCAAAGATGAAAAGGATGAAACAAACAGTCACCGTGGCCATTCAACAAAACTGGGTATTGTACATTCAAGAATGGCACCAGGAACCCCCAGGGGGAAGTGACAAGATGAGACTAGGAAATGTTTGTGACTAACAGGATACAAAAAGTTCTTTCACTTTCTAATGTAAACAGGTTCAAATTAGCCATAGTATAGCATTTCCCCTGGGAGCCACCTAAATATTTTAACAGAAGGGTTACAGAAAGAGGACTGAAAATTTACCAAGTCTTCTAGTGCCCAACTACAGGTAAAAAAATTTATTACAGTTCTGTTCTGTTGGTTTCAGAGGTTTGTAGATAATTTATATTTCTGAGTTTCAGCATGACATTGAAAATGGAAGCTGTTGCAAAAGCAACTTAAATTTCAGAGGCAGTTCATAGTAAAGGTATCTCTTCATAGCACTAACTTTCAACTACTTTAATATAGAACAGATTACATTTGTTTATACTACCTGCTATCATCAAAGAACAGAATTTAAGCTAAATATCATTGTCCATTGCTCTCTATTCATCTTAAAGCATAATTTTTTTTTATTGTATAGCAACATGGTGTTTTGGAAAGTATACAGTGCTAACTCACAGAAATATTTAAAGTACAATGCAGTATCATGAACTTTAATTGAACTCATCAGATTGCTAACTAAATTAATTTAAAAGTTCACATACAATTACGTGAATGAAAATATATGTTAATTTATATTTATTGACAATACCTAATTCATAAATATGGACAAGGGAATTTCTATGATTCAGTAATTCTTTCTGGAATCTTGTGTTTGAAAATGTATTGACTGTTAAAAGCGTGTGATCAGCCAGTGTCAATCTGTAGCAAAGGATTTTGTGATAAGTACTTGGTATTACTTAAAAATTCATCTATGTCATCAGAAGGGCTGGATATTCTGATGGTGGTAGGTAGCCATATTTCTGGATGCACACAGAAGAAGCTGAAATCAGGTCCAAGCTGTGGTTCTGTAGGTCTTGTATGAATATCAAAAGCTCAAATTGTATAGTAAAGAAACAATGCTCTTGTAAACCTGAAATGGAAATCTCTATGAATCTCATCTTGGTTACACACAAGGGGGGTGTATTCTCCACTGAAGTCTAATGGGATGTGCATCGAGGGGAGAATAATATGCACCATTGCCTTGTTCACTAACAGGTGAAGGGCAATATAGATGAAATTGGAGAACTAATGGGCAAGGCAGTTCCCATTAGCATATACACTGCATTTTCACATTTGCAACAAAGTAAAGGCAAAATATTGGCATAAACCAAGGAAAGATTAAGTCTAGGACCTGCTGTCTACATGATGTAAACAACTTGACATGTGAGTCTTTCAAGTGCTGGTTTATCACATGAGTGGCTCAAATGATTACTTTTTTAGAATCTAACAATGAGAGAACCTGAAGGACCTGCACACCATATCAGATATTGTGTAAAAGAAATGTTGAACTGTATGAATTTGGAGATACAGCATGAAGTTGTCATTATTTTGCACATTTCTAGCAAATGACTGAAGGAAGCCACCTGATTAAAGGAGTAGAGTGTCGTTTTTTTGCCAAAAGATAGATAGATCCGTCATTAAATTGAGCGATCAACATTTAAAACTTCAATCATTTCAAGGCTTATATCAATGATTTTTTAGCATTGTAGGTTTCAAAGGTTGACAGGCACATTTTCTTTTCTTCCAGTTCAGGTGTAAAGTGTTTTTTTCATTCCTCCATAGATATTCAAGGATGAATTGCTCTTAAATGTGGCAATTCAAATACATGCCATATGATGTTTTAAATGTGTTTCTGAAACTTTTTAATATTGTGAATGGATCTTTGATATGTGCCATCTGGACAAACACATATTTTTATCTGTGTGCTCTGTAAAAAAAAAAAAAAGTACCTATTTCCAAATGGTCTTTCAAAACTGCTGATCAAAGATAATTATGCTTATAAATTAAAACATCCTCAAAAGATATTTGTATCAATATAAAGAAAATATCATATACTGCTCTAAATATGAAACAAACATATATAAGACGAGTTTTATTACTTCTATTGAATAGTTCCAGAAGGCCTTTAATTTACTTGGTTAGCAATGTATCTGTGAGAAGCCAGGAGTCAGATATCTTTCCTTTGTTTATTAGAAATAACAGAATAATACCTGCATAGGAATTTTAGTATTCTTTGATATCCATTAAATTTTGTGAGTTTTTCACCTACAAGAAAATTTAGATGTAATCATCTATTTTATGTTTGCCTTCTAGTAATCCAATATGTTTTCCAAAGATCTTTTCAAGAGGTAACAAGAATAAATGAAAAGTTCCTTGGTCAGACCAAAATGCTTATTGTTCTCACTTAGTATACTACGTCACTGTAGCAGTGCTCAGTCATTTTCATTCACTATGGACTTGAATGCCAGCACTCTACAGTATCTAAAATATCTGTCTACTGGCAAAACCTACGTAATCATGGTTAACACAATTCCTCGATGTTGTTAGTCAACATAATACACGGTGTATAGACCTCTAAGACTGTGAATCTTTTGACTATAGATCTGTTCTATAATTGCATCTCTGCATGCATTGTGAGAATGATGATGGAATGAATTATTTTACACAGTGAATTTTCAAAGAAAAGGACTGATTTTAACTGGATTTTATTTAATAATATGTCACCAGATTACCGTTAAAATATTTTTCATTTAAATATAAATGATATTAAAAAAAGAAGCAAATCTGAATCCTGATTTAAACAAACAAATTTCATTAAGATTTTAGCAATACATCCAACTTTGGAAAACCACTGTTGCTTAAGCTGTAGTAAACAAATTCTTGAAATAAAAACTCCCTAAAAAGATTAATTTTATTTTTTAATAATTTTAATTTCTATTTATGTTATTATTCCTTAGCTAGAAAAAAAAATCAGCGCAAACTTATATGGAGATATTTTAATTATTTGGGGTTATTTTTTGTTCTGTGTTGACATTTTAGGCAGAGAAAGATATGTTTTGCTAGATTAGGTTAACAGGAAGAACTGTAATCTGTATTCTATACTATTTTTAGCAGCCAAAATTATTACTGGAAAATAATGCTGCACAGAAAAACTTGAACAATTGTGTTGCTCTATAACACAGAGATGGAAGATTTGTGAGGTAAAAAACCCCAGCATTCCTGGGTAAGCTTTCAGAGGCACTAAAACCCCCAAACTATATTTTATTTTTTGCTAAACATTGTGGGAGTCTAGTTATTGTTGTGCCTTTGGAGGACAATATGTTCACAGATGTGTGAACCTATTGTTTTGTTCTCTGTTCATGTAGCCAAATCACTTTCTTCACAGAAACTAAAGAAAGGTGCAGGCAGGATATCCCCTGATATCTTTATATAGGTCTACTTTTAGACCTATTTGTTTTTAACTCCCTATGCAACATCTGTCTACCTTATCCAATATTATTACTAAATACTAATAATTTACTGTGCCTAAGGGCAAATTCAAATTGCGCAAAGCAGGAACAGGTTCTTATCACCATACATTATGAAGGCTTCAGCGAAAGCTTTTCTAATACTACCAGGCTGACCACTAATATTTCCAAGCTCTTTTACTGATAACAAAAATAGTTGTCCTGGTCATGGTGAGCAAAGAGAAGCTGCTGATGGTTGGCACTGAGCAGATGCAGCGGGTGGGGGCTATTCAGGCAGGTACCCTGGTGCCAAGGAGGAAAATCAGGGAGGGGGTAAGGAATGCGATGTGGAGTAAGGTTCATTCCTGGGGCAGGAATATTAGTTCTCAGTCATGAGACCAACTGCTCCCCACCTCAGGATAAACTGCCACTAAATGTAGTTTTC
Organism: Myiotriccus ornatus; assembly: GCA_036023395.1. NCBI lineage: Eukaryota > Metazoa > Chordata > Aves > Passeriformes > Tyrannidae > Myiotriccus > Myiotriccus ornatus. Next base: position 39,814,035 of record JAYRBT010000139.1, read on the forward strand.
TTTCCATATTATTCTGTTGCAAAACTGGAAGCCTTGTTTTTGTCAAAGAAAATAGGACAATACAAGGAAGAAATAAAGAAAATACACATTTATTTTTTAATAGAAATAGTATTTTGCACATACTTCCTTTCTATACTAAAAGCTCCAGGCTGCAAATTTTTATCAAAAGTAATTGTGTTTGTTGTGCTTTTATTCCAGTGGCACTATGAACAAATTTAACCAGATGACCCATATTTTCTGTGAATTTTTTTGTTTCTTAAAACCACTCTCACTCTTGATGTTTTGAATGTATGCATGGTAGGAAATATAATCCTATCTGCAGTCAAAGAAGTTCTATCCAGAGATAAAGTAGACCACAGGTTTTCACAGTATGTTATTAAGGGAGCACAAATCCTCTTTAACAAAGGTGAACACAGCATGCTTGTTACAATGAAAATACATATTCAAATGCTTCAATTTAAAACAAATAATTTAAAAAATACCTTCTAGATGGCATTAGCAGAATTTTACGAACTTAGGCTTGGATTCTGAAGTGACATTGATAAAAAAGATAGCTTTTAGTGGGCAAAAATTGCTTAGAGACCATCTCAATGCATTGTAGGACAGCATCTATAATAATAATCATACTGTGCATATACAAAATATTTTCACTGGTTTTCCTTCGATATCCTCTCTTGCAGCCTAGAGACAGAGAGGCACAGGCCACACTGAGTGGCCAGATTTTTAGTTTCCTGCCATTAAACCCAGTCCCCTGCTATCACGAGCATCCATGTCACATAATCCCTTTCATCACTACAGAAAGCTAGTCACAGATCCCTAATTCTTAGGTCAGTTCTGCTCCAGCACCATCCTCGATTAGAACAGCCAGGGGTAGAAGTGGTCTAATTTGTACCTTCTTATCCAGGCTCCAGAGAGGTTAGCCAGTGCAGCCCACTGTGGCCACCCCCTGCGGAAGCACTTCTAACAACACAGTGTGCTGTGCTGTGTGTATTAAAATGTGTTTCATAAAAAGAAAACTTCCTCCTTGCTCTCGTTACTGAAATGTCTCAAGTTAACATGAAACCGATAGCCCTCCTCATCAGACCAGAATGTGTAACAATCACCGGCAGTTCATTTGTGGGAAGACAGTTGGGTTTGCTGTAGAATTACCTACATCCTCTTTTTTTTTTTTTCTTTTCTAATTCTTTTAAAATGTGTTACATACACCTATTCTCTGAACTTGAACTTACAGAAACATTTGCCGGACAGAATTCTAACAGCCTGCATACTGCCAGCCACCTTCCTCTGACACCAGGAGGCTTATCCATCGTTGCCTTTGCTCTGCTGGCGGTCATCCACACATACAGCATGAAGCAATAATTGCCCTCTGTTTAAGAATTCAACATATATGATTTGGTGAAATACACCCTGTTTCCATCTGCTCATGTGCAAAATTAATGATTAAGGAATGTCAAAGGCATTGGAGACTTGCTCTTCATATTTCCCAACGCGTATTTCTCTTGGCAATTTCTGAGAAGGTAGTGTGGAAACTCACTAAGACAAACCGTTGTGTGAACTATATAAATCTGTGAAGCAGGGATACCAGTCTACAAGGGATTTCTTGGCATCAGCATATTCTCCATAAATAGAACTTAGCATATTTGTGTCTGACAAAATTATTTTTCAAACGGGTTTTTGAGAATTTCTTGCATTTTTTGTTCCTGAAAAACTGGGATTTAGAAAATTAATTTGCATGACAGTTACACAATACCTATTTTGTTCAGATAGTCACATACAAAATACTACTCTTATTACAAAATTATAGAATTAGTTAGGTTGGAAAAGAGTGAGCTCTTCGCCAGCTCCCTCAGTACCCTTGTGTGATCCCACTTGTGTGTGTCTAAGAGCTGTAGCAGGTCGCTATCATTTCCTCTTGGATTATGTGGGCTTCAGTCTGCTCTTTGTCCCTGTTTTCCAGCTCAGGGGGCTGGGTACCCTGAGAACAACTGGTCTTACTGTTGAATACTGAGACAAAAAAGACATTAAGTACCTCCACCTTTTCCTCTTCTTTTGTTACTATTTTTCCCCCCATGTCCAAAAAAGGATGAATCTCCTTAGTCCTCCTTTGTTGCTAATGTATACTTGGCAAAATTTTTTGTTCTTTTTATGGAAGTAGACAGATTAAGCTCTAGCTGGGCTTTGGCCCTTCTCTTTTTTCCGCATAATCTCACAACATCCTTGTTATCCTGCTGAGTTGTCTGCCCCTTCTTCCAAAGGATATAAACTCTACTTTTTTTCCCCAAATTCCAGCCAAAGCTCTCTGTTGAGCCTTCTTGAAGAGCATCCAGCCTTCCTGGACTTCCTTGCTCTTCAGAACTGCTTCCCAAAGGACTCTGTCCTAAACAGGCCAAAATCTGTCTCCTAAAAGTCCAAGGTAGCAATTCAGCTGACCCTGTCCTTCTCCAGGGGTTGAAAACTGTGTCATTCTGTGATCACTGTTCCCAAGAAAACCTCCAACAATCACATGACCCACAAGTCCTTCTCTATTCGCAAACAAGAAGTCCAGTGGATGCCTTCCCTGGTTGGCTCACTGACCAGCTGTGTCAGGCAGCTTTCCTCCACACACTCCAGGAATCTCCTAGACTCTTTCCGCTCGGTCGTGTTTCCAGCAGAGATCTGGTAAGCTGAAGTCTTCCCCAAGGGCTAGTGATTGTGAGACTTCTCCCAGCTGCTCATAGAATATTTCATCCACGTCTTCATCCTGGTTGGGTGTTCCGTAATAGACTACCACCAGGATGTCTGCCTTGTTGGCCTTCTCCTCTGATTAACACTTGACTATAAACACTTGATCCTTAGAGCATCAAGCTCTAGACAATAACAACACTGCTGAATATACATGACTACCCCACCACTTTTCCTTCCTTGTCTCTCTCTTCTGAAGAGTGACAAAGTGTATATTCTATATATTTAAATATATATCCACACACAAGGATCTGCTGAACAGACACAACGTGAGTTTAGCTGTGTTAAATTCATGCCACAGTGAATTTTTTTGAGACCCAAGAAGAGAAAGAAAATTTCTTTGCTAGATTGAAAACCTGTTCTACGGACATATGTGTTCTTTCAGTTATTTTGGTCTTTTAAAATCCTAGATCTTCATCTTTTCTTCATCTTGGCTCTTTTAGTGTAGGAGATGGAATAAGCTTTCACAGTGTAATGAAAACTCCACACTGTAAGGAGAAACATGTAATCCTACCAAAGGCAATTCTAAAGGTCTTTATACAAAGTATTAGACATTATTATTATTATGTGGTTACATATAAAATATGCATGTATGTTATGCCAATAATTTATTCTTTGTTCTTTTTTTAACTTAATATTCCAGAATTTCTATATTGATAACTGAAAAATTGATAAAATCTTATTTTTATCAGTTTTTAAAACATAGTTAATAAGAACAAATATATCTAAAGGATATATACAGCTAGGTATTTTTAATAAATGTTAAGTCCTGTTTATTTATTTGCAATGCATATAAAGGGCATGATTTTTTTTTCAAAAAAAAATTTGAGGACATTAGAAATGCTTATACTGAATGAAAAGCAATGAGAACTCAAATAGCTACATCATTTAAAAAGTTATTTATGTTACAAGATCAGAACTCAAAGTGGGAAACTAACTTTATCAAATCATACTTATATATGCAGGAAAAATCAGCCAATGTTCTATTTTTTCATTCCTTCCTCTTATATTCTGATTTAGTTAAATAGTTCAAAATAAATATTTTCATACATAGCTAGTCTTGAGTGTAATTGCTTTAAAATGTTAAAAAACTAGAAAAAGTTGTATCTTCATAATATAGAATTCTTTTCAACAAATCTTATTTGCCAAATAATAAAATTACTCAGATTTTCCCAGCTCTCTCTTATTTTATTAATCCATTGTCAAGTTAAGTAAATAGTTTCATTTTTTACATTAATTAGTAAAAGAAACTGATTGTAAATAATCACTAAATAGACTAATATAATGGAAAATGCGAAAGGGAAGAGAAAGAATATGCAAATTCTGAAGAGCCTTCTTTAAGTTATTACTCAATGTTTATTTCTTCAATCAATGTAAATGTTAAACAATATTGTATAATGACACTGAAAAAAATATAACGGCAATAACAGAATCAGAGATTAATGTCTTGAATGTGTGAAACCCTTAGGAAAGCTGATAAACAGAAAAAGAGGAAACAGTTATCACAAATTAAAAATACAAGACAGAAACTGAAACAAGATTCAAGGGTCAATTTAAAGCATATTTTAAAGACGCTCTTTATCATATTGCTCATCCACCACAAAAAGAATTCACTTACATGTCCTTTTTCTAATACGTTACACATATTTTTGATTCCTAGTAGAAATGCCATAATCTTGTTATGCTTTTGTAAGCAAGGAAAATAATGGCAAGGGGAAAAAATAAAATAGAAAGATATGGTATAAGCAAATGAGAGCTCTGATGCAGTATTACCAAGGTCCAGAAGGAGGCAGATAATTCAAATATAGAAATTAACCCTGCTTATATGGAAGTACTTGGATATGTGTAACACTTTCTCACTTCTGTCTCACCCTTTTTCACAATTTTAGTGATATCTTTATGGCACTTGCTGTGTTTTCAGCTAATGTTGGTTGCATGGTAATGTGACTCTGAGAAGTTTCTGAGAAGTTACTGCTTTCATTAAATAATGTCACTCTTCGTTATGAAAGATCTGAAAGTGATAGATTTGTCTTGTGTTGTTTCGCCTTTCTACAGTCATAAATGTCTGAACTTTTGAGACATGGCAAGTTCCCTTACCATCCTCACCCTCACCTACCCAGAACTATAACTGGAATAACAGCTTTCTTCCTCCCTGACTGTAGTTCAGGAATGTGAGTGAAACCATACTAATTAGAATTAAATTGGTACTTAAACATGTCTGATAAGTATAACTATCCTTACTCTCAGTAAAACCTTTGGGTAATGTTTTTTTGCCCTTCCCATTTTGTAAGAACTCTCACCAGCACTGCAGCTGAGTGTCTATTTACATCCTAGCAGGCCAGAGTCCAGCCATCCTAGGGTCACATAGCCCTAATCATTAGAAACCTCTTTTTTCCCCCTCAAACTCATAGGAAAATATTTTTTTTTCTGTGAAAAACTTCAGAAAGGAAAAAAAAAAATGCTTTTTTGTCTTACATGTCCACTCATAGATCTTACTACAGCTTATAGATCATGTCCTAGCAAACCCTATTAAAGGTAGGTAAAAGAGTGGTGCCTGTTGGAAAGGGAATACAGCATTCTGAAGTCTACACAGATGTGCTAATACCATGAACGTAGAACAGTGCTCTGGCGTAGCCACTGGTATTAAAGGTTGAGACAACATGTATTTTAGTCAGCTAAATGATAAACCTAGCAAGATGCAGTCTGGGCAAAGCTCATTCTTTCATCAGTTCTTTCCTTCAATTCTTTTGTCAGTACTGTCTTTTTCTTGCCATGAAATCTGACAGTGGCTTGTCTAAACATAGTGCTAATCCAGGGCAGATTAATGTGCTAATGTAGGGCAAAGAATCACAATGTTGTGCCCCTCTGTCCCTTACTAGGCAGTGTACTCTTTGCAGTGTTCTGATGAAGTTCCCAATAGCATTTGTGCTGCATAAAATACATCTGTGGAGAGGAAAACACACCTTGAAGTTCCAATATTTCATCTGCCTGAAGGGTTCCAATAAATTATGTAGTGTTTTTGAAGGAACAATTTAAATAATTTGTCTTAAATTTCCTTATTCTTGAGTTTCATTCTTTTCTATGCTTCTTGAATGTCATAATGAACACAATGTATTTTTCGCTTTACATCTTGTATCTTGGGATATGTTCACTGTGCCTCCTTGTTTTGTTATCCAAAGGGCCATTGCTGAAGGACAGAGGGTTTTCAGGGTGAAGGAAAGAATGTTATTTTAATTTTAGGTATAATTTCTATTTCAGGCTTCTCAACTGTAACTGTATCTTTTTAATGGGAGTTATATGCACATATCAAAGAAAACAGGTACTTAAATATCTGTTTTGATTGGCTGAATCACTTTAAATAATTTATATACAACTGTAATCACAATGTTTCTTGTCTGATGAGCTTATGTGCTTGATTCACTGATGGGGAAAAAAACCAATAGGCTAAGTTGTTGATAGTAACTCCCAGGGAAAGTATTCTGTATTAAAGGATTGCTACTGTAAGTATTGAAAATCTTGAAAAGTTAGAAAAATTGAAATTATGAAACCACTGAAGGAAACTATTGCATGGTAATCACCATTGTCTTTTTCTCACAGCTTGACTCTATGACAGTTTGATGGGTTTATTGCAGTTGGCATGGATTGCTTTGGCTGAACTAAATGGCAGCTATCTCACATGCCCTTGATTGTGTTCAGACTAATCAGAGGCTTTTGAAGTGATAGCTTTTGTGTGGTCTTGAGGAATGATGCATTTTAAAAGCTGATATATCAAGACATTTTAAAATAAAGGTGTTGTAACAAGACCTGTATTACCTCAATGAAATCGTACTGGGAACTATCTACTTCACTCTTCTGTAACACGGGGGCAAAGATTTAGTTCTTTGTTATGACGGTAGAAGTCTTTGCTTTTTTAAAAAAATTTATACATTACTCTAAAATTACTATCTTATTATAACCGAATTAATTCTAAATCAGAACCTGGAGATCCTCAGCACAAAATTCAGTTATAGTGACTAAATAATAATTGGCCTAAATGACAGTTAAATAGAGACTGGGAGTGTATTTTAAAAAGTCACAAATTATACAAGGAGAATTCTATTAATAAATACGTTTAATGTTAATGTATTTAATGAAATATTTGTTCTTCACTTTATTTTGATCAAAGCTTCTGCTTATAGACAGATAGAAAAAAGATAGATAGAATATAGGCAGTACGTACCCTTTGATAGCTACAGCAAAGAGTATCTAAGAAAAGAAGGGGTTCCTCTCATCTACTTCTTGTAAGATAAATTTATTCTATTTCACATCCTGATGGGTGGCATATGTAGTTCCTCACAAAACAAGGGCAACATGGCTCTCCATCACTTAGATTAATTCCTTTCCATAAATCTATCTGTCCAACCAACCAACACAGATTGTCATTACATAATTTTCCTTTTCTTTGTCAATAGAATTTAATCAATTCCATCTCACTGCATTTAGATGTATCCCCTCTAAAATATCTTCTGTCTGTTTCTCTTCAGGAAATTTATTTAAGGAGTAGTAAGAAACTGAGTCATCATGAGAGGCATCACTTCTTTTTCCTAAATATTCCTTCTTTCCAGAGTCCCTGGTTTATTATGGTCTACACAACACACAACTCACTCTCCTGTCTTCTCCTTGTACTACCCCCTTGCTACTTATTTGAGCACCAGAGGAGGAGAAAGTCATTGTCTTTCATGCTGATCCTTCAGCCACTCCTCAGTCCACATAGTCTGCATAGTCAAGGCTGTAGTGTTTCCTAATCTTTTTCTTGTAATACTCATTTGTGAGAATCTTTGTTGAAGATATGTATCATGGAAGACTGGACTAAAACACCCCTGGGTAGCTGCCTTAGTGTGAATTACAATTAGCCTTTAGTTAAAAATTTAAATATACACTTTCATAGAATATGAAATTAGATTTCAATCTCTCCAGTATTGGAATATTTTTTCCTTCTTTGAAATCCTTCTAATTTGCAAAAACTGTAACCTACAGCTGACCTAATCTCTCTGCTCATGTCATTAGAATAATTCCAAATCTCTGAAGATAAGTCAAAATGCAGTGTCCATTCTGGTACTACTGAACACTGACCTTACCAGCTTATCTGTGAGTCTATCTTCCCTGCTACTGAGGAGAATTGGTTCTCCCTTACTACAGGTCAGATCAAAGTGAATTTTGCTAATTACTGCTCAGTATCAGAGCTGACAATGGTAAAAATTAAACAGGCAGACAGAAAAAGAGCAAGACAGAGTAAGTAGTGAGCAAGTGTCAGTGGCAATTATATCTTGGTTACAGCATCCATTTTATTAAACATAATGGAGAGAACAGGGCAAAGTGTTTAAGTGTTCAAATATGGCAATTAGTTTTTTCCTTCTCACCCTCAAGAGATGTCCCTTGTTTTACTTTGTCTTTCACCTTCCTTTAATTTTTTTCCAGCTTCTGATGAATCCTCTTTAAAATATGTTAGACCATTTTAGAGCCCTGTATTATGCCTTATGTTTGAAACAAAAGTAGATTCTTCAGTATTGTAGGTTGGAGACCATCATCACAACCCTCTTTGCCTCAATTAAGATGGCTTTAAAGGTGAGTGTTCATGTTTCAAGGGAATTGGAATCCTTCCAGAAGGTAATTTCAGCATTAACCTACCTAAGTGCAGGTTTTGTATCCCTAATGGAATACTAGTGCTGTGAATACAGTGAGGCTGAGCAAGAAGCAGTCACCTACTGCAGTATCAGCAGACAACTTCCCCTTTAAAGAAAAAAGATCGAATTCAAATTCTACTCTTTAAGACAAATTAGATATTTACCTGGGTAAATTACAGTTAGGTTAACAGTAAGATATATAATTATGCAAGTAAGAGTAAGGACTGTATCTAGTGCTTCAGCATGACTTCCATTTAGATCAGTTGCATTTCTTGGTTTTTTCCTCAGTTGTGACAATGAGGACTGAGATTTCTGTGTCATCAGATGATACCAGGATCAAAGGTCCTAGGCACAAGCTTTCAGTGCCTCTGTCTAAAACTATTTATATTTCTCTGGTATTTACGATAGTCCTCAATTAGACTTTGAGAGATCTTACTGTGAGGAATCAAAGAAACAGAATAAAAAAGAGAGTTGCAATCACAAGTATGAGTTAATTTTTTGTGGATGAAGAAGCAATACATACAGGCTTATATAAGAACTGTTCTACAGAATAGAAAGAATGCATCTTAATATATGTTTGATTTTTGTCAGAAGTGAAGAAAATTTAGCTTACTAGGAAAATAAATTAAATACTCTTATTACTATTTACTGCTGAATTCTGGATTATAGAGATGCTTTTACAGAATTATTTTTTATTGTAAACTTCTATAATGTTTTTGTCAACTGATTTGAAATCTTCCAGAGGTCTTTCCCCTGAGTAGACTGATCCACTTTGCAGTGTATTTCAGTATATGAGACACATTTTCTTTCAGTTAAACTAACTGAATAATTCGCCATTTCCACTGAATGGTGGCCTGGCCTGCAGACGCATTTATTTTACCCTTAAACTCATAAGTTATGTGCTTAAAAGTAAATTATTGCAAAAAGAACTGCAGCATTTGTACACTTCTGGTATATATTTTTAATATGAAAACATGAATACAGACCCTGTTCTTTATAAGCTTAGTAACATGTTCTGGGTCGTATTTAAGCATTTAAAAATTCCATCAAATCCCCTCCTCCAACCTGCCCAGAACTGACAGTTGCTTCTGTCAGTAGTTTCTCTTCTTTTTCACTTTCTATTACCTTTCTCCTTTGCATGCTTCACTAGCTTCTTGTTTGTTTATATCTATGTCTAGTCATCTTCACTTTGGCATTGAAGTTCATTCAACTTCCAATTATTTGTCTGAGTGCCAGACTGACCATAACAGAGACGCAAAGTTGTTTCCCTGCATAGCTGGTTCAGGATCAGCAGACCTTATTAAGTGTCAACAGAGCACCGTGGGGACATAAATACATTGCTTCCAAGATCATCACAGGTGGGTTTAGCTCTGACAGCAAGGTGCAGAAACTTTCAGCTATTGCAGAAACAAATTTGGCACTTGCCACATCTATAAAACCTAATCCAGTCCTGTTCATGCTGAACCTTGGCCAGTTTCAATAAGCTTTGTCTTGTCTCTGTCATTCCCATTATTTTCTATGTTTTTCTATTATTCAGAATATTTCAGCCCTCATTACAGAAAGTTGCTTTGCTCTCTCCTCTAATTTCATGATGTTCTTTTTTTAAAATGTATTTGCTTTACATCTGAGCTTTACATACTGTATTTGTATTCTGTCAGGTTTCTCCTTGAACATCTTTCTCTTTTTTCAGACTTTGTTGAGATGGTCTCACCAACATCTCCTTAAGTCATATTTAAGCTTCTCAGTCTTTGACTAATAGGATTGTAAGTGTCATGGTCAGGAGAACCTAGTCGTTTATATTTGTACAGCATATTTTCACTTATGGTATTTCGTGCTTAATAGAACATTTTCTGTATCTATTTGCCCTGTTTCTCCCAAAGAAAGGAAAGACTATAATCGTAAAATAAAATCAGGCATTCTCTGCAGAGTCATACCTACTCCTGAAATTTACATCATGCTTAGAATGCCATTTCTTCTTCCTTGTGTTGTATTTTATTCTTCTTTATACTCTTTGGCTTTATTTAGAATGAAAAGCAAAATTGCACCCAATGCGGATCAGCACTTTCAGACTGAAACTCTGCCCAGCTACCTTCAGAGTTTATTTTTTTTCCGATTTGAAAGTGCTGACATTTTAATGAAATATCCTGTTCTCATTGTATATGAGGATCCAAGTGGATTAAATTAACATATAAACATATGTGCACTTGTCATACTGCATTGACTTACCAAATTTTCTGTAATTTCACCTTTCCTTACACAAGTGAATGAGCTCAGTAGTTTGCAAGTAAAAAGTGGTGGGTTTTTTTCCTACCGTATAATGACTTGAGCCTAGAGAACATTTGGTATCATGCTTTAATATGATCATTCATTTTTTATGAAATCATCAAAGAAGCCAGTGTACAGATGCAATACAACCATGTATCATCTGAATGCAACGTCCTTGTTGCACATAGTGTAATGACCTTTCATTGACTTCATTGCTGGACATTTTTATGGTTGTTAATGGCTTAATTTCACACATTTAGATTTCAGTGTAGTCATTATTGTTGTGATGATTACAGTAGTTACGGTAATAATGTAGCACCAGTGTACCATTGAGAAACTACTCTGAGGATGGTCAAAGTCAGTTACTTCTAATAACTAAACCAATCAGTTTCTAGTTGTTTGTTACAAGTTTAAAGATGCTATCTTCAAACATGTTCTGTATATTTTTCATCCATCTGAAATTGGCAAGCTTAATGCAAAATAATTAACCTTTGCCAAGGTTAGCTAATGAAGAAAAGTGATATCTTGATTTTTTGCCATTATTGTGTATTGTATTTGTTCATTCACTGCAACCATCAGTGTCACACTAGCAAAATGGTAAAAGTATTCATAAGATCTGAATATATTCTGGTTTAATGCTGCAGTAAGTACAAATGCATGATCAAATGCATGAACAAATTTGGGATATCTGTATGGCACACAGCTCTAGATCAGAAGCTCTGATTTGCCAGTTTGAATATAGCTCAGCTTAGCAGGGACTGAGGGTTGTTATATGATGATTATTGTGCAGTGATCTGGTTAATTCATTTCCTAATTGACAGGTTGTTATACCCACAAAAGCCAGTGCCACAAACGGCACTCTAGCTTGCACTGTTGGTAGTAACAGTGAACACTGAATAGGGTGTATAGACTATGCTGTTGTCTTACTGCCACAAATAGCAGTTCAATGGCAGCAATTATGTACGCTGGTGGGAAATTGGGGGAGTGTTTTTCTAATATGAACAGTGCAAGGCTCAGGATTTGAGGGCTGTCCATTTGGTGCCTTTCACAGAAGCAAAATAAGTTGCAAAAAGAAAAAAAATCTTTTAGTAGTATTATTTGTCATACTTAATGAACATATGTTTGGATGTACCAAGTAAATACTCTCAGATTTCAGGGGAGGGGAGGGGAGGGGAA
>JAYRBT010000139.1:39826714-39875338 GCA_036023395.1 Myiotriccus ornatus
AAGGGAAGGGAAGGGAAGGGAAGGGAAGGGAAGGGAAGGGAAGGGAAGGGACGGGAAGGGAAGGGAAGGGAAGGGAATTCTAGACTTAGAGGTCTTTTTTTTTCATGCATTCTTTTTTACTGCTTTACTTGCCAGATTCATTGCATTATCAGATATTCAGATTTATCCCAAACCAGTAAACTATTGATGACTTGTGTCTTTACAATGAAAACAAGCTAGAAGGAGAACAAAGCAAAATATCTAGTAGGGATTACTAAGTAGCAGAATTTGATATTCAGTTACTGGTATTGAATATTTTCAGAGGGCCACGAAGTTGTGCTAAAACACACAGAAAATACAAAGTAATACATATAATACCTTACTGCCCCTTTTATTGTTTACTTCTTATCCTCAGGGATAAGAATCACATGAGAATATTCCAAAAGTAGGTATCCACAGAGTTTCTAAATATTGAGGCTTGCAATGCTGGTCCATCTGAGCTCAGATTAATCCCTGAAGAACGAACACAGACACACACAGACCCCCACCTTAACCCACAACCCACCCCTTGCCATAGTGGTGGTTTCAGCAGTGCTTCTGAAGTGTCTGTCCTCTTTCTGAGTAAGGCAGTTAAGTCACATTTTGAGCACTCCTGCTTGTCACTTTGCTTTTCCTTCCAATGGGTTGTGAGGGAGGCAATGGGACATAGTGGCCATGGCAAGTCGCTGGTAACTCACTTGTCTTTTCTCACTACTCTCCTCTACTTAATGAGGACAAGCAGGACTGCCTAAGCTAAAGTAATTAATATGTTATGTGCCAAGACTACTTTGGTCTCTTCTCCCCTGGTATCATCCCATGCATCATCCTGGATCGTCCATGTCACTTCAGCTCCTCAATTTCTAATTTCAGTGTATCAGTCCTCTCAAGCCAACATCACCCCACTTACTTTCCCTTTCCAACTGCTATATTCCAGTGTCAGTGTCAGCTCTCTCATTTCTATGTTTTCATTTATTTGTTTTTTATTTATTGGATGAGAGGAATAGGGAATACTTTATTTTTCACAGGTCTAGGGGGGTTTTCTTTTCATTCAAATATCATTAACTAAGGGGCCAATTTCTAACATAGCTGCTTCTGAAAATGTTGGCATCCTTGTTACACATATTGTGCAGTATCCTAGAGGAAGAATAGCCAAATACTAGCATCGAAAAGGAATGCTATGGAAATGGGATACTTTTCAGCAATTCAGTTTGACGTAAAACCTAGGAGACATGGAAGTTGTGAAACTGTGCTTTGCTGACACCTAGGCAGAAAATGGACCCTTAAAAAAAAAAAAAAACACAGCTTAGGTTGTGAAAATACTTGGATAATCTTGAGGAGGATGAATGCTTCTTACAGTTAGACTATTACAAAATGAGTTTATTTTGGCTGGTAGTGAGACCAGAGCTGAATAAAGTAAACCTTAAACTTGGACATCTGTTAAATTATTACCACACTTTTTGATGCATAAGTTTTTTAGGTATTTTGTCTGTATTTAGGGGTTTTTTTCTGTATTTCATGCCCAAAGGTGTAAGTTGCATTTTGGCAATACAAAAAATATGGAGAAACACCTTTACCTGAAAAACTGTGATAAGAAATTTGTTTTGAGTTGGAGCCCATGTTTTTAATAGGGATATGGCTATAACATTGTAGTTCTCCATTTGCTTCCCTGATGTCACAAGCTGCTTACTGAGTTGTACTTTAACACTTTAATACACTATATCTCCAGTGAGGTACCTCTAGAATGTTCAGAAGAAAGATTATCCTTGTAAATTTGGAACTGTTTCCTCCAGGACGTACTTCGGATATAGCATATGCTGCTTCAAGAGCAATCAAAGAATATACCACAGTGATGACCCTGCATTCCATCAGTCATCCCATGTCCACATCAGTGAGTGCCCCGGGATGATGGACTTTCTGTTATACAGTTTTGTATGTGCTGAGTTTACAAACAATCCCTCAGATCTCAACATATGCAACCTACAATGTTTTTTGTCCAGTGAGCACATGAACTGTTGCTCTTTGGTAACCTACCTACCGTTCAGTTAGTTGTGGCTTTAGGTTTATTAGTTATGTGACTAGGCATAAATAGTAACAGTCTATCCACAAAACTTTATTTATACAAAATGCCCACACCATTCAATAGTTTACGTTTTAATAAAGACCCATCTATGTTATCTCTCCATCTTACAGACATATGATTTTTCTGCAGATTTTTTCACAGTTTTAATAAGACATATAGGCTAATGAGGCCAGAGTTTTGGCCTACACAACCACCAAGTGCAAAGGAACAGCATAAAAAAGGCATATATTCATATGCTGATTTGAAATAAGTTGGAAGAAAAGAGCCAAGCTCATCAAGAAAAATGTTGTCTGCAACAGAAAGGGAACAGTTACTGTGTAACAATTACAATACCTATTAGGGGATGGAAATATTTTTTGCATGTGATCTCATAAGAATTTCACATTTGTCTTTTCAGTTCTTAATTAAAGTGTACTTAAGATCAGATCTTATGGTACTGCTAAATTCTATAAAGCCTTCTCAACTTATAATGCAAGACAACATAAAATTTAACATTTCATTGGGAAAATTCTGCTAAAAGAAAAAATTAATATGATAAAAATTTCCCCATAAATGTTCAAAAATGTGAGAACTTTTCCTATCAATGCATTTGATACCAGCTACTTTAAACATAAGTTGTTTTTTCATGTAGAGGGCCTTGAGAAAATAGAATACCATCTATCATGTGATGATTTTGAAAGTTATTCATCTTTTGTGTTCATAACTTTAAATACTTCTAACTCCCAACAGTTTTAAGAAGCTGAACTCATTATGTATGGCCTGTCTTTCAGCTGAACCTGCAGGACTGTCAAAACCATGGAATTCAAAATCAGTTTCTGGCATTAGTTCCACATGTCTAATATTTTTACCTCTTCTGGTTTAAGTTCATAAACCACAACATCACGTGTAATTTAAATCAGTGTTTTCTGCAAGTCCATGAATATGTGTTTGGTGCAAGGGATAGACCAGAACTCAATCCCAAGATGCTGTTCGGGCTAAGTGGAATCTCCTTAGGAGCCGCTTCAAAGATCAATTCCTCTTGTCCATAAAAAACAAGTTTAAATTGTCTTCTATGAACCTGCTGTTAGCAATTGTACTGTTACATTATGTATGATTCTGTGACTGCTTATTGCTTCAACAAACTGCACAGTGCTCCATTAGTGATTTTCAATTTCATGCTAAGCTTTGCAATTTATTAGTGTTGTTTAGGCTAATGTACTATTATTTTGCATATTTTATATCATTTTTCATTTGCTGTCCATATGACCTAACAGTTAAGTATTGGGGATCAATAAGCACTCTGAATGTTTTCATATTTGTATTAGGAAAAAGAGTAAAATTATGCAGGCAGCCCAATACATAGTCAATTATGACAAAGAGTTTTCTTAGCAATTTTCAGGTTTCCCTCCAGTTTGTCTGCAGATCTGACTGCAGGTTTCCAAACATCGGTATAATATCCGGATGCACTTATTCATGAAAATAATTTGGTTTAGTAATGATCCCCTAATTGTAGATACCTGGACCATGTTCATGTGGACTCCTTGCCAGTGTGCACTCTCTCTGTATGTAAATACCAAGATTAAATTCAGCTTAAATACTACCTACTTCCAAGAAGCAGGTGCAGTTCCACATTTATTTTGGTCTTGATTTTGTCTCCCAGAGCTGTGTACTGATTCAGAAAAGGAAATATTTAGTCTTAGTCTGAGGAAAATGTACTCCTCCCTCCAAAGGTTTTTGAAACTTAAAAGTTTTTTGTGCTCAGTTGACATATGGGACAGAAAAGCACAAAAAATCAGCAAGAACCAATTGAAATTTTCAAATTAATTTACTTCAAAACTTTTGGAGTCCCTTTTCTTAAGATGCAGAAAAAATGCAGAAAGCAGTAGAGCTAGGAAAACAGATTTTTGAAAGTATTAATAATGTGATTTGAAGTGTTCATGGAAAATATGTATGTAAACATATGTCAGATTTGCTAAAATATTAATGCAAGCAAGGGACAAAACGTTAGGTGTCTTACTGGTACATTGCAAATAGGGAGTAGGACTTCAATTTGGAATGCTCCTGGGGATGTGGATCAAGGCACTAATGACTGCTCAGTAAACATTAGAGTAGAATCAGCATATATGAGATTCATAAAGTATTGATACTCCTGTTTTCCCTTTGAACATTTTCCTTTTGTATAAAATTTAGCATAAGCAGTTTTTCAACACTGAACCAAAGCTACAAGACTTTTCTTAAAAGACAAGATAGGTATAGTTGATAAGCAGTAGTTAACCTCACATGGTTCAACTACTTTCCAAGATTTAGATAATTACATCTCAAATGCTAAAAACTATAGGATTTTTATTCATATTCAGAAAAAAAAATTATGACTTTGTTTCCTCTAGCGACTTTACATTTCCACCATAATTTCAGCAGCAGCATAACCTGTAAGTGATTTTTGGATAAAATTTTTTAAATAATGAAAACTGGCTTTAGTACTTTCATGTCTAAAATCTCCACATTTGTAATGGAAAACAAACATACTTACCCTCAGCCTAAGGAAATAGTTCTTCAAAATCAGTCCGTTCACTGATTTCCAAGGAACATATTATGAGGGAAACTTCCAGTTGATCTGAAGGCCTAGCATTTGCAGGATGCAGATTTAGTTGTTTTGGGAACCGCCAGGTGCCAGATTTTCCTGTCTGAGGTCCTTTGTGTCCCCAGGTATGGGCAACCAACAAAGCCAGACAGCCCAAGTAGCAAGATCTACAAAATCCCAAGTATCAAACCAATCTTAATGTGGCTGATAAGTAAGTTTCCTCAAAACTCCATGTATCCACAAAGTGTTTCTCTTTTCATCACAGTCAAATTAATTTGAATCTAATTGTGTCAGGTCAGGCTTGTGTATGCACACAGACACAGAATTGTAGATGTACAAGCCCAGTATCTTCAAAGATGTAATTTGAAAGTTCATTAGTTGATAATTTATAGGCATTTACTACTAGACTTTTCAAATCCATGTGTTTCCCACACTACTGTAGAGGAAAGTAATAGGCACACAATGACATCAATAGTAAAGTCTCTGACTACTTGCCTTTATATCCCTGCCTTCCCTATTTAGACAGGCAGTCAGAGTTTCTTGGCATGCCAATGGCTTCTTCCTCTGTCAACATATGGAGAAGATAGAGCTCCTTTCTACATTCCCCTCTGACACTCGCAGCCCTGGTTGTACCCATCTGGATTTGCTGTTATTCCTCATAAAAAGCTAGCACCTTTCTTTCCCAGAGCTGATATAGGAGAGGTAGCGTTATATCACCGAGTGCCAAAACTCCCTCATGATAGCTAACAAGAGCA
This sequence comes from Myiotriccus ornatus, assembly GCA_036023395.1. Lineage (NCBI taxonomy): Eukaryota > Metazoa > Chordata > Aves > Passeriformes > Tyrannidae > Myiotriccus > Myiotriccus ornatus. The sequence continues at coordinate 39,832,128 of JAYRBT010000139.1, forward strand.
AAAGCTTCCTTCATAAGGGCAGTTTTTTCATGGCATTGTCTAAACTGGAGACAGTTGGAAGATGCCAGAACAACATAAAGAGAGATTAACTTCTGATTTATAAATGGAAATACTTTCTCAAAATCTGCCAATAGCAGCAAGAGCTGCAGCTTTGTCAGACTACAGAAAGGGTTACAAATGGTATGGCTGTCACAGTATTTTTATTTGCAGGAAATTCTTGGTCTATACAAGCCATAGTTAAACTCATATAAATATTTAGAAATTTCTCCAGATCTGCAGTGATTAAAGATGTGCTTTAAAGGATTATTTTGGTTGTTTGCTTTCTTTTTGGTTGAAAAAGTTACACATAGGTATAACAGTGGTCAAACAGATATAGACCATAAATGAAAAAGTAAAGCAGGCATCTGTGCTGAGAGATAAATGGTTGTGGTTCACAGCACTAACAATCTCTGCTGATGCAGCTGGTAGAGATCATAAACCCCATGATGAAAATATCTCCATATCCATATTATGATGCTCTGAAGCACTGCAGGCACAGATGGCAGAACTTGTAAGTTCTCTCAGAAACATAGTTATGGTTCACAACATTTTCAGATTCTTCTGAAAGAGCAAATATAGCTTGTAAGCCCCGAGGAGAAGTTGATGGCACTTGCAAGCTATGCCAGTTCAGGTGGCAGACCTCGTAGACATTAGGAGAAAAAATAACTGTGATTCACAATGCCTGTCAGAGAAGTGCTAGCGTTTGCAAGCTCTGATGATGCAGTCAGCAAAGCAGAGTTTTGGCATGTTTATTTCAGGATGACATCTGAAAAAAGGTGGGGAAAAAAAACCCCACCATGCAGTCAAGTCCCTTATGTTTCTGGTTAGACAACTCAGGTAGATAAAAGACTAAATCAGTCTTCCTAGAACTTCACTTGTCAGTCCTAAGCAGTCTCATTAGTTCTTCTTTTACCTTTAATATACAAAACTATACAGAAAAGCTACATTGTGTTATTCAAAATGGCAAGTTACATAAGATGTAAATGAAAGAACAGTGCTCTTTAACTAGGTGTTCTTATCTAAATAATTTGTTTAGAGATAAATACATGGATATTTGAGAACCTTTGGAAAAAAATAGACACATCAAAGGCCATTTATTTCTTTGAGAATTATTCAGAAGACTTCTATTGACTTCTTTGTAAATCAAATGGCATCTGTAATGAGATGACCTATAGGTTTAGAAATGCTTAATTTTGCTTTACTTAACCATTTCATCTTTAGGAACAGTCTTACAATCATTTCTTTCTTAATTATTGAGGTATTATTTTTATGTGAATACATACTATACTTAAAGCTGTAGTGATTGAGATATGTAACTGAGTCACCAGTTCTTGATGGTTTTTAGAGCAAGTTCAGAAGACTCTTGAAGACAGAAATGAGTAAAAGCAATTGCAAAAACAGGGGAAAGCCTCTGAGATGTGCAGTATTCCTCTGCCAGCAGACTTTACTACTTGAGTGTTACCCAAGAGCAGATGTCTACCATCTTGGTAGACATCCTCCCTCAGTTGGAAGCACTGAGGGAGGAAGTGTTGTATGTGATGTGAGAAGAGTCATTTTGATAATTTGGTGTTCTTGATGACCTAGAGAGAGCTGAAAATTAAGTATCTGTGACTTAACAAGTGTTACTTGCCATGCTAGATGAAATATATGTATTAAATTATTTGCAGTATATACATAACACTTTTTATTGTTCCTGTGTTCATTTAAAATATATACAAATGCCTGTATGGACCAATGTTATGAACAGTGATCTTCAGCTAATAGGGGTACACAAGTAGATACTATGAAAATTTTCTGGTTTTCTTTTTTGTTTAAGGAACAACATCTGAGTGATTCAATTCCTTTCCCGTGGCTAAAAATAAAATGAAAATAAAAATAATTTAGACCATTAAAAAAAAAAAAAGTAAGTAACTGTTAGTTACCATAATTATTTAACATTTAAAAATAAAAAAAAGCAAACAACAAAAACCACACACTCAAAAAAAACCCCACAAACCAGAACAATAAATACAAAAAAAATTAAGAGTTACAAAGTATGTTCTCTGGAGGCAGAAAGATTAAAGCAGGAAAAAGTAGGCCACAAATATTACTGAAAAGTATTGCCACAATAACAAAAGAAATAATTTTACAGTTAAAAATATATTTCTAAACTTTAAATCAAATCCCATTGTCAGGCAAATTGAAAATTTTGAAAGATGAATGTGAAAATCTTATTATCATGTAGAAAATAATTTCTTTTAAAATTTCTAAGAAGCATTATTTTCTATCTAAGACGGAAATGTCATTTTTCTGTATTTTCAGCACAAACCCAACCTTCATTATTATTATACAGTTTATATGTTATTAGAAAAATACTGTGAAAAATAGGATGTATTTTATCCTTTCATCTTCAGTTTTGCTGGTTTATTTACAGGAGTTTAAGTGATAATGTGACAGAATGCTTGGCAGATACAACCTTCTGTATTTACATTCTGGAGGTAAAATTCTTTGGTTGTTCAAAGGTACAGACGTATAGAGCACATACTGCTCTTCATCTGTGTGTTTCATTAAGCATGACAGTAGTATAACCTTTTTTCCTCTTCTTCCAGTAGAAATGTCTTGTTAGATTCAATCCAAATCCAAAAGCAGTACCTCTTTGGGCTTGAAGGAAAGGCTTTCAGAGTTACTAGTCTTAGGGTTTTGTACAATATGTCCAAAACCATGTAGATTTCTTAGTCCTTTTCTGTGTGACTAGAAAATTCAAATGCAGAAAAGAAAAAAATTAAATTGGAAGTAATTAACTATGACTAAGAGAGCATTTAATCTCTGTTGTTATTTTAACTAATAGTGTGTAACCTGAATGAACTGATAGCAGAGTAAATGCATTAGTTGTATTTAAACACACTACTTGTCCTATGGACATACTACAGATTTTGCTGCCAAATAAATATTCTCTGAAAGATACTTTTATGATTTAATTTCTGGTCTCAAATAACACTTCTTCATATATAATTCTCATATAAATTTGTAATATTATTAAGAGCTAGAGACAAATAAAACCATGGTTTAATTCCCCTCCCCTCAGTAAAATATATTCACATATTGTTTCGTATGAATGTGACATCTTATTAAGGGCCAATGGGAAAAAAAAATTGGTGTTATTTCCCAAGGCAATGTTAAGGATTTCATGAAAATTTCACTTGAGACAGTACATAATGCTTCTCAAGTATAGCTTGAATACTAATTAATATATTTTTGCAAAAACAATGTTAGCATATTAAGTAAATAATATTTTCTTTTTCTCATATATGTGGAAATTGAGGTATAGCAAGGTTAAATGGCATGTGTAATGCATAATCAAAACATTTAAGTTGAGTTGCTGCAACATATTTCCAAACATTTCTTTGATGCTCCAGAGGAAATATTTGTAAATGGAAATGCCTCTTGTTACTGAGTCTTCTGTGATAGTCACTACCCTCAACTCCAAAAGATCTCCAGGGAAAAAGATTAATTAGGTTTCAATTATGCTGCAGAAAAATATGCTTTACACACTTGGAATCTGAAAAGCATTGTGGTGTTTCTCTAATGTGTTTAAAAATTCAAAAATATTTTTAAAAGCCACTTAAAAAGTCAAGCCAAACTCAGACTAATGGACCATGTGTCATCCTTGAAAGTGATGTATTCTCTATTCTTCCAGGCCTTCCTCTATGATATTACACAGATATTGTCTGAATTTTCTGTGAATCATTATTGATTTTTTTCTAGATTAATCAAACCAGTGGGTCAATGTAGAGGATTATTGCTGCAGCTTTACATGTCTTTTTAAAAGAAACAAACTTCCAAACCTGAAACATTAGGAAAGCACCCTCAATTATTCCTTCTTCTTTATATAAAAGTCCTAGTTCATTGCAACATTTTATTAGCACATTTTCCTCAGAAACTTCTGATATTTCAGTCTTTTTCTCAGGAGAGTATTTGAGTATTATAGCATTTTGATTACTTTGGTGTGGGGATTTATTCCATTTATCACTGGAGAATGCACCCAGCATTTACAAGACTGACTTGGCATCTATATTTCAGTCTGGTCTTTTTCAGAATTCTGTACCAGGCCTGGCTGATCTTCTTGTTCCCCAAACAAACCCCTTTATTTATCTGTTCTTCTTGTGGCTCTTCTTCTTGGACAAGTTCATGTCTATTATTCACCTTACCCAAGGGCTCACATCAAGCTTTTTCTGTTCATCTGATTATGCCTGACATTATTGGAATCTTAAATTATTGTTCAAGTGACAGTGCTGAAGCTCAAAACATTTCAGTCTCTTAGAGGGGTCAACACACTGATATGTAAGACCAGTGCATAGACATTGAGTGTTTTTGATTTAAGTAGGTCTCTAATCTCCGCAGATAATGAGTGTCTAGATCAAAAGATGTTAGATAAGAATTTTGTTCTGTCATAAAGAAGAGAAAGACATCATCCCAAAAGGGGGTGAGTAATCTAAAGGCCAACTGAAATAAGTAAGTAAAAGATTCCCAGGAACAGTTGTATAAAATAAATAGTCCCTCAAAGAGAGGCAGAATGATGTGAACATTTGGGACTTTGATTATGCATGTCATTACCTGGAACTCTAGTACTGAGGTCAACCAAGCTTTATGAAGGCTCTCTAAGAGCTTAAAATACACTAAAACTCCTGGAACCGATACACTGCTCTTCACCAGTAGCAGCACTGAAGTCATTTGCAGAACATTGCAGCTCCTTCAATTTTATGAAAATATGAGAGAATATGAAAGAATAGAATATTTCATTTCAGTTGGAAGGGGTCTACAATTATCACCTTGCCCAGCTTCCTGCCCACTTCAGGCATATGTGAAGTACACTAATTTGTTTGGGTTTTTTTTCATAAAATTGTCCCCACCCTCATCAGTAAAAACATCCAGCAAAGATTGGTGCTACTCTTAACAGTACTGGACTTCTCTGTTTCCTTAGGACAGAGAACTATCTATTTTTATTACCGTGATTTGGAAATTTGCTATTAATTGCTAGGAGAGCTTACCTTTGTATTCTTGTTAAACTCTGTAACATTACTTTCTCCAGGAAATGTAGCTGACCCCTTCTACCCCAGCCACCCTGAGTGTACAGTGCCTCACTGTCAGAATGCCTTCCAAATATCAAATCTCCAAATTACATCATGGCTAGTTGACTCTTTTAATTGCTGGAAAATTTTCTGGATCTTCTGTAGAATTTTAGCATGTGTGAATCCCGTACAAAATTATGATGATAAAAAAAGCATTCTTTTATGAAGCTAAATTCCACCACTGGAATACAGTTTTCACAGGCTGGCTATATACCCTTTAGGTGAAGGTCAGCCTTGGTAGCCAGCCTGCAAGATCTGCCTCCCTGCACCAGTGGAGTTACCTGCCTACTTCTCCTGCAAAAGCCATGAACTGAGAACTGGTTCTCCCTTTTGTCATCTGGAGACAGGCAGAACAAAGTAACACAACTTTTATCCACTTTTGTATAACTTTTTTAACTTTTATAAAATTTTAGCCATCGTGTCTATACTTGTTATATCCTGTCTGTTCCAAATTACCAGTTCTCTTTTCTTATCACTGGGGCCTCTTAAGGTACTTGTATTAGTGAGCCTGCATAATTTAACTGGATTTATACAGTACAAAAAAGACATGACAACAAAATAGAACGTATTGTGAGTCTGTTTATAAAAAGTTATTGTAAAGCTATTTTCTGTAACTGCAGGAAATTTTAGAAATCTTTTTATACTTGTAAATTCAATTTTTGTTTAAAACATTGTAGCTCTTAAGTAAAATCACAGAAAAGTTTCCCTCATTTTAGCCAGAAAACATTTGAGAAAATTGTTTTGGAGTATCTGTCTATTTTCCCATCACTTGAAGTCTAGAAAAAAGCATTCATTTTTATGTAATTTAGATTTTATGCCGAAGTTTTTAGAATAGTTCATTGAAATTAAGCCCACAGAATGGTATATACTTTTTGGAAATGGGACAGCTCAGAAACTACAGATCAAAAGAAGATATTCTTCCTTATATGATATGTGAACCTGCCATTTCAATACTAAAAATGAAAAAAGAGGGAAAGACAATTCTGGGCATGAGTTTAGCTATATCAGGTCATTGTTACAATTTTTTTACTACTTTGTTCAGGTCAGCAAAATCCTTTCCTATTGCAAAAGACCTTCCGCAAAGCCAAATATCATAAAAATTCTGTGGAAAAAAAAAAAAAAAAAGACAGGTGTTCAGTCCATCTGCTTTAGGTATCTAATTTAAAGTGTATATGTAAGTTAGTCTCGCTAAGCTCTCCACAGTCAGTGAAGAGAGGGAGGCTGCTCTAGAAGTTAATTCAAGTGCTCATACTCTTCACTGTGCAGTGGCACAGCCTGTCTTTTTTATGGTTGCCTGCAGAACTTGGCTCCCAATTTAGAAATCTAAAGTTAAATGCATAAATTAGAAGTTGTGAATACCAAAAAAGGGTACTTTGTGACTTAGTTCATATCCATGTTGTAAACTTATATATTTTAGCCTTTTACCTATGCCCAGATAAAGGTAACTGTGTCAGTTTAGAGATATTTTGTCATTAATGTTTTTGTATAGAAAAAGACATGCCATTAGAGAACATTTTTCAAATACTAGATGCTTTTATATATGGTTCTTTCCACTATGCTAGCAAAATAAAAAGCAAACCAAAAAACACTGAAGTATAGCTGATATTTAATAACACAGAAAGAGGAAATAGATGTATTTTTTAAGAGTCTAGTGGAGTTAATATGAGTTCCTTTGACAGATTGCTTTACCCAGCAAGTTTTTTTGTTTCAGAGCATACTGGCAAACTATGATGAACCATCTGATGAGAAAATTTTCATTTAAAAGTTCCAATGAAAAAAACCCACCTTTTCCAATGGAAAAATTTTGTCAAAAGTTTATTACAGTCCTGGCTGATCTTTACTTAAAGCATGGTGTAGATTATTTACTTAGTTTAGAGCACGGTATAGATTATTTGCTTAGAGCATGGTATAGATTATTTTACTTATACATCCTTATGCAGGTTCTGCATCCTTAGAAATGCATTTTAAAAATCACAGCTTGTATTCCTGTCCCTCAGTTCCCCAAGCTGTGCAACATCAGGAATACTACCTTGATAGATTACGGATGGCATGATCATTTATGAAAATTATCATTGACTGATCACCAGTCACAGTTTATTTCATATCAGTGTCCACAATTTGCTGCATGAATCAGAGCTCTTTGGCATGGCACAGCTCTTCCTGAAAAGCTACTTCTGAAGAGCGTTACATCCCTGTCAGGCATCATCTGCTGTGCATAATTGGAAACACTGAAAGGCCACAAGGCAGTCCAGAGAAGTCAGAAGATCACTGGGCTATCACATACTCATAGGAAAACTACTGGCAAAACACATTAATTTAAGAACCAACAAATGTGCCAAATGTGAAGTCTCTCTCTGGACATAGAGAATATCTTTTATTTTCCCCCATCCATTTAGCAATAATAGTATATGAATCTAATTTGCTATTAAATTGCAAGTAAATCGTGGCTGAATTGTGACATAATGCTCTTTTATATCTCTCAAACAATTTCTATAACAGGAAATATGATTTGTGCATTTTTGTGGAGATGATGTAGTTTCATTATTTCTTTCCAACATATTTAATAATTGTAGTAATTTTAGGTAAGTGAAGCCCAAGTAAATGACTCCCACTGGTATTATTGCTTACTATTTTTCTAATTTCTAGTTCTTTGTCATTTACAAAGGATTATCTACATATGAAACAAAGAATAAATACCCCATGTAAAGATCTTCTTTTAAATGGGGGGTGAGGGGAGTTTAAGGCCTCATTTTCTTCTTATTTGTCACTTGAATTTAGATGCTGTGGACCCTTTCCAGCTGATCTTCAGAATAACTTTTTTATTATTCTAAGGAAGAAGATGCTATCTCACTTTAACAGTTATCAAAATTCTTTTTTAGCAGTTTGTACTAAAAAAAAAGGTACAAAGGTCCAGAAAATGCAAAGGAGAGAAAGTTTCTATTCTATTAGGAGCTTATCCATATTCTTTCCCTACAAGATATTGCTATTTTGTCTTTAGTAAAGAATTTTCTTTTCATACATAGCTTCAGTTTTGGTCTCTATAGCTAACATTTTTAAACAGATCATAGGAAAATTTTACCTCATTTAAATTAATTTGTCTTCGAATTTCCTAAATGTAAGTAAAGTACAAATTTTAATTGAAATACCTCATTTGTAGATCTTCTGAGGTTTTAGCTGTTTTCTAAAAAGTTTAATATAATATTTCTATGTAGTTGGAGGGTTGTAGATTCTATTCTTCATGTATGCTCTCACCTTTTCTGAACCCTGCTTTGGCTCCCAGTAGCGCTAACCTGCTATCTGACAGTGGGGAAGAAAGGCAATGAAACATTTCATTATAATTTTTAGCAATATAAACAGTCATAAGATATCTTGCTCATTATATTAGCTACAGAAAATCTATAATCATCAAAACTATATATATTCAATTCCAAGCTTTGGCTCTTTGGAGATTTCTGACAAAGCAGTGAAAATTAAGAAAGATCGTTATAGAGGCCCTTCTTTGAGGGCCTCCAGTATGCCTGGAGTGAATTAAAACTAAGGTAGAAGATGCATCAAAATGCACCTGAGGCACCCCTACTGAAATGGATATTCAGTCCGTGGAACTAATCTACCACTAGTTCTGAGACCTGCCACTTTCATTAAATGCCTAATGCAAACATTAGGACCTTAGCACTGTTTGACTTCACAGTTTTCCTTCTCTTGAGCTGGTTTAATTGCTGGTAGTACACAGAGGGTTTGACAACGGCTGGAGTAATACCTCCATAATATACAATACAGTAGTAGATTTCTTTGGCCCCTATGAAGTGCTTCCTACATCAGTGAGCACAACACTACTTCCCTGTATCAAATTTCTGCCATGAGGCTTTCATCCATTACACACTCCAAAACAAACATCAGGAAAAATGTGTAGAAGAGTGTGTGAGTCAAGCAATGCACAAAATGTTCAACACAAGTAGGAAGCATAATACACCTTATCCAAGAGAAGAGTCATTTTGTAAAATTGCTATAGCCTAAAGCATGTCACCATGAAGTAGAATTTCTTTCTTTTCTTTTTCTGTTAATCCAGATGTTTCACTAGTACTGTGGTTCTGCTGCCACCTGTGAATCCTGAAGCTGTAACAGAAATTAATCATCTGTGCAGTGTAACAATGTCTGATGTTATCACAATGGGAATGAAAAATCTTCCATTGACTTTGGAGTCTTTTCAATGTCACCCACATTGCTCCTCTGCCAAAGCAAATAGCAGAACTGAAGCAATACAAGAAATTAAATTTAAAAAAAAAAGGATAGCTGGAGTGATGAACATGCACCCATAAATCAAAAAAGTAGTATGTACTAGATATAATATATACTACATATTATAGCAATTACCAGCATCAATAGATATTACATATTATGTGATAACCATTTAGTGGTACATATATTTAGATTTTTATAATATATAGACATACTGTGACTTTCTCATGCAAGTTCTGTAACATCGCAAATCAGACACCAACTAAATAAATTATAGGTAGCTAGAGATGGAAGTAGGTTTGAGAATATTATAGAGGTTTATAAACCTTGATATTTGTCAGAGAATTCCATCTTGTAAAATAGTAAAGAATTGATGCAATTGAATAGATGGTACTACACACACCCCTTAAACTCCATGAAATAATTACCCAATGAGATGTTATAGCATGTGTTTATGTGTTAAAGGGGGAACCAGCCACCAGAAGTCAGGCTGTAGCATTCTGTCCTCAAAGGACGTGTTATATGGGCATTTGCAGGTACTTGCATGGATTTATAGTTGATACAGCTATCTGAATTTCACCTGGTTGCTTATGAGCAATCATTCAGAACCAGCCCTGTCACCCACTTAGCTGTGTGATTAGCAGCAGCAACAACAGCCAGTCTCAAATTTCAGGAGTAATAAACAGCAACTCAAACTCCCACATAGAAAACAGGGGAAATTAAAACAGACTTTGTGTTGCTCAGTCAGCTAATTTTCTCTCCTTGCAAATATGAATCAGATGTCTTAGCCAAAAGTACTTTATTGAAAGGAGAAACAAAAAGAGCAGCAGGGAAATATACAGTATCTAATTACTCCATCCCCACCAAGGAACTGTAATGGTTTACTCTTCTATTTGGTTTCTTGGTGAAGCAAGTGGTAGGCCAGCTGGCTGCTTCCTGCCTCCTGCAGTAAAACCTCTCTTGCACTTTGTGATTCTCAAATCAGGGCTTGGTCCCCTACCTAGATGCACTGTTTCAGCTTGCTAACAGATTCTGTTAATTCCTTTTTGATCTTGAAATAAATAAATAAATAAACAAACCTAAAGATCAACAGACATTCCCTAACACTCGCTCACAGGGGGCTTACTGAACAGACACTCTTGTCCATCCTTTCGCTGTGCTTTTCACCATATCCCTTGCCGTTCACCTTTCAAAAGTGCAGGCATGCTAGGCTTAGTTGTTCAAGACTTTCACACACTGTTGCAAAACAAAAATAGCTGCTTTTATTGTTCTGCCTAAAAAATATGGTGGTTGAAATACGCTATTTAGTTTACGTTCGAATAGTAAAGCAACTTAAGATATATATGTGAAACTTTATGGTTACGCTGCTCATCAAAATACCTTTCTGGTCTATATAACCAAATAGAAATGAATGTTTGCTGCTCAAATATGAATATTAAACCATGTAAGAATCGTTAGACTGAATTTTTAGCAACTCAAAATATATTCCTGGTATTTTGAAAGCACAAAGTATGTGGCAAATCTTGTCCCTTTTACAAAATACTCACAGCAAATCTGGCAGCCTATTCAGAGGAAACAATATTTGCTGTCACTTCATGTTGTAGCATAGCCTTTTCTCGTTGCATAACATTTTTAAATTACAGACTCATGCAGCCCTCTATTTTTTTCAAGAGGGTGAATATATGCATAATTACAGTATACTTTGTTCAACATGCAAGATTTGAACAACTGCCTATAGTATATTAAAGGGTCTTTTAAGCAAAGTGACTTTCCAAAACAAAAAAATCTTTATGTAACTATTAAAATACAGTCTGAAAGTTTCAGCTCACTATTTAAAAGGTAGTGTCTGTGATTGATTTGGGCATGATGCCACTGCTTAATTTACTTTGGCCTGATTTTTTTTTTTTTTTTACTCTTCTTTTGGCTGTTCTGGCAAAAGAAAGTATTTAACACAGCAGTTATTCCTTTGTAAGGGAAAAATAAACTGAATTCCCAGGAATGCTTTTTTAGTCTGTTTCAGAAAGTGTTGCATGACTATACTGCGTTTCTTCAGCCACTGATAATGAGAAACAGGCAATTCAATGGCAAATGCAACTGAGGGATTTGCAGTAGCAGGAGTTTTATGAAACACATATGATTGTAAATGGACACTGAGATAATGTGGTTCACAGGATGATAACTGTATTCATTTAGCTTGTTAATATTTTAGTATTCTATCAGGCTTCTAAGGTTTTCAGTATTTTTTATGGTTTGCAGATACAAGGGTCCCACAAATTTTCATGTAAAATTCATAATATGATTTCTATGCTGCAGCAATGCCTTTTAGTCTTTTTATCAGAAAATTTTAGTTAGACATTTACAAAGGAGTCTTTTTGTTTTCACATAATTTTCAGGTTGTCATGCTAGGCATTATGCATGTATGAGTGTCTTTGCTTTTCAGCTGACATCAGATTTAAATAACATTTGGGTATTCATTTGCCTATGACTTACTCTATAAAATATATACTCTTAGATACAAACAAAACATATTTTGAACAGTATCATTAGTATTCACTTGCCCTTAGTTGCATACTTAAAGTTTTTAACATTAATAAACATGCCATTCAGAAGACTGTGAGATAAAGTACCTACTAAATATATCACAAATATCATTGTTGTCATTTGTGATTGTCAGATTTGAGCTTGCCAGTGTAAAAAGCACTTGATAATGTAACATATTTTTTCAGGGTAGGTTGTAAACAAAGTCTTGCTAATACTATTGTGATCATATATGTCAAATAAAACCTTTTCCAGCCTCCAAGAATAATAGTTTAATAGTCTTTAGAGCCATGTAATTTTGTCCAGAGCTATTAGTGGCACTTTATGTCATATAGTCATCAAATGCATTTCTATGAAAGAGAAAAGAATAAATATTTCATGGCTACAGCTTTTGAAGAACACTGTCTTTCAGTCTTGGGCTAGTCTTTCAACATATGTGCCAATCAGAAATCTTTAGCAGATGCAAAATGCATCTTGTCTCCTTGTCAGTGAAGAATGTAAAGATCGCAGGATGTATCTGAAATATTCATCACATAGGCAGAAATCTGAGCATTGTAAGGAACTGCTGAGCCCTGTAATCACAGCTTATCTGTTTGCTCTTACCTCCTCATCACTGGCCCTAAAATAGTGGAGTGTGGCCAGTCACAATATTTTCGTTACATAATATATCTTGACAATCAGTGATAGTATTTAACATTGTGATCTACATCTTTTATCTTATTACTTCCTTCATGATACGGAGTGAAATCATGCCTACATTATTTTCTACTTATAAGCTTTTAAGGTTATTTTAACTCATAATTAATTTTTGCTAAATAACTGTCTGCTTCCCATGTGTTTCTGCAAGAAGAATATCGCTGATATCTATTCCATTCAGGTCTCCATTCATGGATTGCTGAAAACTGTTAGAGTAGATTGTACATGGTCTCATCTACAGCACCTTTCAGCCAAACCCAAGGCTGATACAATCAACCATAACTCCAGTGTAGTTGCGTCAAGTCATATCAAATCTACTTTTGGCTTGTTACCGTGTGAGAAGGTTTATGTGCACCATGCCCTTTGAATGAACCTGTGACCTGCTGCTGCAGTCTGGGCTAGCCACTCCATCACTGGGCACTGCTGGAAGCTATTAAATCTTGTGTTGCTTTATCTCAGTTAAACGTGGTTAAGTGAAAGGACATTATTTTAACTGGATGCTGTGTCAATTGAATTTTGTAAAGCAACAGCTCACAGCATTTCAGCTCTAACACCGCTCTGAAAAGTTGGAAAAATTGAAGCTTTACAAAGAATTAAACCTTTGATTAAATGCATTAGTTTTTCAAAGAGAAAAGAAAGGTTGGATTCTCTTCCGTACTCCAAGTTCTACACTTTAATAGGTATTTTTAATGTCTTTTTTTAAAGTCTATCCACATTCTTTAAAATATGAAATTTCTTCATAGAGGTGAAAGCAATGCATTTTTAACGAAAACATCATTCACCCCATTGTATTAGTGATTTATCATTGCTAATACAATTATATAGAAACATGAACATTTGAAAATAAATGTAGAAAGAATGCTGAAGCATGTTTATTTAATGAAAACTACCTATGAAAAATTAACCACTGAGATCATTCTATGGGAAAATTAGGTACATGTGGAAAATATGACACATTCAAATGTATAAATCTACATTTTTCCTAAATGCAGATTTATCAACTAAAGTCAGTAAAGCTTCCCACATTTTTCTAGCACCTGAAAGCAAGAAACCACAGAGGTACACAAGTATTCCATGAACATGGCAAAGACAGGTCTTAAGCTTGTTTCACAGCATATCTGTTTGTCTGCAGGTAACATGAGAATCTGAAAATACTATACCTGATTAGTTCTGAACTTTCAGAGAGCATTCTGAAACCAGTGATTATTTCATGTCATTGAGAATTGGAAAATCTGAAATACTTGATTCAAAGTGCTTATGCAATGATGCAAATGGGAAGAAGAAAAGGCATTTTCATCATGGAAGATATGAACTCTGCCATCTGGGAAAGAAGGGACTTGAAGAACAGTAAGAAGAAATTACTGCCTGGAAATTTGTGGTACAGAAAGACTGAGGTGCAGAGGCTGATTATGAGGAGTGTTGGCAAGATCAGACAGATACCAAAAGCTCTATTACATATCTAGACTGTATGTATTAAAGCAGACATAATCTGGGTGTAGAGAAATCTGGGATCTAAGGAAGATGTTTATTTGAAGTGGATTTTGCTGATTACGGAATATATTAATTTAAATTGTAGTTTAAAGAAGCTGACTCTGAAAGAAAGAGTGTGTGACAGGAGCAATTTCTGCAAGGACTTTGACAGAAAAAGTTTCCTCTGGGGCAAGCGTGAATTTCTATTGTGGCAGGAGAAAGTGCCAGAAAGGGGCAGAATACTGAGTAATCAGGGGGTAAAAGTCACTTTGAGACAAGGAGCTGAAGCGTATCTGTAATTCATTACACACCCTGCATCAGTATCCTCAGTTGGTCCCCTCTCCCTGCACAAGCCTTCCCCCTTGCTGCATTCAAAAGCCTCTCATAAATCCCTCAGCTGCCAGCACATATCACAGGCAGTAGATTTCTGTGCCATTCAGTCTCATTTGGGCATAATGCCCAGCCTGCTGAAGCAACTCTCTGTGCTAACTTCTAGCAATTTATGGCTTTACTGCTTTCCTGCTATGATAATTTTCCTTCATGATATTTGAAAACCCAGAACAGCCATTTGTGACTGTAACCCTAATATTCCATCAAACAAAGAATCAAAAAGTTAAAAATGAAAAAAAACAAACCTGTGCTCAGTTAACTGAAGCTACATGGTGTAACTAATTTATTGGAAATGCATTAATATATATGTTGAATTTAAATGAGGTGAATAGCTTTGCTAATATCTGGTCCTTCAAGATCTAAAACTTTTTTTCAAACACTGCATCAGTTGAACCCAAAGCATAAAATTGGAGTTTGTTTATTAGGAAGTAAAAAGCAATACTTATGAGGCTCTCTTCCTGTATGGGGAAATAGGAAAGACATTTAAAAGATAACTGAGCTTTGCTAACTATACATGTGCTATTTTTTGTGCTTATTAAAAAAAATCTCAAACAATCCCTTTATTGCTACATTTCTAGTCCATGAATGCCTGAGTGCACAGTTTTCTAATACAAGTGAACAGTGTTAAAGTGATTCACTTTTTTCCTTATTGATTTAACAAGGAGTGACACTAATCAGTGGTTCATTAAATCTTTCACCACCAGCAAAAATAACTATTTTCTTTCTATTTTTATTTGAGAGGAGTGGTTCCTTATTTCTGCATATTGCCCTAAGAGATTAAGGGCACTTTTCCTTCCAGTTGTTTTAGCTCGATTGTCTAATGAAATTAGACTTATCTGCATGCATTCTGTTCGTCCATCCAGCTGTCAGTCTAGGCTCAAAGCAGGAGATGGTCCCTTGCACTTAGCAGTGTTCACACACGGGAGTACTTCAGTGAGTCTAATGCACTGTAAACTTGCACTTTACTTTAGTAAAGGTAAGGGCCCCCCATGGACAGTCCTGGTCTCTGTTCTGCCTCTGGGAGCCCCCAGATCACTGAAGGTTTTCTCAGCCGTAGAACTGACTGACTTCTACAGAAGTAAGCTCATACATATCCTTTAAGTCCATATAAGCCTTTTGATTTCAGGATATTAAGAGCTAATCCTTTTTTTTTTTTAATGAAATGTTCTGAGAAAGTTAAAAAAACATAAGAAGGAGTCCAGGCAGCATAAAATACTATTTTAGTCATTTCACTTAATGTGAAACTTTACTTGTTTAAAAAATTGGCATTTCTTTAGGCCAGCCAAAATAGAGGCCTACTATTAGGTCTGTACACACTGAATTTTTCTTCTTTCAAATTCATACTCTAGTCAGCAATTCTGTCCACACTGAGTTAGACCCCATGATACTGTCTGAGTAAAATAACTTTTTCTTCAGCTACAATGGGAGTATTGGAACATCTTATATGTGTAGTATAATTACTGGGAAATAAATTGTGATTTTTTTTTTTTGTATGTTCATTGGAAGAACAAAAGCTAATTATATTTGGTTGGACTCTATGAATGAAAAACTCAAAAATAACAAAGTTTTTTATCAATTTTCTAATCCTTAAAGATTCACAGTGTTTCACGGTAAATTACTCAAACCATATTAAGTATCTATTTTATTAATCACAGAAAGGTAAAGCTAAAAGAGACCTTAATAGGTCATCTAGTCCATCCCTCTCGTTCAAAGAAGAATCAGGAACAGCCTTATCACTCTTGACTGAGGACTTCATAGTTGACCTCCTATACTTCAAACTGCAAAATCTTGCCATGCAGTCAGTTCCTAATCCTTTCCGATAGAATTTCTCCTTTCTTTATGCTGGAAAAAAACCTTTCTTGCTGCAGTTTAACTACATTATCTGTGCTTGTATTCATCATATAAAATGAAGCATAGGGTTTCTTTTCTCCTCTTTGCAACAACTTTTTCTATTTATAAAACCCCTCTTCAGTCCCTCTTCCTCTTTTTTTTTTTTTTTTTAGCCAGGGGGTGGGTGAGGTTGGTTAAATAATCGCAGTCTTTTCAGTCTTTTCTCACTGACCATGTTTTCTAGACCAGTCTCTGTATTGGGAAATATTTCCAAACAGATCCCTTTGCTTCATGTATGGCACGCAAATCTGAACACACAATCTTGCTTGAGCCATCACTGATTCTGAAAAGAACATACGGAAAGTGCTTGCTATCTTATCAGTTGTATTGTTCATATATCCTACTTCTCTCATTTGCCTTTTTACAGTGTAAGGTTGTTGACATATTCATTGCAAAGTCCTCACTTTCCACTTTAGACCTGAAACCTTCCTCTGAATAATTACTACCTAATTAGTTGATCCCCTTCCCTATTTGTGCAGTTGGATGTATCTGCCTGTCTGTAATACCTTTGACCTCTACCTATTGTAAAGTCTTCCTTTCTTTCCCAGACAACTCTTAAATTTACAAGACACATAACAGAATTTTAATCCCACTCCACAAGATATTTATAATCTCTCCAGGTTTGTGCCACATGCAAATTTAATAAGTAGTCCTTCTTTTCAGTTTTGAACAGTGTTGGACTTAGGAGAGAAAGAGTGAAATTACATAGGCCAGACTATACTTTTTTTCCCTTTTGAAAACAGCAATCCACTTGCTCTTTCTCAGTCCTCCAGTATCTCATCTGTCCTCCATAATTTTTCAAAGACTACTAAGCCTTCTATTTTAATCAGTTGAGTCCCTTATGATGAATCAAGTGTATCAGCATAAATGACTTGAGAATATCTATGTTATTTAAGCACTATGTAATCTCTCATCCTCCTTTTACAGGAGATCTTATGCCTTTTTGCTGGTATGAAGTGTGTCATCTTGCGGTTGATCTTTTCATGAAGACTAACACAAAAGGCTTATTAAATTATTAAATTGTTTTTACTATATTGCAAATCTATAGATTACTCTCTTTGTTGAGCAGCAAAACAACATTTTCCTTGGGTTTGCTTTAAATAAATGTAAATTCCTAATAAACAATTTTCCAGACTAAGCAAGAGCTGTCAAACTATATACAAACACAGAACAGAAAGAAATCTTTTGAGTTACCAATTCCAGGCAACCAGAGTCAATGTCATCTTTTAGTCATTTCGTGTAGCCATCCATGTGGTATCTGAATGTCATTAGATTGCTTGCTCCCACTCTTCTTGTTGAAAGGTTGCTTGAAAGCCTGATGGTGCTGATAGTCACAACCTTCTTCTAAGTTTCATTCAAAAATTTGTTCCAAAATTACACCATGCTCGTAGCTCATAACTGTCATTTGCTTGATTCATTCATCCAAAATTTCTTTGTCTGAGGCTGCCAGATTATGGCAGAAATTTTTGTTCTACCACCTAAGTACATTTATCCCAGAACTTTTGTTTTAAAGGCACTCTTGTCTGCAGTTTTAAAGGTGAATATTCTTTGCCATTGTAGGCAAAGTTTAACTTTTAACAGTATATCAATTTTTAGCATATGAAATAACATAACTTTTTGAACTAACTTGATTATTTCCCGTGTGGTTTTCAGAAATACAGAGATCCTTCATACAGCCTTTTGTGCGCCAAACTTTTAGCTGGCTTTCATTAGTGATATGCTTTTTAAAATTATAGTTTACACTGATTTTTAATCTATTCTTATGTTGGCCAAAAAATACAATTACTTCTAATGGAGGATGTTCAGACCCAGTTTATTGAGCACTAAAAGTAGCCTGCTACTGCTAACAGGGCACTTTGCAATTGTATGAAGAGCTTCATATTTTCACAAAGTAGTCCTGAGCATCTCAGTAAAGAACAGAAGGGAACACTTTTGCAAAAACATTTCAAAAAGTATGCTTCAGTCATGAAAATGAGGTTCAAGCTGACATGCAGGGTTTCTTAGCAAAGAAATGGCTAAAAGATACTATTATCTGCAGTAAAATTAAATTGACCTGTGCTACCAATTTGTTCACTGCTGGGGTGAAACAGCATTATTTGTTCTAGTATTTTCTTTTAACAGCTAAGAAGTCATTTACAAAATAGTACTCTTTCCCAGGATATGGGTTGCTACAAATTGGAGTGCAGGAACACATGTGCGAGGATAAAAATAACAAGCCTCTCAAAGGATCTCTTTCTGAGATATTGTGAGAACTGTGCAAACATACTAAAAGTTCTTTTACTTCCACATTCTCAGCCCTTTCTATCCCGTGACTCTGCTGTGTGTTAGGAAGGTTGTCCGTCCAGCGTCCTTCCCCTGCTCTGTTCAGGCACACTAGTCTGCAGTGGAGGGGCAGAATATTGCCTTGAACTGGAGACAGATGTTTGCCATGGGGATAGCAAAGAGCTTCCAGGCTTTTTAAGAGGCCCTGGGGAGCTCCGGGAGATGCTTTCGGTGACATTTTTTTCCTGTTCAAGAGCTGGCAAATTACGTTACCTTCTGAGGAGGGAGGGCCAAAGACAGGCTTTTGTTTTTCTGTTTAGGCAGCAGAAAAGCAAAAAAAATGAAATTGCAGCTGACTCTTAAGATTGTGGGGAAACCTCCTTCACTATTTTTCAGGTTATTATATCTGCAAGCAGAACCATAAATCTAACTGAAATAATTCCAGATAAAAGCAAAATTAATAGATTAATGTGCAAACCTAGGGACTCTCCTTACTTCTCATTTTTCAAATCAGATGGTCTAGAGTTCCACTCAGCTTCAGCTCAGTGCATATGCACTCTGCCAATAAAACTTCAAGTGATAATTTGTAAAAGCCACTTGCTATAAAAGAAATACTGTGCATGAATGAACAACGTTTATAAAACTGTAGTAACTCAGCCAAGTAAAAACAGATTTACAATGTAAAAAGTAAGGAACAAGTCTAAATATGCACCAAATTATGGATTTATTTATTTTAATTTTTTTACTCTTGCTGAGTGAAATTTAGAACTAACCAAATACTGACCCCAACTTTGAAGGTATAACAAAAATGAAATTCTCCTCTTATTCATGTATCCTTAAAAATATTCCAGTTAAATTAGACAATACTGCTTTTTTGGGAGGAAAAAAAATATTTTGAATTTCCTAAAGGTCTTTTCTTTGACACAACAAAATGAACAAAATGTACAAAATTAGTTGTTCAAAACCATCTCGAACATAAACATTGTGACTCCCTTCAATTCACTTTTAAAAAGTTAGAGATAATTGGAATTTTAAGGTCTAGCAATCTTTTGGGTTTTTCCCTGAAATTTGAGGAAGTAGTTGTCTCATGTAAACAGGGTTACAGAGAAAGACAAAAGTTAGAAGCTTGACTATGTGCTTCTCACCTTAGTCTGAAAATAGACTGTATTGAGAAAAAAGCAAATGTGACAATTAACTAATGGTAATATCGATAACAAATGGGCTATCCCAGTTCTATCTATCCAATAACACTAGTTGCAAATGACTGTTTAAAATTTCTCTTAGTGCAAAAGTGTTTTTTCTAAAGCTGCTGTTTTAACAAGGTGCCATTTAATTTTTAATTATTTAGTTTTTTCATTAGTCAAATAAGTTCAAAGATACTTCTCAATTCTTTATACTAGTCTGACAATTAAACTGAATAGAAATATAAAGAGTATTTTTCAACTAATAAATCATTAATATCTTACATTTATGCATTTTTCATTTGCTCATTATTATGATGCCCAAAATATTTTGCAAGAAACTTTGAATCCTTTAAAAATTAGTTATAAGGAAATACATTTATATTTGCACAAGTACAGATCTAAGCAAGTGTTCTGAGGGAACTTTTACTTAGTTTGCAAATTCTAAGTTTAATTATAAGAAAATGTAGATATTTTGTCCTCTGTTTCTCAGTTACAAACATTTGGTAATTAAAAATTTCATTTGATAAATACAAGGTGGGGTAAGAGGGTTGGTTGAAACATTTAAGACTGACTTACTAATCAGAGCTATGGAGGTTACCCGGAGAAGCTGATGATGGTCAGGTATTTCTGATTCAATCTTTTACTTTCAAGTAATGTGATACAGAATACAATGGATTAAGCTAAATAAGATACTTCTTTCCCATCTCCAAGCACCTTTCAACCATTCTTCACCTCAAAAATCTTCTTCTGTGTTTTCTTTAAAAATCCCTCTGTACTTCCCAAGTGTCCCTTGAGGGACTTTCACCCTTGTCTGTGAATGTGAGGCTTCTTCCAATTGTTTGAAGAAGACTTTGTCTACTTCCTCTTCCTGATCAAGAGGTCTATAGCAGTTACCAACTACAAGAGCAGATTGTATTGGTCTGCATACTGATCTTCATCCATCAGCTCTCTTCTGACTCCTGACTTATCCCAAGGCAGAATAGTATGCAATTCAGTTGCTCTCCATCACATGGAGGGCAACTCTCCCTCTTTGTCCTCCTATTCTCCCCTTCCTAAAGAGCCTTCCTAAGACTTCTCCACTGTAGGACTCCAGCCGTGTGAGCCATCCCACCATGTCTTTGTGATCCCAGCAAAGTCATAGCCCTGCAGCTGCACACTGACATCTGATTCTGGTTTGTTCTCCATGCTGCTCACATCAGTGTACCAATTTCCCAGAACAAGCTTAAGAGGTTTCCCTATAAAACTATTGTTCAGGCATTTATTTCTCTACTCATCATTGCTGGTTCAAACGGGTATAACATGTTCAATGAAGGCAAGTAATTATCCTTAATTTATAATACTACTGAAAGTTGTATATGTCCTCACCTTTCTTTTTCCCAAGATGCAAAAAGAAAAGAAAGAGAGAGCATCCAAAGTCATCCTGAAAATTTCCATCTGAAGGCTCTTTTTTATTCTACTTAGGCCAAAGCTACACCCAGACATAGGTCTTTCTCATCACAGCTAAAGTCTGCTAACTGGTGCTATATTAAAATTCAGGAAATAAGTGACAGTAAAATTCCCTCTGAGTGGGTAAGTATATGTGCAAACTGAAAATTCACACTACACCACTAACAATTTTCCAAATTTGGGATATAGTGTCAGTGATATATGTAAAGAAGAGCTTGTACCACAACAAGAAGAGGTTCAGTATATTCCACAGCTATTGCCCAGCCGATGGGCAACATGTACCAACTCACAAGTGTTCCAGGAGAGCACGCCACCCTGACCCGTTTTATTCTGCTCTTACGGAATTCAAGGCTTCCAATGCTAGTATCCTTTACAATCCAACACAGACTATCCTCTGGTTGAACTTGCTTCCAGCGAAAAAAAGTATCCACTACCCATACTCTGGACGTGGATTTTGAGTTAGCTAGAAAAAAGTAGCAGCTTGTGCTATATTTGATTTCTTGAAATCAGTCTGGTCAGTTAGAGATTAGTCCACAAAAAGCCAAGGCTCAAGCATGGCAGAAAAAGAACTGAAGGAGTAGATGTGGCTTCAGGGATGAACGGAGCACAAAGGACCAAATTATTTAAGTCTGAAAAAAACTTCGTCTTTGAGCTAGTGATTGCTAAACCTATTTTTCAGACTTTGCATGTAATAAACCATATTTAAATACCTCTGTTATTTAACTGTTCTGGCAAGCCAGGTAAAGCAATAGGTGTTTCACGAAAATTTTAGCTGTCTTCATCCTTTTATATTTGAGTTCATGATTTCTTGGTTTTAACATTGTTACTACGAGAACTGAAGGCCTCATCAGAAAGAATCTGCTTCATGTAACCCCAAAAGAGAGATAGTACCAGAAGCAATGTCCTTGGACAATTTCTGAATTAGAAAAAAAAAAAAAAAGAAAGAAAATAATAAACAACTCACAAAAACACAAACCATCAGCATGAAAACTTTATGTGAAACAACATCTGTTTTCAAGGACTTCCTCAGTCATGCTGTTTCCCTTGCAAGGTAAGCTGGTGCATTCTGACTCCCTAGGTTGTGGTACTGCAACATTAGGAAAACTCTTTGTGGTGGGCATCTGTTCAGTTGTAGTTCATACACATGAAATATATTCTAAATTCCAGATATGAACTGATCAATTAATTATTCCTTCACAATTTGACAGGGAATATATTAATTTAATATAGTTGCCGCTGGTTTTTTGTTGTTGTTGTTGTAACTTGCTCCCAGAGATTCTTGCCATGAGACTTGTAATATTTATATTGATAAATAAGAAGCATTTAGTCTTTGGAAAACAGTGAAGAACTTTGTTTTATTCAGATTTACTGCAAGGAGTTAAAAGTGGTATGGTTTTTGAACTGTAATGATTACCATAGTTTGTTCACCAAGTGTAAAGTAGTTATGACTGAATATAAGCACAAAATACTATTAATTATTAAGTACAAGATTTAAAAATTCCAGGTAAATTGTGGTAGTTTTAAAATGTTGAGGGTTTAAACATAACCCAGGGGTTTGGGGCAGGGGGGGAATTTTACTACAAAATATGGAATTAAAATGCAGTCCCCTTGCCTGCTACAATATGCTTCAGGAGTTCCCCACAGGATTTCCTTCCTATGGTTACTGCTTTAGGCTCACCCTTCCCATGAAGATCTGAGGTTTCAAATAAGAAAAAAAATTAATTCCATGCTTTTAATTGGTGAACTTATATCAACATAATATGAAAAGGAATAAGTAAGTAGTCAAAAATGCTCTATGATGCTTACATTATTCATTCACATATTTTACATGGCTGTGGTCTTTTGTAAAATTAGGAATATATATATAGGAGATTATTTAATCCCACTAAGGTTCATACCTTACACATACCAGTTTCACAGACTGAGTTTCAAGGGTTTAAAATTAACGTGTGTTCTATACAGTGTGTTGTAACGCGTACATTTTAATGTGAAAATCCATTAGCAGCCTCTATGTCAAAAAATACAAGCTAAACCATATTAGCATTCATGTTGTTACAGTAATTTTATTATTTTCAATTTGTACTTCATGCACCAAGACACTCCTGCTGTGTTGTATTGCAGGGGCCTTTCCATTTTCATTTTTTGGTTTCATGATTGACATTCCTCTCAGGAACTTATACTGAATGTGTTTTTCAGTGATAGAGAGATTTCTCCCTTGAGCCAGCAGAAATGAAATCTGAAAACTAGAAATGTGTGGAACTATCCAAAACTACTTTTGACTAGTCAGCATGCTGAGTATTCTTTCTCATACCTTACTGCACATTCTCTTACAGTCTGCTGCAATAAACTGGACTTGAATGGTTTATGTTCACTCTGTAGTTTTTCTGCTGCCTATCAATAGCAGTGCATGAAGTTCTATATTATATCATGTTGTAAGCATAATGTAACATGACACATCCTAATGTTAAAGGCATGCTGTAATAACAAGGTACTGCAATACAGACCGGGAAACCGCCTACATGGATATAATCTGACAGGTGCAAGCTTACTTTGCCCAGCCTTAAACCGACGGGACATGAGCCAGCTATAGTCAGGAAACCACATGAATGTGTTACTATGGAAATTTCAGCAGCAGTGCTGCAAATCAGAACCAGTTTTTGTCCATCAGGACTGGGGTGAGGCAAATCAAACAGTTCTGTAAATATGTTGCTGTCATTTCTATGTCTGCATGTAGTTATTTTCATTGTACAAAGACCACATTTTTTGTTCGTGTTTATCTATTTCCTTATTCCGTGACACCTGATGAAAATAATGCTCACAACTTTATACTGATTTCGCTGTAACTTTCTGTTTTAAAGTAAATCAAGCCTCGTAAATTACTTTCCTTAAAATGAATGCAAAACAGTGAACTTCTTTCCAACATCATCATGTTAACTTCCTTTTTATGTCATCCCTTGCACAGTAAGTAATCAAATCTTCAAAGTAAGATTCCAAATGAGATCCTCCATAAATACCTTCCTAAATATTCACAATAAGAAATACCATTTTCAAATTAAGCTAAAGTTATGAACAAAAAATTCATAGTTAAAGTATGAACAAAATTGTAACCACTTTTCCATGCATGTTTTTCTTCTATTTTTTAATGTGTCAGTCTATAGTAATAACATAAGAGAATTAGTTACCCCACTCTGTTTTACTGCCAGAGTTTCATAAACCTCGTCCATTCATTTAACATTGGATAGTTCTGCATTTTCCTGCCCTATTTTTCTATCACCTTTAAATTACCAAAAGCCCTACTCCTCTTTTTTGATCCAGTCATTCATTCTCTGCCTCCAAAACTGTAAACACCACTCTAATATACTCTCCACTCACTCAGGTTTATAATCTGGCTCTCAGCTGTAACTCTTCCCTCACTTTGAGATGAGAGTCCTGAACAGATTCCAGTCTTTCGGGGCAAACTCTTCCCTTAACGGATGGATGATAAATGAGCAAGGGTTACACATTACCAACTGGCAGGTGTTAAACCCATCAAAAATATAGCAAACAAGATCTGCTAAGGCAGCTCTTTCCTGTTCCCAGATGCTGCTGAGTTTCTTCAGTAGTAGTTCTTCACCCTTGCCAATTGCTCGGACATTGCATGAGTGGCAGGTTCCTGCAAAAAAACCCAGTCTATTCCTTTTTCCTCATTTTTACCACAGGCTGAAAGCTGTTTAAAAAAAGTCCCTATATTTTTTTCCTCCCTCTCTGCACAATTATGTAAGAAATTCCAGTTTCTGATACTCTTCCACTCCTTTCAGAGAAAATCTAGAAGCCAACTTTTGGTGCTAAATTCACTGGTGTGTATATAAATTAATTGGATTAACACAATTTGTGTTTTGGTGAGGCAAAGAACAAGTGTAGATAAGAGAACTATGCTCACAGAGGCTCTCTTTGCAGAACTGGAGATTCTGCAACAAAACTGTCAGCAGAAAATTCTTTGTAGAATTTTGGTTACAGATAGAGGCCAGTTAGATTCAGTAGAATCTTTGAAAGAGTATATAGCATACTTAAATGTAGAAATTCTTCAATTCTGAATACTCATTTTTAACCTGCTCAACCATTTTAGAGTAGCTTTTTAAATACAGGTTTGTTTTCTATACCTAGTGTGCTGTTACACTTGTATGTATTCTGAGATTATGATAGGTAATCAAGTCAGTTGAAATAAAATGCTAACTATTCTGGGATGCAGTTGCACTATATTTATAATAGAGAGATAATTGAATTTTTATTTCACCTATAGGAAACTTCCAGTGCAATAAAATATCTGTAGACTAAACATATTTATTAGAAATCAAAAGGAAAATAAGAATCAATCTCATCCATTCCAGCAGTGACTATAGAGGGACAATTTTGCAAAGTTCTAAACTCTCCTTTTAACACCAGGGCACTCCTTATTGTGTTTTTTAGATTCTCCGTAATCATGCTCTCATTTACAGGCCTGACATGACAGTTTTCACCTGAAAAGTTATCCATTATTGGATGACAGGAGATAAACCCTTCAAAAGGTGTAACAAACAAATCACAACTATTTGAAGATGGCATTATCCTATTTCTGTCAGGAAGTGGGAGCAAATAACCAAGAGTATATCACGTTTATGAAGAGGAAGACTTTTTTTTTTTTATTCTTCTTTTAAGGTTCTCTTTAATCTGGAGCTGCAGCAGTGGATTTGACGTTTCATAAATGGTAGGTTTTATCAGGAGTATGGTAAAGCATTTTACCAAGTCATCTTCCTCACATCAGTGACATGAAACTAGAAGATTGGTAATTCTTCCCCCCTTTCATTTCCAATAACCAGTAAGTATTTGCAGTCACAAATAGATGGTGGCTTCACTCTTCTTGCCCTTCCCTGCAAGACAACAGATATATAAGCATTTGTGCATAACCATATATAAAGCATGCATTACATAAGACAAGATATTTATTTTGTCTTCTTTTTTCAGTATGTGTTTTATTTTATGTTCTAAATATTTTTGCCTATATACTATAGGAGGTGATCAGTTTAAATGTATAGGACAACATCATATATAAAAGTAAAAGCAAAGTTTCAAAAGTAATGGCTAAATAAAGATGTAGATAACTTTTAAGATTTTTGTTTCTTACATTCACTTTTAAATACTCTGATAGTTTTTTATTCAGACAGTTTAAAAAAAAAAAATAATTACCTATTTAACATTTCCCCAAAGACTTCTCTGTAAGTAAAATGGAATCAATATGCTACCCCCCCATCCCCCAGGACCAAAGCAAGTCTTCTGTAGCATCAATTATATTGTGCTTCTCACAGAACAACTTTCTCACTCTATACTTGGGATTCATATATCTTATCTTGTCCCAGTGACAAGCTTATCAATATATTTTTTTGCTAAGTCATTATGGTCCTGATGCATATTTTGGACTACATTCTCATGTTCCTCCTACTGGCCTTAAATAACATTGTTTCCTGCAATCAGGATTTTCTGTCCCTATTTATGGCTGGAGAACCAGATCAAGCCTGGGATTTGGGGTTTTAAAGGACTCCCATGGTATTTGTAGCATACCTGTCATTTTCGTCAAACTGTAGATTGAGTTTGTTGTGGTAGTCTCTGATACTCGAGCCATTCTTTGTAGGCAAGATTTATAACTGATTAAGTTTAAGAACACAGATTTAGAAATTGTATCTGCTTCTGCTATATATGCTTTGCAAAATTTTCATCATTTTTTGTTGATCATTGCATCCCACTGTTTATTTCTGTTTGTATAGATTTTAGTGGCCTGTGGGGGGAGGGAGTATATGCATTAAGTTATATTTATATAAATTTATATCTATAGGCTCTTCTAAGATCTGCCAGCTGAGACAAGCAAAGTAAAAACAGTAACCAACACAAGTATCTGTAAAACTTGGTACAGAACAGGACTCCTAAAATCTCTGTTATCAAAGCTATTTTCATAGAGTCTCACAAATTTCTTACAAAAACAATTCAGGAGTCTCTAGTGTAGAGTTATGAATTAGAGTGCATTATATTTGACGAATCAGTAGTAAGAGATACAGATGTGGGTCAACCTCTGCGAGTGTTTCAGGTGCTGGTTTCAGTGAAAGCTGTGTTCAGTTTGTGCTGGGAGTTGCTGGCTGTTGGATCTCAGTTTGAGATGTAGCCTGGCTGAATGTTGATCTCTGCACTGAAACTAGGAATACTGCAGCTTGCAGAAAAATCACAAATAATGTGAACACAGAGTATTTGCTCTATCTGGAAATCTCAGTTCTCAACTCATGATATTTTTCTATAGGAGTGTAATAACTATCAGTAACTGACATAGAAAAATATTAATTTCTGACAACGTTCTACTTCAGGGTGGAGTAGATTCTTCAGTATCCACATCACTGATATTTAATTGCTATTTCAATAAATTGCTGTAGGTTATTGATACTAGTGATAAAGGATTGTATTTTCAGCTACTAACCACACCCTTGCCCTCCCTTTTTCTCCCTGGCTTATTCACAAGAACATCAAATTTTCAGTGTTCCTATCTTGATACATTCTGAAAGAATTTGAATGTATTAAAATTGTAATTGCTGATGCTTTCACATGTTCATAAGTAACATATTTTAAAAGTTGAAGGCAGGGTTGCTTAAGAAAACTGAGTGCATTTTATCGTAAAGAGCCTGTATTTGATGCCTCCCTTCTACTTCTTTGAAAGTAGCACTTCTGTTCTGAAATGCCATGAAGGAGTTATACTGCTTGATATATACCTGTAATCCAGTCATCTCACAAAATCAACTAAGATAAGAAGTTAAAAAGCAGTAAATACTAGAAGAGATTGGATTAGTAAATCACCTCATTCCAATAAAATTGTATTTCTCAATGGCTTACAGAAGACAGTAGATTATGCTTCCGTATAACACTTATATTCTAGATGCATATGTTCATATAGTACCTTTAATTTATATACTGCGTTATATATATATATAACATTATATACATACGATGTTATATTACTGTATATAATACTACAGGGTAAAAAGTATAGCTGCAAAGGACAGGTCCATTTTCTGACATGGAAAGATCATGTTTATGCATAAATTAAACATTATCAAAGCTGCAGTTTTGGTGCTCTTCATGATAACTGTAATGTGGATGAAAAAAATACAGTTAGTTACAAAACCAGAAAGGAAAACTTACTTGCAAAATAGGAAATTTTCTTTCAAGTTACTTGTGTAGGAGAGGTCTGGACAGCAACAAGAAGTGTTTAATGACATATGCTTGAACATCAAAAGCTTAAAAGAGTAATTGGAGTTTTTATGCAAACTTCTGAAGATTCTTACACTTCTCTGTTTCCAACCTTTCTACAATACATATATCTCTCAGTGATCATGGCTTTACTCCACTCTTTGTTATGTCATGTGCTCCAAGGATGTCAGATGATTCCTTATGCTCTTGAAGTCTCAAAAAGTATTTTATTTTACAAACAGATAGAAAAGTAGGGGGAAATACAAACAAACACACATAAATTTCATCATTATATTTTTTCTGTTTGTTCTGTATCTTTATCTATTTAACAAGTAGAATGCATATTAAAGTAGATTTGAGTCTTATTTTCTAAATAATATCTTCTAAATTATTTTAGAAAAAAATGCTAATTACTCCCCCAGGAATAACTATTAACTGATTTTCCTATGTCTATATGCAGTTCTTAACAGGCAGGCAGGAGGTTTTCAAAATGAATATGACTTAATTTTTTTGCTACTCAATAATTAACAATCACAGATACACACATATACATGTAATATCTTTTTACAAAAGAAAAAACAGGTCAGATTTTAAAAGGGACATAGTTAGCCTTAAATTCTGTTGCTGTCTGGATAATGTCTGACAAGAAGAGACAGTGACTATGTATTTGCTATTAAAAGTGAAGAGGTGAAAATAACTCTGCACACAATCCCATCAATTACCTGAAGAAGAATAAGCTGAGAGACTGAGAATTCCTACCCATTCAATTCGTAGCAATGGTAGGTTTCATTGAAACTATAACAGGTTTTAGAAAGTCTACGGAAGTGTGACTTTGTTGACATCCTTTTATATTCAGTGAGGAACATTCATGTCTGAAGTTATGCATCACTAATTATTGTGTGAACGTGGGTATCTGTCTCACAGATACACACAGAAGCCAGGCAGTAATCCCAAGGAAATATCATTGTTTTTATTTAATTAACAGTTTTTATTAAGTCTTGCAACTGTCTTGCATTGGGGTTATAGTCCCCATAAGGACTTTCTGCCTTCTCAAAGAAAAATAATTTTACATTATTTATAAATATTATATATTTATATTATATAAATAATATAATATTTATATATTATTTATATTATTTCCCTTTATATGTGAAGGGATGTTGCTCAAATATATTCCACAGCTTCTAGATTCTTGACAGAAATATTCTCCATTCATGAAGGTGGCAAAGATACTTTTTAATAGTACGTGTCAAAGACTTGGCATCATTTTCTATTTTAGTAATCTGCAATTTCCAGTATAAAGCTTGTGATACATGTACACATGCACACAGTGACATAAAGGCACTGCGCACTGTATCCAGATCTTATGAACCCCACAGACTATAAATTAAATAATTTAATATTTGAATTTTAGACTGGGCAATATTTTCTTTGGTTAGGACAGCAGTTTTCTGATTAATGTTTTTAATTTAAGCAATGTCTAATACACACAATAATAAAAGTGACAGTTCAGCTTATAATGAGTTAAGGATGTTTCTGAGAATACACAAGAGGTTTTTAAGAGACTTCCAAAGTTTATTTTTACAGAAAAGGAGCCCACAAATTAACCCAAATACATTTTTTTTAATCTTTTACTGTGTTTGTATATCTCTAGCTTTAATAATCTCAACGTTGTATTATGAATTGTGCTTGTACTTTTTCAAGGCTGTATTCCAGTTAAAATAGTAAAATAACATTAAAAGAGTAAAGTAACACTTGCAATTGACTG
Source organism: Myiotriccus ornatus (assembly GCA_036023395.1). Taxonomy (NCBI): domain Eukaryota; kingdom Metazoa; phylum Chordata; class Aves; order Passeriformes; family Tyrannidae; genus Myiotriccus; species Myiotriccus ornatus. The sequence continues at coordinate 39,862,397 of JAYRBT010000139.1, forward strand.
CAGTGATAACTAGGAGGAAAGTAACACATACAGGCTTGTAAATGGCCCAGTTTCATAGAAGTTAATAACAAAAATAATATATACTGAAAGAATTTAAGTATTCCATAGATATACATCACTGTTTTTTTTAATTCTTTCATGGAAGTCAGTGGTCTCTGCCCTTCATACACATAATCCAAAGGTCCCATTTGGATCTGGTTTTCACCATTCTCTATCGACCCGCATTTTCTATTGCTGGAGGAGGAGCCAGGCTCCTTTTCACTCTTTCATGTTAGCCCTTAACTGATGTGGTAGATCTCTGTTTTGTGGGGTGGAGCATGGCACTGTCCTCCAGTTTTCATCCTGGCCTCTGAGTCTGTCCGATTCCAAGCAGGTGAAATGAATCTCCTGTAGTACAAATAAGTGCCTTAAAAGCAGTTGTCCAATAAAATTGTTCTGTTTTATACTGATAGGTTTACAAAACAAGCTTTTAAGATGTTAGTCCTTTTCAGCGGAGTTCACTGATAATGTCAGGAAACAATAGCCTGTGTCAGTGAAGATTGTAGTGTGTGGAAGTAAATGTATTAAATGTGGAGTGGGTGACTGCCTTGATCCCCATGAAGAGGTAAACATAAATAAATACCCACTGTGGTTTTTCTTTTTTCCCTGGCTGACCTCCACTGATGTAGCTGAGCTTTCCTCTTGTGATATTTGCCAGGTTATATAAAAAAGATATTTTGTTTCAGCCTCCTGGCTGAAATGATGAAACATAAAGCCTGTGCTCAGGCTGCGGAAGCCTGATGGATGTGGAACAGCTGGTGGGCTGCGGCTCAGCCGCGAGAGGAAGTCTGAGAGATGCAATTGGTGCTATGGTCAAAAGTGAAAGACGAATAAATTTTTCGGCTTTACACTGGTGTGTAGAAACCTGCACAATATAAATTTACTGATTCAAATATTTTTGAGAACATGTATAGAAATGATTTAGTGGAGTAGAATTGGGTATTTCCTGGTAAATAAAGCTGGCATTTAACACACAAAGGGGGCAATATGTTGAAAGAACTACAGCATTTTTGCTTTTAAAATATATGGTATCTGAGCTAGCTTGTGCTGCAAATAACTGAGGTATGCAGCTCTTACCAAAAGGAAAAAAAAAAAAAAAAACAAAGAAAATTACCGAGAAAGGAAAGGGAGTGGAGAGTGAAACATTTGATATGAAGAGGACAAAAGGTGGAAGCCTGTGATGCAGCCAAGGAGTGGTGAAAGAAAATGAGGAAAAGACATAAAATAAATAAAGAAAGTGCTGTCACTGACAAAACCCAAGAAAAAACAGAATTTAAATGTCCTAGATACACATAATGCTTTACTAGGTGTTGGTTTCTCTAACAAGAACTAAACAGTTTTCCTATGAGGGTGATTTCATAGACAAAGGAAAGTAAGGGTATGTTACGAGGGAATGCACCAGAAATGAAAAGCTCAGACAGCTTTAAGAGCAACAAAAATGATTCATGAAGTAAGTGAGGCAGAGGTAGGACTTCTTTTTCTAAGGAGGAAAAGTTGGTCAGACAAAAAAGTGAGAGAAAAATATTATTTGGGGAATCATGGATCATGGAAGAAATAATAATAAAATGAGATAACATTAGATTTATTCTGAGAATGCTTCAGAATATTCAAATAGGTAAGAGAAGGTTAGAAATGTAGAATGCTTGACAAATATATATTAACCTGACTATACAGAAAAGATTGTAAAAGCCCAGATTAGGTAAAATTGAGGTTCTGCTGAAATCAGTGCTCAAAATCTTCAACAAAGGCAGGATTTCACTCAAAGGACATAAAAGTTTGCAGAAGAATATGTTAGAACAGCAGATAGTATCCTAATGAGCTAATAAAAAGGAGGAAATTGTTTACAAGTGTAGAGACACAGAACAGAATAAACTTGAAGTAGAAACTCAAAATACTGATCCCAAAACTCAGAAAAGTTACTTATTTTCCTGATGTTACATGATTCTGATTTAACATAAATGAAATTGATAAATGGAGATTTACGATGGATTTTATTTTGCGTATGTGTATTCAGTATATTCAGATGGACAAGTTCTGCATGTGTGTGTATATTTAGCAAATTTAAGTCAGAGCTGATATTTAGGTAGACATTATAATAAGCCTCAGTTAAAATCACTCATGCCTCAAAGCTTAGAGAAGTCACTTAAATACAAATTTAAGCACAGTAGCAAAGATACTGCTACTGTGCAGTATTCTACCTTTAGAATATTTTTCAGAATATTCTAAAAGCAGACCTCTACCATAAAAAGTTAAATACCCCTTAAATATATTATACTTGGTGTTTGGGGGTTTTGGTTTATTTGTTTGTTTGTTGTTGGGTTTTTTTAGGCAGTATAAAATGGCTGGTAAATAGTCAAATACATTAGTCTCTAAAAGTCTCCTCATTTGCAGATACCTGAAGGACCATGGGATGTTATATTAAATATACATATGAAGTGCAAATATCTGTCTAACATCTGACCTGCAAGATGCCTTTTCAACCAGGTCAAATCCTGCAGAAATTTCATCTCTCTGGAATTTTCTGGGTTTGTTTTTGATTTATTCTTAATAATCTCACCCCTTCATATGTGAGAGGCTTAATGATCTTCAAATTTGCTCATTTTCCCTGTATCTCTTAAAAATTTAACCCAGTAGGTAAACTCAAAATGCAGATGTAACCACATCTTTTGTTCAGCAAAGTAATTCCATAACTTGCACACTGGTTTTCTATGGATCATTGAAATTTAAGTGATTTGTATTGAGGTTTTAGTAGGAGCTCACCCATTTTCAAACACTGGACACACAGAAAGAGTTTCTAGGAACACTTTTATAAGTGGGACAGAACCTTAAAGCATTATAGTGGATTAAGTATTTTCCAACAATATTTCTACTCTATGGATTTTCTGTGTGATGTGATCATGGTACATCTTCCTGAGAGGGTATGAGTAGGGTCTCTTCTGCTTGCTGTCTGACTTTATGAGACATTTAGAAGTGTCCTTTTTTGAAAAACTTCATCTGCTCATCAAACTGTTTGAGTAGCTGAGAATTTCAAAAGTTCCTGTGTGAAGACTAGAAGCAAAACAGCAGTACAATCAAAAAACCCTAATTCCCTGTAATTTGTTTAATCATATTCATAATAAAAGAATCCATCCCATCATTAAGAAAATAAAAGATAAAAGAAGAGAAAAAGTGGGATGTTTTTTAAGCATATTTATATAATTCGTGTTTTCTTAATGGAAAAAGTCAGATACTGACTACTGACTGCTGCTTGAACCCTGCCTGTCCTGTGCATGTTGTCCTTACAGCCAATATTACACTCAGAAGTCTCACATTTCATTCAAAAAAGAAGCTCTAATATGATGTATACCAAACTTTCTAGCTTCATAGGTGTCACGTAGCTGAAATAATATGCTAAGTATTACACAAGTACTTCAGGAATTATCTGAAGTATGGTTTATATATGCTTTATACAATGCAGGAAATTAAAATTAAGATAAATTCTATGTATATGTAGAAAATTATTGTTATGTTTCATTTCATATTCCTAAACTAACTTAACCAGTAAAATTTTCAGAGTGAATGCCCATATTCATACGGCATACAATTCCCTTTTAAATTAGGGCAGTGTTTTTTGTTTTTTCTATAATGCTGATACGTAATGCTGGGCAGTTTTAGCACTGACTGGAACTGGTTTAAAATATTATTTAGACGTACTTCGAATGACCCACCGGGACAAAAACTGTTCTCAGAGGCGGGCGTTGTACGACTAGGGCGGGTGTTGTACGACTAGCGTGTTCACTGGAAAGGGAGGGTCTTGTTTTCCCTCCGAGCTGGAGCCGCCGCGGGCGCCCAGTCTTGGGAATTTGGCCCCGGGGTGCTGAAGGAGGGGCAGCGGCGAGTCCCGAGGGTTATCCCGGGCAGCGGCGAGTCCCGAGGGTTATCCCGGGCAGCGGCGAGTCCCGAGGGGCACCCGGGGCGATGGGGACGGGCCGTGCGGCTGCCCCGGGGCGGCCTCTCCAGCTCCCTGTGCGGTGCGGTCCAGGTTGTCGCAGGTGCCCCGCAGCCACATCCCTGGGAAGAAAATGGGAGGCTCCAGCCCGACCTCTCGCCCGTGGCAGGGCTCCAGACGTCCTTCTGTCTATTAAAGTCCAGGGGTTTTCCCAGCAGACAAGGGGAGAACGGCACGCACCCGCACCCGAACCCCTTTGGCGGCCCCCGCAGCCGTGTGTCGCTCCTGCCTCGGCCTTGGGTTCGAAGCTCTTTGCAGGCATTGCTGGCACTCTGGAATGTGTTTGCCTCCTTGCACTGTTCTTCTGAAATCATAGGTGCTTGCTCTCACTTTCATATACCAGATTACCTTTTCCTATCCAAAATTCACATAACTGATGGGCTTTTACAGAAAGGATTGCTCAAATTCCTGCAAAAACTTTGTACTGTGGCAACTACGTTACTCAGCCCCATGTTTCTCCAAGGTTACTAACAATGAAGAAGAGACAGCTGCAGGGAATATTCCATTTTTTTTGCAGTAGAGAGCTTGGCATGTTAAGTTAAATAACTAATGAGAGGAGACTTGCTCTACTACAGGAGGGTACCAGCTGGAGAGTCTGAAATGGTCCCTTCAGTCGTGTGTTCCTCTCAACAGTCCATCATACAGAACAAGACACTGCAGAGATGCCAAGCAGTCAGTTTAAGGGACATAATCCTGGAATGTCTCAGGAAGAGTGAAGTGAGGACCATTCTCAAAGCCCTTCTCATACCTTCATACTAGGTATGCAAAAATCTGTAATATGAAGGAGAGCTGAAAGTGTGTTCTATCAAGTCATAACAATGATTTGCGTGTGTATAAATTGCAGCCAGTTTAAACACAGGCAAACAGATTGAACTTTGATTGTTGTGAATACAGAACACATTCTCATTTATATTCTTTGATTGCAAATCATTATTACTTTGCCTATAATTGCCATAATTTATCACATTGTTGAAATTTGCCGGTAATATGGTACTATTTGTCTGCAGTTCCACTCTAATTGCACATAATTAATTATTCACTTTGCTCAATTGCTAATTGCCTTTTAACATACACTTAAATATAAACATAAAAATACCACTTCAAAGACAATAGAAAGATAATTTGTTAACCTTTTATATCTCTTACAGTTGTGGCATCTTAGAGTGAGGGATTGGTAAGTGTTAAAATAGTATATCATGACTTAGTAAATTATGAGGGAGGAATTGGGCAAGGAAAATCTCCATCCCTTATTGGAGTTGGAGAGGAACATTGTCACGAAGGGTGAGGAAAAGGCTGAGGTACTTAGTGCCTTCTTTGCCTCAGTTTTTAAGAGAAAGTCCCGTTATCCTAAGGGCAATCAGTCCCCTGAGCTGGTAGGCAGAGCCAGAGAGCAGAATAGATCCCCTGCAATCCAGGGGGAAGTAGTTAGTCATATGTTGTACCACTTAGACACTCAGAAATCCATGAGGCTAGATGGGATTCACATGAGGGTACTTACAGAGCTGGTGGAAGAGCTTGCCAAGCCACTCTCCACCCTTTAGCATGAGTCCCAGTTAACTGGGGATGTCCCAGATGACTGAAGGTTGTCCAGTGTGCTGCCAGCCACAAGAAGGGGTGGGAGGATCCAAGGACCTACAGGCCTGTCAGCCTGACCTCAATGCTGCAGAAAATCACAGAACAGATAGAGTGCAATCACATGGCATGTACGGGACAACCAGGGGATCAGGCTCAGCCAGTATAAGTTTAGGAAAAGTAGACCAACCTACTTGACCAACCTGATCTCCTTTTATGACCAGGTGACCTGCCTAGTGGACAAGGGAAAGGCTATGGATATTGTCCACTTGGACTTTAGTAAAGCCTTTAATACTCTCTCCCACAGCACTTTCCTGGAGAAGCTGCCAGCCCATGGCTTAAACAGGTGCACAGTTCACTGGGATAAAAACAGCCTGGATAGCCAGGCCCAGAAAGTGGCCATGAACGGAGCTGGGCAAGAAGCCCAACAGCATCCTGGTTTGTATCAGAAATAGTGTGGCCAGTGGGACTAGGGAAATGACTGTCCCTGTGTACTCATCACTGGTGAGGTACTATGTCTAGTTCTGGGTCTCTCACAAGACATGAAGTTGCTGGAGCATGTCTTGAGGACAACAAAGCTGGGGAAGCATCTGTAGCACAAGTCTTATGAAAAGCAGCTGGGGAAGCTGGGGTTGTTTAGGTTGTTTAGCCTGGAGAAGAGGCTCAGAGGGACTTTATGACTCTCCGCAACCACCTGAAAGGAGCTTGTGGCAAGACAGGGGTTGGTCTCTTCTCCCAGGCAACTAGGAACAGGATAAGAGGAAATGGCCTCAAGCTGTGCCAGGGGAGGTTCAAGTTTGAACATCAGGAAGAATTTCTTCACTGAAATGGTAGTTAAGCACTGGAACAGGCTTCCAAGAGAGGTAGTGGAGTCACTGTCCTTGGATGTGCTCAAGAAATGACTGGATGTGGCACTTAGTGCTAGAGTTTAGTGATGTTCAGTCAAAGGTTGGACTCAATGATCTTAGAGGTCTTTCCCAGCTTTAACGATTCTTTGATGCTATAAATTCCCTTGCTCAGTTTTTATAAACTTGAGTGCGCTTCAGAGCTACATAACCAGGTAAATTACAGTATATATATATACAGTTTATATGAGGAATAAACAAATAATCTGGTTTAAAATATCAATAACCTTATTCTTACCTCTTTGCATACGCAGTTTTTATTGTCCTGAGGTTGAAGAGGGATGGCCCCAATCTTGACAGAACAACACTTGATAATAAAAGACTGGTTTAAGGCATTGTCAAATCCTTAGTTTTACCCTTTCTGGTCTTGTATTACTGTAGAGAAAGTAAAACACATAATAATTTCACAGTACAACCAGAAAGTAAAAATAAGACTTTGTATGATGTAGCTCAAAATTACACCTTTAAATGCAGTTTATAACACCGTGCTCAGAAAGAACCAAGTAATAGTCTAAGCAGAAGAAAATCATAGCATCCAAATGAAAGTCTCTAGAACTTAGAGGTGTCTCATAATTAAGGAGTTATTACAATCCAACATATAAGCCCTGGTGCATATGTATATAAATATATGCATACATGCATATATCAATATATGAATATGTATATGCATGTATGTGTACATTTCTAGACTGGGATATATTTGAGAGTCTACCCAATCTAGATTTAGTATTCTGTATGTCAGTAATTAGTTTGCATTACCAGCATATCTCAGATATTAATAACAAAGGCTGTTGCAAGAGAGCTAGCTGACAACTTGGGGGGGTTAATTAGCATAAAAATCCAAAAACTGTATGCATGTATTTTATCATCATTATTTTGAGAACAATACTAATTGGAGAAAATAGTTTAATGGACTTCTAAATGGACAAGAACAAACTGTACCTCAAAGGTGATTGCAATTCACTTAGGATTCAGAATGCCATCCCATTTTCATTCTCAGTATGAACTGAGTTTGTGTTGTACAGTACATAAATGATTTTCCTCAACTTTTTAAAAGGCAATATGTATTAATATTTTAAACTGAAGTAATTGCTTCTTGTTCAGCAATGGGTTTCATTTATGAGTGTTTGTCCCTAGCAAATAGAAAGTATGGTTAATCTAAGTTAAAAATGGATTCTTTAAATAGCTCTAATTACATTCTCTTTATGTTTGTATGTTTTAGACTCTTAAGATTTAATCAGTAGCAGTTCTAACAAACCATAATGTTTATTAGCTAATTTTAAATTATTCTTATGGATGATACTTCAGCGAGAAAATAAATTATGATTTGCCTTCTATAACGCATGGTAAATAAAAGATGGACCAGCAGAAAAAGAGAAATTACATATTATATCATTTGATATTAGAAACACGGACAGAGTGGAAGAACACTTGAAAGAGAAAAGGGAACAGCTTCCATTTCTCATTTCGATTATAAGATTCTTTGTAATTTTGCATGTTTACTTGGTTGAATCAAAACTTTGGAGTGTTATGAACTTTATTTTGAATCAGTCATAACAATTTGTAACTAGATAATGGCACTATTATGTGCTATAAACTGTACACTTCCAAATCACAGCTTGTATAAGGATCAGGTACAAAATTATTACTGAAGCCTCTATTTTATTATCTTGCATAAAACACCATGAAAGTATGGAGATGAGTTCTTAGACAATGAGAAAGTTCTTTTGCACTGAAGTGTTCAAATGAATAGAAAGACATAGTCCAAAGTATAGAATAGAATAAAGTGGTAATCTGAAATTCCTTAGCTTCACCTGTCTAGATAATGCATAAGGACTCACTGAAAACTAATCATCTTGGATTTAATATTAGATTTAATGAGATCACTTTTTAAAAATAAACTTTCAAAATACTTTACATCAAATACTTTAAAGTGCAGTACTAAAATATATTAAATATTGAAAGGTAGAAAAAAGACTTAGTTTTTTTAACTAAAAGATAAGGAATGAAAAATTAAAATGTGTTATATATCTCTAGGCATTCAGGGTAGAGTTCTGCTGTTCAGGGTAACCAAAACCTGGTTATTTAAACTCATGGAGATGAATTCCCTATTTGAATTTGCAATGTTCTAGTGATTTCTGGAAACAGGTTAGAAAGAGCTTATTTCAGAACACATTTGCCTGGAAGTGCTCTAAAGGGTTGGGCTGTTGAGGATTATCAGCATACCCTGCCAAGAAATGCCTGACATACTGTGTGTGATTCCAGAAAGATGAGCATGAGTGGGCAGGGTGTGCCAGCTCCAGATCATCTGAATTCTTCTTCCATAAGGGGAGCTGTCAGCAAAATTGTATTTGCTTTTTTAAAAATATTATTTTATTGATATAACTGAATTTTATCAGTCTGAAAATGGGCAGTGGTACTATACATTTGATTAATGTTTTCAACTGATTTTCTGTGGACATAAAGTCTCTGTCACACTGTGCGCATTTCTCTCCGCTTCTCTCCCACCTCCTCAATAACTTTGAAACACGAGTGCTTCAACTAAATTTGGTAGGGGCTAGAGGTCTCAAAAATAATTATGTTCTGACAAACTCCAGGAAAAGAGAACGTGTATGACCTCTGAGTGCCCTGTTACAGAGAAAATCAGCAACAGGAGATCCATCCCAGTTAGACACTGGAGAATCCATGTGGGGGGAAAAAAGGCATTACAGATCTCCTTCACTTTCCACCATCTTAAAAAGCTAAATCAACCACAGGTCACAGTCACACAAAAAACTGTTCTTTTTGTGGTACTTCAGAGTTGGTAAGTTATGAACATTTAGAGGAAAAGAATACCTCTGAACTGGTTAAAAAAAATTTATTATTAATTCCAACCTTTTCACTGGTGAAACACAGAATTTGAACAATGTGTAGGCCTATTCTACTTCCATTGCAGTTACACTGTGTACTCAGTCATTAAATGGAGTAATGCTTTTGTCCTTGTTAAGCTTACTGTATCTGAAAAAAAAAAAATTAACAAGGTTTAATAAAATCTAACTTTGAATTAGTTGATTAAAGGCAAGTCTCTTAAAATATGTTATTTCCCTCTGTGGCTCAGGTAATCTTTTTTTATCTGATCTAGAGTTGTTCAAGGCCTTACAGAGATTTCCAAGTTACCAGCAGAATATAAAATTAATTTGCACAAATCTATTTTAGTTTAATTCTCCTAATAAAATGGAAAAGTTCTGATGGTAAACTAAGGCTTTGCCTTTTTGTATATGAATATTTTTGGGTTTCTTACTGGAAATTAACTGTGGCAGTGAATTCTCTGCTATTAAAAGAAGTGTTGTCAGAAGGTTAAATAATTTAGTTTTAGATATTTAGGTCTTACTTATTCTCTATAATAGAAAAGATTAATAAAAGGCAGTATTACAAAAAAAAATTAGATTCTGTCTTCTTTCCCTGTAGGGAGAGATTTTTATTTACAATGAAGAGGAAAAATCAGGCAGGAATTCTTTACAAAGATGACAGCGGTGGTAGAGCTGAAAGAGCTCAGCTTTGCTCCTGTAAATAAATATTCATGTAAGACTAGAACATTGTATATGCTTCTTAAATTAGCTTTGAATCTGGTTGCCAGCTGTGTTGATGCCAGCATCTCCCAAATGTGAAAGCCTCAACCTTGCTCAAACATGATTTTAGAAATATGTTCCTCCTTTAGACCTCGAATTTTTTTTTCCTTTATAGTGAAAGTAAAAACTTTCCAACTTTAAAGACATACAAATGTGAAAGGTTTGGCCCACGGAAAACAACACCTCCTGATGAGGATCATCTTGGCCAGTAAATTGCTCGAGGCTAACCCAATCATCTGGAAAAGTATTTGTATATAATTGTCCTATGCTGTTTCAAAAGTGTCTATTACCATCTGATACTGGAGGCAGAACATTGGGCCAGGTCAAGCATTGGTCTAACACACTTCACCTGATTTTATATTGTGTTTCACGGTCAGTGTCTCAAAGTCTGTCGCTTTTCATTTTCCTTTCTGAATAACTCTAATGAGGAATATTCCAAATCTCATTACAGAAGATGAAATCAGGAATCTAAAAATCACTTTGATTCTATTCCTATTTACTCAGGAAAAGAAATTACAAAGGATTGATTAAGATTAAAGGTCTTAACTCTCGGGAAACGTGTGGGGGAGGAGGAAACTTCTTGAATCCTGAGGGGATACTGTAGAAGAGTGGTGCTGCACATGTATTTAGGGAGGTATGATAGTGTTCTCCTGAAAAAAAGAAGAGGTGACAGAGAATTCACAGCAGTAATGCATGCCATTTAGTCTAATTTCTGTAAAAATCCTAAATATGTAAAGCAAACAGGACAATATTCTTCTGTTTCTATGTATTTATAGCTAATACATACTGAATCTTATCTAGACAGGGACGTTTTTTAAAATTATGATTACATTGTTTGCCTTTATATTTAAATTTTTAAAATAAATTCTGTGTACCGAAGGTCATATTTTGAAGTCCTCCATGCAGTTGCCCCTAATGACCAGTGCTCATGTGTTCTGTATTGACTCACATTATGACACTTTACCATACTGCTGTGTTTCTTCGACCCACCTTGGAAGTTACATTAGCTCGCTATAGATTTTGCACAGAAGATCAAATAGATTTAAATTTATTCATATGCCCTATGATTCTGATGATGTTTTCCTCTTTTGTTTTGCAAACATGACATTTGCTTTGCAGTCCCCCAGCTTGAATAGATTTTGCAGTTTGAGAAAAGCAGAGGGGAAAACATAACAGTACTCCTTACCATTTTTTTCCAATGGTTCTTTCTTCTGTTGTTCTTTTTCTTTGCCCTATATTATAGAATCAAATTTTTCATCACTGAGATTAGAAATAACTAAAACCTCTTCGTTTTTACTGAACAGACTCTGCTATGCCAGAGTTATTTGTCTTTTAAAATAATTAGTTGCATACAGTTAGTATTCCTTGCCATATATGCCTGCATTCATCAAATTCTGAGTGAAAAAATGTTACAAGACAAAGAGTTATTTTCAGCATTTTAGAAAGCTGTTTGAATAGTACGTTGATAACATCTCAGCAGGTGGAGGTCCCATATGATTCCACCATTCAAGACAACTTCTTTCATATGTGATTAATTCCAAGATCCATTTAATCTACCACATTATGGTGGTCAATTTGGGGCATCTGTGCTGATGAAAATGACTTTTGATTGTACCTAAATGGCTTTTACTTTCAGTACTCCATGCCAGTTTACTCTCCAGTTCAAAGTGAGATAAAATAGAGTCCATTTTCTGGATAGGGCTTTTTTTTTTTCCCCTGGCTAGCTAATCAGCATTTATGTCTGACATCAAAATTAGCTGGTTTGTAATCTCTGATTTAGAAATATTCCTAGATACTTCTAGGTATTTTTCTTTTAAATATCAGACCAGTGGCATTTTGATTTTATTTATCACCACTTTTTCTATGTTACATGTTAAAATTAATCTCTGCATTACTAAACAAATAATCCATCATACGCATGTTGGCTCAAATAATCATGTACATGTGCAGAAAAACATGCTCTGGCCAAAGAATTTAGTAGGTTCTGCATTAGAAATGGGCTGCATGAAGAGAGTATTCTTTAAAGACAGTGTGTGTTAAAGATTTTACCTTATTCCTCACTTCCTAAACTCTGAAATTCACCTTTCCACTGATTTTCAGTGTGCTGGCCATCTGGTTTTGAACTGAATTGCTATCTCGGCCAAGAGCTAGATTGTGAAATGATGCTGTAAGGATTAAACCTTGGGTGACTACCTGATAGAATGATGCAGTCTATCTTAACTGATAGATTCAGCTGATATCACTCAAAAATAAAAAAATAAAAAAAAGGCAGGGGGGAGGTAGATTTAAACTTAGTCTCCAGCTTTACTTATCTATTAGTAATTCTCACACTTTTGCCCCAGAAGATTCTTACAGTCTCTCAGGCTTCTAAAGAAATCATAGTTCTAGTTGCTACTATGTGTAAGGTTTGGAAAGAGAAGAAAGAGTTTTATGATATCTTTTTAAAATGCAGCAGAGAAATTAGTAATGTTTTGTTATTGTTTATTTAAAATTTTAGACATAAAAGTAAGTATTGCAACTTAATAAAAATGTATTGCTATGTTTAATTGTTCCAGAAACTTCAGGTTGAATTAAAAACTAACATTTTATATGGTAATAACATCTGGAAAGTGTGAAAAAAATCACATGGAAATGTGAACATTAAGTCTATCAGGATTTATTTTTTTTAGCCCCTATTAGTGTGTTGACAGTTTCTGATGAAAAGTTAGAATCCCACATCAGGAACAATTAATAAGAGTATATTGAGAACCTTCATTGTGCACACTTTCATTCTCCTATAGTAATTTGAAACATATAAGGAGTCATCAATATCTTGATTACAGGTGTTGAT
>JAYRBT010000139.1:39875438-39910730 GCA_036023395.1 Myiotriccus ornatus
ATTGTGCACACTTTCATTCTCCTATAGTAATTTGAAACATATAAGGAGTCATCAATATCTTGATTACAGGTGTTGATGGTTAATTAATATCTCTAAATTTTATTGTGATTTCTACTTATACAAAAATAGATAATATCTAGACTAGATGTTATTATCTAGGACTAGATAATAATCTCTTTGTACTTCTATTTTATTTTTCACACTCTGAAATCAATCTCCTGATACTACCAGAGAAATTAAAACAGTGCTTACTAAGCCCTATGGCCACAGACTAGGCAGTATCACTTATATTTACCCTATTCACTGATAGAGATTAACACTGGAGGTAAATACAATACAGATCTCAATTACTATTCAGACTTCTACTATTTTGAAAAACAATATTGCCTTTAAAAAGTCCATCCAAAAACTCTTGCTGTAAAAATCACCAATTACTGAGTACAAAAGGGAGTCAATTCTTAAAAAAAAAAAAAAGAAAAAAAAAAAAGAAAAAGAAAAATGCATACATTAAGTTAAAAAAAACACTTAAAATTGTTTTTTTCCCTAAGAAGTCATAGACTGCAAACTACCATTTTGTACTGTGGAATGATTTCGCAAACTACATTCTTTGTAGCAAGACCACAAACAACCAGAAAGTATTTCAAAACATTGTTTCATTTTTTTGTTTTTAGACTCTAGAATTCATCATCACTTGCAGTTTTCATTTGTTTCAGTCTTGGTATTCAGGAACAAAAATTGTTTTAGCGATGCAGTTCATTGTGGTCAGGGCTCTGACAGATCACAAAACTCCTTTGCTTCCCAGTTGGGTTACTAAGTGTCTTGAATGAGTAGGAGACAGAAGAATATAACCATGTCTTTTTGTCATTGGAAATTTGACAGCAAAGTCACATATATCCTTATATGAAGGAATTTCCAGTAGAAGCCAAGTCATCCCTTTGAATTTTTTTTGATCTTTAAACTTGCTTTTTCTGGGCTGTACCTGTAATACTTCTTGGAAAAGTCTCCTGTCTGCAAGTGTAGACATGCCCTTAAAAGCTGATCTTTCAACAAGCTGATAGGTACTGTGTACTTGCTTTATCTTATTAATTTTATGTTGAGCCATGTATAGATATGTAGTACCTTTCCAGTGAAATTCAGTAATCTACTTAAAAACTGATATCAGAACTGTACCATGAAGGCTTGTTTTGTTTTGTTTTTTAAGATTTTACTTTTTTTTTTTTTTTAAATGTATCTAAAACCCACAAGTAACACCTCTTACTTGATGTCTTGAATATTTGAAGCCACTGTCTAGTTAGGCTTCTACTTCACCCTACCATTTGTCTGGCTAAACCAGAGGGTGGAGCCTGTATTTTTTTACTGAGAACATAATACATTGTCCTGCTGTTCATTGTACCATTTGGTTTACTGGTATAACTTTTAAACTGTCAATGACTATTACATCTCATTTACAGCGGTAGACACTGTCTTAAGAACCATGAAATGTTCTACTTTTTAAGTCCCCTTTTGGCCTCTGCAATGGTACCTGGGAATCAAGAAAATTCAAGGGAAGTAGAATCTCTCAGTAACTGATTTTTAAAAGATAATTTTTTACTTTAAACATAGAGTGTGATGCACAAATAAAGATCAAGGTGATACAGATACGATACGGAAGATTCATATGTTAGTATGTATGGAATTAATGCATTTTAGGATTAAGGGGATAATAAGGAAAGCAAAAAACAGAAGGTGGAGTAGGTGTTCGTGTTTAAAACAGAAAATTTACTTCCAAGAATGTTAACACGAAATAAAGCCATAAGGGAAGGTCTTGTTTAAATAAATTCAGAAAGTAAGTTTCAAAGAATTTCTCATGAAAAAGAGTTGAGTGCCAGGTGAACACGGTGTATTCACAGTTCTGAAACCCCATTTTATCACTAATATAAAATATAAAATTATCCGACTGATTATTAAATTAAATTATCTCAAGGTAATAAATAAATCAAAAAAACAATATAAAGTTGTCCAAGTCATAAATTCCTCTACTGGCTAGTTTGCAAAAGCTGGGCTTTTGTTTGTTTTTTTTTTTCTGATAGTCTTTTCATCTCTAATATTTCATGGCCATCTTATTCCTTTTACTATAGTTAATGTAAGCTGCGTGATTCTGCCCAAATTGTCCCTTGTAACTGCTAAGGTAATAACTAACATGTGTTATCTTACTCCATCTCTTAATATAGTCCTATATTGATTCCTGTGTTATCTGAAGCTTAGCAATGGTTGCAGGCCTCCTGAAAGGCTGAGGATTGAGAGGTCCCCAGACCTGTATCTTTCAGGTTCTATTCTCTAATGGCAAATTTTTCACCAAGATTGAGAATTTTATGCCTTGGTAAGCATGAACACCTTCTGGCTATCTCCTTTCTGCTGCAATCTCTGATACCAACATTTTGATTTCTTGACCCCTATTCTTCAGGAGTTTCACTTCAGGATTATTAGCCATATTTTTGTCTCAGAGTAGCCACTAAGACTCCCCTGTTCCAACTCCTGGACACTGACTTGGGACATTTGGCCATATAGTATGATCTACCTTAGACATTTTGTCACCTTTTTATCCCAAAACACATTAAGTGTTCAGACACTGAATGTATCTCACAGACAGGTCAGGTTTAAATGGTAGACCAAGTAATGTTATTTCTATGCAGTGACATTTGCTTCAGCTTTACTAAAGGCATTATAGATGACTCAGTGCAGGTTAACAGTTAGGCTAATCCACTTCATCGTTGATTTTTTTAAAGTAGAATATATAATTTATTATAAAACTAAAAACAAATATTTATTTCAAAAATTAAAATTGATTTATTCATTTCACAAATATCAGGATGGCAGATGTAGAAACAATTACAATTTTCTTTATTGTCTAACCATAAATTTGACAAAAATAGAAGATTTGTATTCTTACAGATCTATCTCCATCATCTAACCAACTGTGGCTGTTTTCCTGAATGCTTTCATTTCAGACAAAAAGACAAATACTATATCAAATGTAATTTTGTATGATCTGAAAACAGTAGAAAGTTAAAGAAATGTATTTTTCTGGATCTTCTTTTGCATACCCAGAATGAGTTTTATTTTCTTATGGTGGGTATTTATCACAGGGTAAGACAGTCTTGAGACATGGAAATGCACTTAATTTATTGCCAATTAACGTAAGCTTTTAAGTACTAGAAAGAAAGAAGACAAATAAGAAAGAGGAAAAAACACTTCACTTTTATCCACACACTCCTCCTTCCCCTTTCCTCATTTCCAATGCCTGACACCACGTGTTGCACTCAATCCCTTTGGTGAGGGAACAAGCAGTCCTGGAGATTTGTCTGCAGCAGCTCCTTCCTTTTGCTGTTTTTTTGTTTCTTACTCCTTTCACCTACTCTGGCATGAACTCTCATATGACCTTTTGGGCCCATCTGCGTGATACAGCGCGTTTCCTCCTTGGGACATAACTCCCCTTAGAGGTGCATCTCATCCCAGGTCATCTTCCATGTGTCTTTCGCTGCTTGGGTGTCTCCTGCCCCTGAAAGTTACCATACTTTCTTAAACGTGTTTTCGCAGAAGTGCCATATTCTCCTGTGATGGAATACAGCTTTGGTATGCTGTAGGTTGGTTTTGTCCATGACAGAGCTGGCAGCAATGAGCAATGCCTGGTGCAGAGTATCCCTGGCCTTCCTCCATCACGTGATATTCTGCATAGCCCCACTTGGAAAGGTCTGCCTGTTATGCTAAACACAGCATTTTAGTCCATCTCGCTGCATTGACTAGAATGGTGTACCAAGAATATTAAACATTTGTTGTAGTTTTTATTCCTGCACCTGATCGGTTAACAAATGTGGGCAATTCTCTGCTTGTGTTACTACTGAAGTGCACAGAAAGTTTGTGGCAGTCAGTGCTTAGTGATGTTTTCATATCATCATTCATTGTTTAAATGAGTGGCCCAAACTTGGTGCTAAAAAATCACATGCCACTCTTCCCCCACCCAAGGCACTGCCTGCAAACCCATGCTATCAGTCTCTTGTTTTATGAGTGGGATGAAATGGAAATCCTAACCAGCTGGTGGTTTTGGAAGGGGCAGGGTTGGTAGGAACAGCAGAAGTTATTTTAATGATTATTTTGTTTTGCAAAAAACACATCTGTGCGGATGGTTTCCTACTGGGGCAGCTGTTCATATAATGCTTTTAATTACAGTTGCCATCAGGCCAGCTGCAACTCTATCATTTCCACATGCTCAAACTAATATGTTATCCTGTTGATCTTTGCAGGCTCTGCTAGAGCAAAATAATCACTCCATGGGTTGGACAGTGAGACAGGTAGCAGAGGCAAACTTTATCCATTTTCAAATATGGAATTCAAAGTTTTCCCTGTTAGATGATCAATGCAAACACCAATTACACCATGAAAGCCTAGGTAATTGCCTAGATTAGCAATGTGATTATATTCTTCTTCATCCATCCTTAGGGAGGCTGTGTAGGAGCAACCATTTTTTTAGGGGAAGAACAATAGTCTGGCACTTCTGGCGGTTACCTTAGTTCTCTCAAGGAAGTCAGTGTGACAGGCAGCGTATACAAGTGTAGGCTACTGCTTCATCTGTGCCTGTAAACAAGGTTGTTACAAGGCCAGACAAGTCTCCCAAGACTTGTCCAAACTGTAGAATCACATAGAAAGCAAATGTGCATATTCCATTTATTTACACAAATGTAACTTTAAAATATAGCTGATATGCCTTGTTAAAGACATGAGAAAACACTCGTTTACAGACTTTACCCCTGAACTCACAAGGTTCATAGTACATCTACATTCATTCTTCTGTTTACACTGTAAGAGCACATACATCCTATATGGATGATACACACACTGCTGTCTGTGAAAAGTCAGACATATAAACATTTGAAACATTGTAGCCTTCAGAAAGACGATGCTCTGTTGCTATTTTTACCCTTAGCAGGCATTCTTTTTTTGTAAAGACACTTCAGCAAGATGCTAGATCAAAAATTACAGAATTAATTGTAGTCAGACCCCAGTGATGTGTACATCTGCAATTTTGTAATACACACAATATATAGGAACAACACAAACAAAGAAAAGGGTAATTTTTCTGTATCTTTGTGAGTATCTGAATGCTTAATAAAATTCATATTTTATTTTTTGTTCAGACAGGCAGAAAAATGTCAATGCAATGAGATAAATGTCCTAATATTTCACCAGGCTTGTAACACTTATTATTAGTGTGGAATACTATAAATTAAGATGCTGATCAACTACATCTTACTTACTAACAATTAAAGCACATTTACTTCTTAGTACTGTGTTGCCATAAAATGTTAACCTGGAAAAACTGGATTCCCCAAAGCCACTGACTGCAGTGGTACTTTTGATGTTTTTGATGAAAAGTAATAGATGGAACTTGAGATAACTTCCATGTTAATCTTTCCTTTGTATTATGTCCTTCATGGATTAAGATCCCAAATGAAATTCTGACTTGTGATAAGATTGTGTTTATTTGTTTGAGGATTTTTTATTATTTCTTGTTAAGTGTATTTGTTTGGAATAAGATTATATTAACTTTATATTTAATTATATGCATTTTTTCACTTATGCTTGATATTTTCAACAAAAGTAAGAAATGAACATTATTCTTTAAGAAACATCAAAAGAAAAAGCCCTTTAACTTTGATCCCATGCATTTTTTGCATGATGTTGTACCACTGTAAGTTGCACATATCACTGAAGAGGAAGCCAGTGTTCATTAGTGTAGGGAAGACATAAAATGAAAATGGGGTCATTCTTCAGTGAAATTCTGTCTCACATCATATCTTGACTTACTGGTCTTATAATTGTTCCAGTCCTACCTAACCAGACTGAGCAGCAATATTAGGGTTTCAGTCCAAGGGAGATTAATATGAAAAGTGAAAATCAGTTAATTCAAAGGTGAATAGGTAAGGATGGCTTATTGTGGGTGAGCTTCAGCTTCTAAACATATATTTTAATTTGTAAGAATTAGTGATGAAAGTTTGATTAAAACTTTAATTAAAAATTTAGAATTTTGAGTTTACTTTGCATTTCTGAGAAGTTTTATATTTGTATCCCTGTGTGGGAGTACTTTGAATCAAGTACAAGTATTTCCCAATGAGTTTGATTAGAAGGGTGGGTGTGAAGAACAACATCATTCGTACTATGTGACAAAATTGAATACTGTAGTCTTATAATGGCCAAATATATAGACGTCTTAATGTTATATATGTATATATATTTTTGTTTTTAAACGTATTTCTTTTTCAGCATTTGTATTATTATGCTGCTACATTTTTCAGGTTTAAATTAATTGTAAAAGCTATTTAAAAAGTGAAAAACACAGTACTAGGGCTTTGCCAAATATACCCTAGTCTTCACAGTATAAGGTAGGAATCATGGTCTCGAGGGGGGAATAATGTGGGAGAAAGACTGCAAACAGAAAATTGGTGTCACAATCAAATAGAAAGGAGAGGTGTGTCAGCCATTAAACAGTTTAAGAACACAGGCTGAGCCTCTGAACTGAGCTTGACACAGCATCACAAAGTAATTATCAAGTCCGATGCTACAGTCACCTCTCCTTTCAGTTCTAGAGATACTATGATGCCAGGCTGAAAGTGTTATCCCACCCCTGCTTGCTTTAAACATCTGTTTTTCTGGAAGAAAGTTTATGCTGTCTGCTTCTTATCAGACATAGAAATTCTTCCTTTTCACTTTCTCTCTCACACAAGAATGTATAGCCTTACCCCTTTATGAGGAGAATTAATGAAGAAATCTTTGAATGACAGTAGAGGATGCTTTGTGTCTTTCACGTTTCTAGTGCATCCTCATATATATTCTGTACTTTGGTGGTCCTCCTCAGCCCTACTGGGTATCCTTAGGTGTACAACCCCTTTTCCAGAAAGCCTGAAGTCTTTGAAGGTAGGAAACTTAAAGGTGTAAAGAAAGCAAGCCAGGCAACACAGTCAATGTAAATAGAAGTGCTTGAGAGGCAGAAATAAAATAATGAGGAAAAATGTCAGCTGCTAAAGAAAGAGAACTTTTTCCTGCCATCCTCCACAGATGACATAGTGAAACCTTCCATGCTACCTGCAAAGATGAATTTTAAATATTTGGGACATGAGGAATGAACAGCTATGTCACTGAAAGTAAAACAGAAGCAGAAAAATTGTAATTATTGCATTTGTTTTTGCAATACTTACATTGTTAAGGTCAACAAAACCCTGCAAAAAATGTAAATCAATAACCCTGGAGGAGCGCAAGATAATTCACTTTATTATTGAGTAATATACCATGCAAAATTATCAGGCATGAGGGGGCAAACCATTTCACTGATAGGATAAACAAGAGTTATTGTAACACAGGGAAGAAGAAACATCGGTTGAAGCCATAAGTTTTTGCCCATTTCTTCCCTAGAAAACTGAGGGCACCCATCTTTATTGCAAGGATCAAAAAAGATAGTGTTGTCTAGGCAGAGGGGCCTTGAAGCCGTTAAGAAGCTGATTGCCCAGTCTCACAGGCTTGCTGAGAAACTGAACCACCAAAGGCAGGTCCTGGTGGATGAGTGAGAATCATGTTTCCCTGATGTGTTTCTGTTCTGCAGTAATTTTTAGAACAGCACATCTTTTCAACTCTTTCTGTGAGAAAATGCAGTAAGCTTATTCTTGTCATTTTATTATTATTAATTATTATTATTCTAAAGGTAACTCTGACTGACAAGTCCTACCTGTAACGTCTTTTAGAGAACAATTAATTTGATTAGGTTATACAGTAATTCTGGAGTAGGTACTGTTCCAGTACTTTGGATGACATTCACAGCTTCAGATACCTCAGTTTTAGGATTCCCTGGGAAGCCACGAGTCAGTTATACAGCAGGGAGCAGGCAGCAAGCCAATAGCATGTGATGCTATCTGAAGAAAACCAAACGTGTCATTTACTCTGAACCCATCGTGCCACACTATGGAAAGGCAGTAACATTTTTAGCTCCTAGGAATTCTATGGGTTTGTTGCAGAGCTGCATGTCTTAGTAGGATCATTTTGAGACCAACCTTGATTGCTTGAACCTCTAAGAAAGTTAAGAGTCACTGAGCAATATAGAGAGATAACACTGAAAATAGCCTACTGTCTCATCCTCTGCTATACTGAAGTTAATCAGCCTCTGTGGAAACTGGTTTAGTGAAAACTCTGAAACTGAATCATATGAGAGAATTTTTTTTTTTTTTTCATTCTAGTTCTTCTCCTATCTTCCTCTGGGCAACTGCTTTTATATTTAAGAATAATTACACTGAAAACGTGTCGGGGATGAACGGGGATGGACACTGGAGAACGGAAGTGACTTGAACTTCTTTCTAAACGCTTATTTTGTTCCTTTCCAAAGAACCATCTTGAGAGATTGAGATGATAGAATAAAAATTATGCCACCTTGTACAACTTTAGGAAAAAAAAACAAACCAAACAAAACATTTTTAATCTGAAAGATTTAGACAACCAAACTGAAGGAATGTGTGGGGCATCCTGTGACAGCTGTTTCCTCTGACATTGGCTATTTCTTAGCTATGACTCTTCTGATGCCATAAAAAGTTGTATAGCCAGAAATATCTACACGTGGATGGTGTATTTTCAGTGTCTACAGCTCTGGGTTCTCAGAAGAGCATCAGTTGCTTTAGCACTTATCCTAGTTGCTCTATTATTGGGGAAATATCACATTACCAAATATGCACAGGAAAGCCTGTAGCTATAGTTTGAAGTACACTTTACAGCATCTTAGGAATGGAAGTATAAATGCTGTCCATTCCTCCTCTTTTTGTATATTTAATATTAATATTTTGGGAAAAAGTTTTCCAACAAGCAGAACAAATTGCTTAAAATGACACCACCACTCCTAAACAGTTTATGTCTTTATACTAACTTAATGTCTAACAATAAAACACATTTCCAAAATCACCCCAAAGATTTTAACAGTGTATGACCAGAAGGTCAAGTAAGAGAGAGCAGAGCAGATTCCAAAGCAATTTAGTACATTTTGTGATTGCCAACTGTTTTCTGTCTATGCATTTTAAATCCAAGCCAAGGTGCAAATTAACTGATTCCAGTGATCTCAACTTAGTCTTGTATAACAGTATGTATACAGCAGAATTACTGCACATTTCAGCATAGTTATGGGAAGTAGTATGTTTAAGTGAGGAAGGCTGATGTTTGCTCAAGCAGTGAGGAAGCTTCCCAGTGTCTGTAATTTTTTACTTTAACAGAAGATACCAACTTCCAAACTACCAGCATTCGTGTCTGTGATTATTTTTCAGGAACAGCTTTTATAAGAACCTGCTAACATCACTGATAACATTTTAAAAAATGTGTTGGTTTATTAGACTTTTTTTCCCCAATGGTGTGTTATACTCCAATTTCTTTTTCTACTAAAGATTGTTGTGCAGAGTACCACCTGTTGTTTCCAGTTCTGTGAAACGTTTTCAAGCTTCTTGTTAGTTATAACACCTTTCCTGTGAATATCATTCCAGCAGAGTAATTCAGCCAAAGGGATACAAAGGTCTCACCAGGAGGAAGTCATGACAGAGCACCAAGTTCTAGCTATATATATATATAAGCAATTATCTGTAGCTACTCCCTATTTTGAAATAATTGGATCAACAGGGTATTTTCTTTAAGAATAGAATAACTCTTATTACTTGTTTTTAGGCCACACATTTGTTCCTGTTGTAAGCAAGGCACAAGTCTCGTATATAATCAAAGTTCATTACAAGTTAAAACTGGAGGTATTTGTTTATACAGTATATTTTTTCTTATTATAGATTACAAAATATCCTATTATGGTTTTGGTATGCTGTGTTTTAAGAAACACAACCCAATATAAAATTTCTTCTGCAGCAATGAAATGGGGTTATGCTGTTTGGTGTTACTGATTTCTGGCAAAAACATCTGTGCTTCCATTTTAGTGTATAATAGTTCTGAACTCTCCCTCCAAATTTAAAGCTGAATTACAGATAAAGTTAAATTAAAAATTTAATACCTTCAAGAAAATTCTGATTATATGCTGCATGTTTTCAATTAACTGATATAGGAAAAACATTTAGTTACATTTAAAACATGGTATTTTACTATATGGAGTAGCCAGCATATCGTAAGTGTTTTAGAGACTATGTATATGTTTAAAGAAAGAATAATTTGTTCTCTTTGAATAAGAAGAACTAAATTTATATTTGTTCAGATTAATGTCAAAGGGATCATTACTAAGCATTAAAAATAGTAAACATCCATAGGTTTAGAAAACAGTTTGCAACCCACTGTATGACAACTATACGCTATGCTATAATGTTCCCTTTGCCACTGCTTTTATCATCAGGAGAGGATAGAGAAGATCTTGGATCTAAAAAGGATTAATTCTTTTTTTCCATTATCTTCATATGATACTATTTATTTTAGAAAGACTTATTTGATTCCATTTTTCCTTTGCCTACATATTAATATGTTATAGAAAGATCTAATACCACCTCTTCAACCTATATACAGTGAAAACTACAGAGATAATGTTTAAAAAAACTTTCTTCTTCCAAGTTTCCTTGTTTCTGGGAATCACTTTCTACATGTATCTAGTGATATATTAGAATAATGCTTTTTTAACAATATTTGAAATTATAAATATCATTTTTTTATTACTGTTTTTTTAAAATCAAAAATCAAAGGTAATGCTTTTGATCAGAATTTCAGTAGATGATTTGATTCCTGCAACTTACATTACCTATTTTTGTAAGTGTAAGTAGTGTTATTACTGGTTGGTATCCACGGTGTTTTGCCAGGAACTGGCATAGTCCCAAAGACTTTGTACCCAAGCTCAAAGGGATTAAGAGTAAGAACTTGTTTTTGCAACAGAGCCATAAAATTTATGCCAAAGTGTGTCTAGCTGTAATGCTTGGGTGTACATTACTTCATATTGGCTTCTCTTTTATCTTAAAAGAAGAATTATCTGTTCCAAAATAAAATCAAAGCAGAGAGCTGAGCGCACACCAAGTACCATTGCTGAGCTTGAACTGTGCAGTGCTGAGTTTTTGCCAAGCATGTCTCATCTGTCATTCTGATGTCAGTCCTCTAATTCCAGACACCTTCCTATTGCACAGACCAGAGGAAGAACATTGTGTGTGAAGCAATACACTGAAAATCCAAATACTTCAGGTGTGACCTGTATACAATTATCTGAATATTCTTTTTGTGGTTTTGTGATTATTAGTTTTTCTGAGGAGTTAAGTTTTGATCAGCCAACTTTCTGATTATTTTTCCTCTTTCCGATGTACTCTGCAGCCAACAGAAACTGTCTATTCCCACAATGCTTATGATGTGCTAAACTTGTTTTTCATTAAAGAGTTAATTGAGTTGAAAGTTAATTTTTCTAGTTACAGTATTGTATTGTCATAATAAGATAAAAATACAGTAGAGAATCTCCGAATTTTTGGCTCTTAGGGTCTCATTCTGTGACTAAAATTATTCTTTTTTTTCTATACTATTTAAGAATTGCATGTAAATGATAACTCTTATTCAAGCTTAAAAGAAAAACAAAAAAGCACCACCAACAAAAAAAAAAACCTGAAAAGTAATAATATTTATCTGTAATTCATGTGCATTAATTTAAAAAATAACAATCTCTTCAGTATCAATATGAGTGAAAGTTTAGCCTTCTCTGTGACAGGTTCAATATTTTTGGATGATTAGATAATAGCTTTTTTGTGGTTTTGTTCATTTGTGAGCTTGGTGGAAGTGAAGGTGAATAGGCAAATCACTGCACCAAGATTCTTGTACAAAACTTTTTCGAAGGAGTGTAGTCAACCGAACTGGTTCCTAAGTATCTGCCATTTCAATCAGAGCAGAATATGCATAAAATGCTGAAAAACAATACAAGTGACTATTACAGTTGCTAGGCCCTTGTATTTATTTTCACAGATGTAATTAAACAATGTGCAGCACAGAAAAGAATGAAGTCCAGTAACCTTAACAGCAAAATTAGTTTATGCTGCGGTAACTATTTTTAAGTAATACAAAAACAATAGAAACTATATGAGGAAGTATGGTGAAGTTTCCATGTGTCTTGAATAGCCTTTAGGAAATTGTTGTAGGTGTAAAGGATTCAGCAGAAAAAAATTACAAGTTAATGGACCTTAGATTTGATAAATCACAAAGTTAGGAAGCAGAGGCCTTAAAAGAACATAACTACAGCATTTGTAAGGGAAACCTAAAGTTGTACATGTCATCCTGTTCATGATAACAGAGTGTCACAGTAGAAAGGTTTGTACTGAGGGCACTAGGATTTCAGGTCACAAGCTCCTGTTTTAGACAGCCCCGTCACGAACTTTGAGAAGACCCACTGAAGTTTGAAGGCTGATTTGCTATCCCTATTTCTTCAGCTAGTCAGCCATGACTTACATTTAGTTCTGAGCCTCATCCCTTCATTTACTTGTTTTGGACCCGATGACTGTCTAAAATTCTTTGACATCTATTCAGTCTGAGGAAATTGCTTGTTGGTGCTTTCTCTTTTGTCACTAATGCGTCTATGAAGAACAATTTCTTTCCTTCTCTTTTCTCCAAGTTTTTTTTACCACTGAAATCTAGGCAAAGTATCTGAGATAAAACCATGAATGCAGATGTCTATTTCCCCCCTTATCTGTATAAGGTTGTTAGAATACTGTATGCACTGTTGAATACTGTCAACATATGACAACTACCAGCAGAGGCTTAGCTGGCTTTCAGCTAGAAAACATGCATTAGCTACAGGTCACAGAATAAGCATAGATATAGGAAAAAACATTCAGAAGGAAAACATGAAAATTAATGTATACAAGCACAACAAAATTTTATAAAGTACACATTAACTCTCTCAGTGCCATCTCATAAGCTGTTGTCAGGAGTGACACAAGGGTCTGGAGCAGTTTCAAGTCCT
The DNA here is from genome assembly GCA_036023395.1 of Myiotriccus ornatus. Taxonomy (NCBI): domain Eukaryota; kingdom Metazoa; phylum Chordata; class Aves; order Passeriformes; family Tyrannidae; genus Myiotriccus; species Myiotriccus ornatus. The sequence goes on from JAYRBT010000139.1 coordinate 39,888,403, forward strand.
ATGTGATCCTAGAATATAACTGAATATAACTTCTACACAACAGTGCTTCTGTACGTTGGGGTTTGGCAGTGATGGCTGTTGTCCTAAACGTAGTGTTAGAGAGTTAGACCAAGAAAAGGGAATATGAAGCCCTGCTGGACCTCATTAACCCTTGCAGAATGCCTATGCATGGCACATCTTTTCTTCAGCACATACTTCCCTGGGAAGAGCATTAGGCTAACAAGGCTGTAAGAACGGTGTGATTATACTCCACAGACCTGCTCATGTGTCACTCATGGCTGCTGTCCTGAGATGTCTAAGTGTTTAGGTTTCACGATGGTTACAACTAAAACTGCATCAAAAGCTGAAACTGAAACCAGACCATCCCGTGCCTAAGTCAGATTCCTGAGTGCTTTCTTCTGCTAGTGAATATTACTGCTATTACCTTAGCACTGCCTCATTAGAATGTGACAAATAGAATGTTAGGTAACAAGTAAGGGAAATAATTTAGCTCAACCCAGTTTGCAGATTTTCTTGAAGCATCACTCGAGCAAGGGAGCAACAGAGACCTATTTAGTACAAAACCCCATTGTTAAATTCTACTGTATTTAAAATAATTAGTGCAAAAACTCAATTATTTTTTGCTTTTAAAATGTTCACCATTTCTCTGAGAATATGCAGTGCTTATTCCTCATTAGAAGGTGAGATAAAAAGTCCTTTTTGCAGAATTTGTTTTGCTAAGGGTTCATAAAACACATGCTTATATTTGTTCAGTCTTTAAGCAATACTTATTCTTTTTACAGATTTATTTTTCAGTTATTAGAAAGAGTGTCTATTAGAAGAGTTACACATCTGATTTTCAAAAGATTAGTGGTATGAGCAGATACAGACTATATCATGACTCATAGAGAAAGCTGTAAGGGGAAAGGGGAAATCTCAAGGAGAGTTTTAAAAACTGCTTGATGTTAAAAAGATATATCAGATTCTAGGTTAAGCCCTCAGGAGCTTAGGTTTTAAGTCGGTATCCAAAAATTTTGTTTTCTTTTTACCGTGACTGTTGAGTGTATATATAACACTTTTCTGCAGAGAAAAAGCTGACGGTACAGGTGGGTTAAATGAAATTTGATGGGTTAAAGAGTAAAGTTATACCTTGATCCAGACTCTTAGGGAGATAAGAGAGGAATTGTGGTGCCTGAAACATAAATATACACTAGGACATTGAAGCTCTTATCTGTATATTGTTTATTACAATCAGTATATACTGATACTTCAACAGACAGAAATCCAGAAGGATGTACAGTTGGCTATATTGCAGGACCCATGTGTATTTTTTCTCTAAGAAGCAGTTTTTTCTTCTAATTGACCACAGATGGTTAGATCTCTTTCTTTTAGAACAGTAAAAGCCAAAAAAGCCATAACTGACGACAAGCTGACTGCCTTTCCCTTTCACAACAACTTGCATATATTACAGGTTCTCTGAAAAATGTCTCTAGAGTTTTAGAAATTTCTGATACACAATAACATTAGAATTAACAAGCATTTGTGTGTGACAGTTCTTTTATGCACCAGTGTAACAAACTGAAAATCAGCTGCAAGGGTGATTCCAAACTATCGTTAATTTAGGGGTTTTTTTAGCCTTGGAAAAAGCTAAGACAAAGAATAATCAGATTCATCTTCTTTTGTTGAAACTTCAATTAAGAAATTAATTAAATTATCTCTAATAATTTCTCTTCATTATTGGAGAAACATGATGCTTGTGGAGTGCAAGTGCTGAAGTTCAAAAACTTCCAAGACAATTGTCTGCATATCTCTCAGGAATATTATAAAGACAAGTTTCAGCAATATTAAAAAGAGTAAACATAAATTTAAAAAAAAAAAAAAAAGAAAGAAATCCAATGACCCTTAAGGAACCAAGGAGAGAAATACAGTAATAAAGACACTAGAGACTTGACTCAAAAGATTTGGTATACTCCTACTTCTTCTGTTGTTTTCCTGTGTAGTTGTAGGCAAATCTCTTTGTATTTCCATTAACCTTCAATAAACATCAACACTGACTGCTTCTTTGTTTTTTTGTTTACTTAAACATACTTACTAGAGGCACTGGAGAAAAAAAAAATTAGCCATTTTTCTATAATTTCCTGTTTTATTATTCCTACACTACCTTTTCCTTGCTTTCCAACTGTAGAAGTCAAATATAGATCCTGCAGATCTACCAAGGAAAAGAAGGTGGTCTCCCTCTTTCCAGGAGGCCCGTTTGACAGCAGTTTTAATCACTTTATAACCCACAGTGAGCCATTAGTTGTTGAACGGAACATAGATCTGAATTAAATAAAATGCCACTCATAGTCAGGAGTCTTTTGGAGCTGTTACCATTACAATAAGTTATTTTTATTACTGTATGAAAGTATTGATTTATGAGCACACAATAAATCCAAAGAATAGGTACATTTATAACACAGAAGAAAGAAATATGAGGAAAAAGAGAAATGTAAATTCCTCCACAACGTGTTTTCTAGGGTAGCCAATGTTTTTAATGAATAAAAGAAAATATATATCATAAAACTGAAATGATAGGTGTAGTAACTAGCAGTAGAACAATAGCATCATATAAAACTCTTGGAGAACAATAGCTTTTAAATTCTGAGCTGCCAGATCTCTTTTAAAAGCAGAACAAATATCCTTTTTCTTTCTTGAAGTTTATCAGTATTGCCCGAATGGTTTCAGTAGAGTTCCACTCGTACACCTTTTTGCAATGTCAACACAGAATTTTGTCCAAACCATACAGCAGGCTGCCTCCTGATTGACATTAATCAGTATTAACCCTATTCTTCTAACAGTATTCTGGATGAATTCTTGATTTCATGGACTGTGGAAGTTATGAGGACCATATATCTGTTGCTGACCAGATGCCAACCAATACTCAGCTTGCAGTTGGCTTTTTATGTATGTGTAACAAACACTTTATTAAGGATGCATTGGCACTGCTGTTCCCATTTAGCAAATCAGAAAACTGAAACATAGAATGTGTAAGTTATTAAAAAATTTGCTGGCAGGACACAGCTGTTCTGTATGGTTACTTGTTAGCAGAGGATGTTACTTGACTTCCAACAGATTTTCTGGTAATAATTAGAGTATAAAAGGCTGACCTAGGACATACAGTAGCTAATTTATCACTTAAAGGTAGAGATATAGATTATTTTTCCATCCCATTGTTTTCCAGCTGTTCTCTCTTCATACATACACACAACTAAGGTCTGTTGGATTGTTCTGGTTTTAGATGGAAAATGATGAATTTCCAAATATTCTTTCATTGTCTGTTAACAAATCAGAAATAAAACAAGTACACTGACTTGCATTGTATATTCATGACACTGAAATGAAAACTTTGAAAGGTCTTTTATTATCAATAAAATTAAAAGTAGTTGTTTAACCTGAGACATGTAATTTTGACTAAATAAAACCATCTTAAAGTCTTTCCTTTCTGACATTCACTAGTTTTAGTAGAAATAATTTGGTTTCAGTGCTGCACTTTTTCACCTTAGTGCTCCTTCCCTGAGATGGTAAAAGACTCTGCCAAATACAAGTTCTTAAAGGTTGCTGAATCCTTTTAAGGTTTTAGTGGGTCTTAAGTAATGCCATAGTCCTTATGCTGGCACACAGCCCAGGATGAATTTTACTTTTGATGGCAACAGCTGTGTATCTATCAGGTTTCTGAATATGTGAGGAGGGAAGAACAGGATGCTGCAGTCCCCAGGCAGCTGCCCAAAGCAAGGGAAATAGAAATGCCGTGCTGGGATCAGGGCTACCAAGTAACAGGCACCAGCTGGGTTTTTTGTCCTTTGGCATGTGACCCTCCTCATTTTGCTCCAAACCTTTCTAGAAGTTAGGTGTTTTGGAAGGCACATTTCTACTCTGTGGACAGGTGTCACTCCTAGAAGCAGGAATACTGTGTCTTTTTCTCCTCTTAGTAATCCCTCTGTTAGCAGCAATTTCCCATGCAAATGTGACAACTAGTGGTCGCACTCATGAGTCTTGAAAGTGAAAAGATTATGGGAGAAAAACTTTGCAAACAGAAAATTATAAATATTGAAATGCTTTGAATATTGCAAAATCAAGAAATTACATCTGTAAAGCAATAAGCAAGCATTTAAATAATGCACCAAGCTTTTATGCTTCACAGAAGATACATGACAACTTGTTTTTATTACCATTATTACGGATCTAAATATTTAATATTATTATTTATCTTAATATTTTTTAATATTCAGTTCTATTCTATGATAGGGTTTTTAAGAATGGACAAAGATCAAAGCTGATATTTTTTTTCCTTCTTCCTAAAGAGTTTAAACATAAGAAAGGGAAAACATGATGGGTTTGAGTATTTCTTCTAATTTTAATTTTTATTGCTTAATATTGAATAATGTCTTCTTTGATTATTTTATCACGTGGAGACTGAATGACCTAATGACTATTTAGCTAAGAATATGCACAGTAAAACAAGTCAGATCTTTTCAGAATTATCTAGATTTGGGCTTACTTATTGAAAGACTGCTGATCAGCACACCTCCAGGATTTTTCTCAGTGATTCACGTCCCCTCCACCCTAGTGATCCATATCCCCTCCGCACTGGCAATATAATCTAACACTACCCCAGAGCTGTCAAGAAGGGGGAGCCATCAGCCCTGCTCTGTGTCCTCTCTCTCACTGCACTATGAGCAGAATCTGCAGCATCTCCTATGTGCTGTCTTCATAAGCTGGTACACCCGGGGGGCCCCCACAGGTCTGGGAGCTGTGAGGTCTGCAGTAGGTACCTGGAGAGCACAGGGAAGGAAGGGGCACCACGTGTTGCACCATGCAGTTGTAACTAGTCTGTCTGCAATATAGCACAAGTACTTCAGTGTAGCAATCTCTAGTTCAAATAAGAGTCAAGCCTTTCTTAGCAATTGATTAATATAAAAAGGGGGACAGTAGTGTATAAAGGGAGCAATTATACTTTCAGCTAGACATTTGAGTTGATTTAGGGGATTTGTTTTCATATTACCTCTTCTTGTCCATTGGTCAACCTCCACTGAAATCAAGATACTTTCCTGAAAACCTGTTCTATTTGCTTCTCCATCTGAAAAATAGAGACATAGCTGTGTTGCAGTAAATATCTCTATATATAAGGAACTTTTCACTGCACTGTCTCACCCTGTATATCCTGAAAATCAAAAACTCAGTGAAGTGTGTTAAGCATTGAATAGTCCCCCACTGCTTTAAGGCACCTCAGATACAGACTTAGTCATTCCCGAGCTCCTCTTTCTTCCCTGTTACAGTGTTTCAAGCAGACCTTTAAGATCAACTGACCCATATTTTTGTATTTACTTCCTTTTGTGTCACATTTTATTCTGTCATGGTTTTATCATTGGTACATTTTTACTGCCGGTAAAACACTACTTGTGGCCACTCTACATCTCCTCACTCTCATCCATTTCATGTTTCTGTGATCCTCACAAAATGTCTCAGGCTCCCTTTAATCCTTTCTCACTTTTCTGAACTCTATTTTGATCTTTCACCAGTTCCTATGTGCCTATGTGCCGTTCCCATTCTATCAAGTCCCTTAGAGAATGTTTTGCTCTCGTACTACCCCTACTCCTTGTCCTCTTACTTCTCTTGTATATAAATCACACCTGATTGTCTACCTGAATTTTTTTCCAATAAAGAACATGAAATACACAAAACCTCATGACTAAGGAAGATCATTATGATTTTCAGCAATATTTGCAACATTGACATGAATTTATTGGTTTTTACTGTGGAGGTTACAAATACACTATTTAATTCTCCTTTCATTTATACGTATTTTAATATAATTCCATTTGATTCAGTCAAGTTATTCTTAAATTGACAATATAATTGAGAGGTTAATTGAACTAGAAGGTCAAAATATGGATTTACGTTCCTCCAATCCTTTGTAATAAAAGATGGAATATTCCCAGGGAGAAGTTAAATAGAATAAATGTGAGAGCTTGAGAATAGCTTTTTCTAAGTATGTATTTCTAAAACTTATTTGGAAGGCTGTTGGCTGTGTATATATTTTCTCACCTCTTACTTTTGTCCTTTCTGTTAACATAAATCCTGCATACATTACGAGAATTTTTAAATGCTGGAGATAACATATATTCTCATTGCTGAGGATATTTGTTGTTGGTAGATATGAGAAGGGAAAGTGAACTGTGATGCATATAGTTGATCAAAAGCCTAATTCATTTATTCAGACTGTGAAAGGAAATTCATCTGTCATCTTCATATGCATCTTGTTTCCTTCTCATAATTCTGGCCATATTTGTCCTACATAGAAACTGAAAGTAAAAAAAGTAAAACCATAAATAACTTCAAATGTAAAAGAGGTTTCCAGAGTGTGGGCAGTCAGAGCAACTTTGTACTGTAAGTGTTTGGATTTGTATTTTCCAAGACAAAAACTTGATGCTGATTAACACAGATTTTGTTTCACATTTCATTTTCTGCCTATAATATGTTTCATTCATTCAATTCATGAAATCAAATTTTTTAGAATTTTTTTTTTTTTTAAGTTCTATTATCTGGGCCAATCATGATGTAAATGCAGACCAAAAAAAATCTATATAACTTGTTAGAATCAATGGAGACTTCAGCTCTGATAATTTGCAGGAAAATACTGTTGCTTCTGCAATTTATAATCTAAAAATATTTACTCAGAAAAGCATTTACTTTAATATTACCTAAGAGACCTAATGGGCTCTTATTTGAAAGGCTGCTTAATAGAGAAAAGGATGGTTCCCAAAAATACTTGATAAATAGTAAATAAATGTAGAGCTATTAAATGAAAGATATAATAACAGATACACTACTGAAATGCAAGCAGAAAAAATTTGAGGAAAAAAAGGGAAAGAAAGTAGAAGCCAAAAATGGAGTGCAGAAGAGAGAGAATGATGGAAATATTCTTGGATACAGGGAATAAGAGGGGAGGCTTAATAATAGGCAGCCTGCTCCATTTCTGCCAAATTTGGTTAATGTTGTTTTGAGAAAGCAGACTTTGTTCAAATAAAACTTCTGCTCAAATAACCTAAAAACATTTGAATCAAATTGAAATCTGTTCTTAAATGTCCATTCCTTATGTGTTACAAAAACAGGGTCTTTTCCTACTTTAATGTTTATTTTACTAGCATGAGGACAATACCATAATACTAATAAAGTAGTTCAGGAATAGGAAATCTGTAGTGATCTGCGGACATCATTCTTCTTATAGGATTATCTTTGGCTAAAAATGTGTTTGGATATAGGCAAAAATGCGAAACTAACTGATGTCCTGGATAAACTGGGAATGAAAAACTGCAAATAGAAAAAATGCAAATAGAACTCTTGAATCATTAAATAACTCATAAAGAAAAAAAAATCTTACTGAAAAGCAGAAATAGCCCTTTTCTGTTAGAGTCATCTTAAAATGGAGAATTCATAGGACTAGGTTTTTACCTTATCAAGCATCCTGGTTGCATACAAATCTTAGAGCCTACTCTGCACTGTGATATTACAGCTATCAGGTGCACATAATGTCTAGAGGGATATATCTATAAAACCATCAACCTTAGGTCATGAAAAATGTAGAATATTGGTCATATCTAAAAACTATTGCTTGCAAGTTATCTGTTGTTAATATTGTATTAAGCTTTAAAATATTTTTAATTTTTAATTAAAAAAATAAATTTCATCTGGTTTTCAGATTAAAACATCACAACCTTTAGATATTTTTGTCTTTCCAGTGTTCTAAGATTTTCTAGCTTATTGTGTTTTGGTTGCTTTTTTTTTTTTTTTTTTTTTTTAGCAAAAACAACAGATGTCCATTCCTTTATTGTTTAAAAATTAACTGTGAGAATTTCACATAATTTTGCAACAAGGATGAAATTACAAAGATGGTAACCCCACCTTCAGGACTGGAAACTCCTAGTTTTAGCACTTATGACTTAATTTACATAATTCAGCCATAACAAAGTGATGAGGGATAGCCAGCAGCTGTATTAGATTCTATTTCTTTGGAACTAACACACAAAAATCTCTGTCCACAGTAGGCTCTTCTACAAGGTCCGTTAATGGACATCACCTTAACTGTAATGCCCTCTGATAGCTGAGACAAGAAAAAGAGGTGTATTTTGCCTAATTTTACTTTTTTTTCTTTTTTGGTAGCCTGTTCTATTAAGTAAACCTTGCACAGTTCTGACAGCAGGCTAGGATCTCCGAAGAGCCTGGGAGTTCTTTGAGGTACATTCCTATCCCATTCATTTTTTAAATTTTTTTTAATGCTGCTATAGTTTAAATAGGCATGAAAACAGACAGAAAAGCAATAATAGATGTATTGTCCCATTAGTGTGACTGGGGCAATTACTAATTCACAAATATTGAAACTAGTACTGATAGAGATATAATAATTTCTCATAATTTAATGATGCTAATCACAGTAGCAGTAAAACCAACAACTGCTGGCAGTGGAACAATGTGAATTTTAGTACAGAAAAGTAAGGTCAGAGACTTCACAGTATGTTCTGAGTTGGAAGGGCCCCGCAAGAATGACTGAGTCCAACTCATAAGGGAATGGCCCATATGGGTATCAAATCCGCAACCTTGGTGTTACTAGCACCATGCTCTAACCAACGGGGCTGTCTTAGCATCAATAATATTTTTGTCTCTGCATTACATGAAATTATGTTGCTAAATACTTCTTTGGTTAATCCACATTATTTTACATTTCTTCTGCTATTTTATCCACTGGCAAAGCTCTTCTAGCAGACAACCCTATTCAGTTAAAGTCATGAGTGGTTTTGTAGCTGAAGGCCAAAGAGATTTCATGGTTTTATTTTACCCATTCTGTATTCCCAAATGGCAAAATATTAATGCAAATTGGTGTCATTTAGTCATTCATCATTTTATCTTAATTCAATTTCCTAATAAAATGGAGAAGTTGGTTAATATAGGAAACTTGTGCAGTAACAGTTTCTTATAGTAATATTACTAAATTCTGATACATTTAAAACATGAGACAGAAAGTGGTTTTCTAGTCATCCATGTAAGGCTAACGAAAATGAACTAATTTCGAGAAAGCGAAAAATCAGTGTCTTTATAACCTGTACTTCCTTAGCTGATAAAATGCCTTATTTTGAACATAGTGTAAATGACCCTCTAAGTCCAAACTTCTACTAAGAAGTTTCATTAAAGTACATAAATTACTACAGCTGTCAGAGATGGCATTAAGTATTCAATAAAAGTAGACTTAACACAATTAATAGCAATTAAAATTATACTTTTATGATGTCAGCCACCAGCACTGTAAAGACATAATTGCCTGTAAGGACTTCTCTACCATATTTATCCTCTAAAACTGTCCAATTTATATGAAAAATGCCAAAAACATATCCCAAATGGGTACCATTATCTTCTTGGATTTTTAAAAGTGATCTGTCTTTATCCAGCCTGTGCACATTAAGCTAATTTACTTTAATTAGTTTTTTTCTCATTGTCTTAATAGGCACGTTGATAAGGTTTTATTAGGGAGGGGGAGGGGGGATGTTGGTTTTTTCCCTGTTTCTTTTCCTGACCATGGATGTTAACCTTCATTCATTAAATATCTTTTAAAAGACTACTTCCTGGAATCCTGCACTTTACTGTTCATATTCTCTATCTTCTGTTTGGTTGTCAGGTACAAACTTTCTGAATGATAGAATGTTTAATATTTTTTAGAAACGTAAAGCAATTGTACGTTTGTTAATTAACTGGTAATTAAATAAGAGACAATGACATTTTAGGCTGTGCTGAGAAAAGGAGCTTTTTTTTGGACATAACAAATTAATTAATTCCTAGAACAGTTACTTGTGTCTCTAATATCCAAACAAGAGAATATCTGGGAAAAAATGCCAGTCTTCAAACGATATTAAGAACAAAATATAGGTGTGTCATCAACAGGTTGGTGTCTGACATTAAGATCTAGTCTCAGCCTTCTAATTTAAATACAAAGTTAAGTGCTGTTACCTCCCAGTGTAATTGGGATACCTGTGTAATCAATAGCAAGATCAAAGCTCCTAGCCTAGGTCTTAGGAATTGCCTTTGGGGACATATAAATCACTCTACTGAGTGTGCAATTGAGTTTCTAGTGTGTCATCACTGAGCTACCTGCAATCTGGATGTGTGAAGTTTAACCGAAAATCCTCCCCACCATATCGTCTTCTGAAATATTCTCTGGTGATCTAATAAAGTTTGGAAAGGTATGTCCAGTGTTTTGATAGCATTCCTACAGGGCTATTTTTTAATTCTGTAAATTTCCCTTATACAAAATGTGAGAAGCCAAGCCATTAGCAGGGTTTTATCAGATTACACTGTGATTTGCTCCTTGCGTTTCCAAATATATTTAATGTTTTGCAATACTCGAAAGACAAATTGATGACTGATTTATGTTACTGGATGGATAGTTCAATTTTAAACCAGCATTGCCACACAGTCTAAAAATCAATAAAATATAAAGAATGCTCAGAATAGGATTACATACAAATTTATGACAGTGAAAATAGCCATGCACGTGTCTTAAAGCTGTACAGATATGAAGAGTTTTAAAAGTACTTGGGATTCTTTAGAAATTAAAACTTCGCTTTTGATAGAAATTCCTCAGAAAAGTACAGAGTTTAATGATGAAGAAATATTAAACACTGCAGAATCCACCCTTGATTCAGCTGATTCATTTGAGAATAAGAAACTTCAACTTCATTTTGGATATTGTTAAATTAACTTGAGCTCACTTCTTACTCTTAAGAATTTACATAAATTTGAAGAATGCCAGAAAATTATATACTGAGGAATAACTAATAAACTACTTCAAAAATAGGTAACCAGTTTATATATGAACTCCAAAATTATTTTACTCTCATGGAATGAAACTATGTTCAAAGTGATGATAAGGATTTCATGATAACTAAAGTATTTGTATGAAGGAGGGGTTTACAACAGAGCCAGTTTATGTAAGGCAGAACTCTCCGAGGGTTTGCTTCTTATCTGGCTTGTAGCCTCTGGTGATGGATGTTCAGAGAGAGTCTTGGCCCTAACCACCAAAAAATTCACCTCCTCCCCTTTGTGGGGTGCACCCTGTCACCTCCACAAGTCGGCAATTGCTCTGAGTCATTAACCATTAACATGTCATCTCTCACAATAATATGTAAACTTTTGAAATTCGAGTCATAGGATATTTTTCAATATTACTATCTCTTAGTAACAAGGGGTGAGGAAAAAAAAAAAAGTAAAATAACCAAAACCCCTACTTATGAGAGTAACACAGTTCAACTTGAAAAATTCAGTTAAGGTCTGAGACAGTGCCAGGGTACTGTGAAAAATGTACAGTTCTTTCCTGTAAAAGGTAAGATGAAGGCTTGAATTTGTTTATTCTTATTCTGAATTATAATAAGCCAAAGAAACAAAACAGATGTTTGAATGTTCTGGGCAAATGTTTGCAACTTTATTAAATCTTTACTTTTAAGGTAACTTTTGAAGGAGAAGTGTCTCATAGGAGCACTCAGTGTTGTTTATAACAAATTTCCTTGAATATTTAATACATTAGAGCTCTGAGAACTAGAAACCTGGGGTTTTTTGCAGCTTAATTACTTTCTGGTCCAAAAACTAAACTCCAGACACAACACTATCAGAGGAAAGAACTGAGTAAATTTAGGAGTTGTTCAGTTCAGACTTTTGATATGCTGAATTTAGTATTTGATTTTGCAGGAACATCTCTCCAAAGCCATAATCAGTAGAAGTTACATGGGTAAGAGTGTAAGAACAGAGCAAATGTGTACAGCCAATTCCATGAAATAAATCAGATTACTAGAGTAGCACCTGAGCCCCCTGTACAAGTTCTCACAAAAGGTTTTGTGAGAGCTTTGGCAAGTTGTAAGTAACATGCAAATTACATACCAATTTTATGTCGTCTACCTCTCAGTGATGTGATTTGTAATTCATTTAAATTTCTTCTGTATCTAATATTTATCTAATAAAATCACTTGTCATAATGGAATTGACAACTGAAAGTGATGACAATGAAAAAAAGATTAGCATTCAAAAACAAGTCATGGGATTTCCTCATGAAAGCAAAAGCATTCCAAGGGAAGTGGCATAAGGAGCCATAAGTATTCCAGATGGTAAATTATTTTATATATGACATTCAGATTTATCTGTAAGAGATCCGCATTTTTTTTTACTTTTATAAGATCTGCCTTGTCTTTAGCTTTTCAGTATTGGAAAATATTTTTTTAAGTGATGATAGTCTAATAGAATGTAGCAAATATTTCTCAGATTTGTATGCTGATTATACAAGCAGAGTTACTGAGCTATTGATAACACTGGAGATGATGCTTTTGCACTTTATACTAGGAAATCTGGATAAATCAAACTATGGAAGAAGTTTCATAATAAAACAGAGAACTGAAAGCATAAGTCAAAAAAATTGAGAATTCATTAGCCTTTACTGTTTCATTAGCTTTTACAGCGTTATATCAAGGTGTATGGTTGTCTTCAAAACTAGTACAACTGATTCTTCACAGTTGTTTCCAGATATTAAACTTCCAGTTACTAACGGAAATACTTTTTATATATAATCTTGAGTTACCTATTGTTAAACTTCATCCTATTTCTATTTCACCAGTCTTCAAGGTCATCCACTGTTTCCTGTATAACAGACATCTGTACTGGAGCACCTTCACTTACATTGTGTCATTATAGATGTCATCAGTGTGCTCCTACTATTTTTCCTAGCAAGCCCACTAGTTAAAATATTAAATTGCATAACTGAAAAATCAGGCTCTGAGAAATTCATCTATGTCTGGCTTTCACCACTTCCAGCAGGTATCTTGCATTCAGACAATTCCTTGTGTCACCTTGATTACCATGAGCTAATTTTATGGGGCATTCTATCAGTTTACTAATGGTGGTGGACGAGAGCTACTATATTTCCTATTTCCAGAAATAAAACAGATGTTTTTATTAAAGAGAGGGCCCAGTCTAGCATGGCTTAATTTTGATGCATAAGGTACAAACATATTGAGTTGAACAAGTAGGAGACTTCTAAAGGAAGAGTACAAGAAGCATTTCTGGACAATTCTTCCCTGTGCATGTCCTCCCACCACTTGGTAGGCAGTGGGTTAAGGTCTTGTTGTATCAGAGGCCATATTTGGGTCCTTATGTTTGATAGGTATTAATGAATCCACTAGGCCTTTTGAATTATTCATGCTTCTGCAGTCCATCATCTTGTGATGGTGGCTTGCACAACTTAATTATGATTTTGTTTAGGAAACTGCTGTGTTTGTTTGTTTGTTACAACTTCTCTAGTGATAGTTGAATTGAAAGATCGCTATTCTAATGTCATAGTAATAAGAACTCCCTATATATCTTTATATAGGCCTTTATCATATCCTTCTTCAATTATCTCTTTTTCAGGCTGATTAACCATGGTCCATTCCACCATCTTCTAGTATGGAATAACTTCAGTATCCCTATATATTCTCTCTGCCTTTTTTAACTCTTTCCTAGATCTCATTCTTTCTGGGGTTTGGGGTTTGATTTTTTTTGGGTTTTTTTGAGATGTAATGATCAGAAATTAAGTGTTAAACATGAATATACAGTCGATGAATTTATTGCATTAAAAAAAAATTCCCACTATGTTTTTCTTTTTACTTAATAATTTCTAATGTTCTAATGCGGGGGGTTTCTTGGCTGGAGTTGGAAACTGGTGCTTTTAGAGAACTAATCACAATGCTTCCCATATTCTATTTTGAAGCAGAATTTAGAATCCACCGTTTTCAATGTATAGAAAGGCATATTTATTCCCACATAGACTGAGTTGTATTTATTGACACCATTTCACTCATTCCTCTTCTGTGTATCACTGTTTTAAGCAAATAGCTCTACCTGATGAAACAGTCATCAGGGAGGACTCTTGAATTATGTGTTCCCAGAGAAATCTCAAAAACTCTTTCTAATAAAGGAGGTTACAGTGCAATACTGATGCATCTTTTACTGATGCGGCCTCAATTAGTAATGTCGAGTTGAGAAATGGTAAATTACAGTGATGTAGAATTGCTATGCTGACAATGGAATGCTATGCAATTGTCATGAAATAGGTAATCTTTATTTGCTTGCTCATTATGAGAGGAAGAGAAAGAATATATTTTAAAAGCCATCATGTTAGCAAAGGATATGTTTAAGGCCTAGTTGGATGGGGCCCTGAGCAACCTCACTGACTGATGGACATCTCTTCCTGTGGCAGGGAGATTGGAACTAGACTGTCTTTGAGATCCCTTTCAAAGCACAAACCTTTCTATGATTATATGAAATTTGCATGAAACCTGGATAGTTACATAAAATTGTTCCACATTGCTATGCAGCTGAATGAAAACTTGCATACAAAACAAATCACAAAGAGTATTAAAACTAAATTGTCTTAATTTTGACCCTTCAACCCCTATTCACTTTACTTTCTGGTGTCACTTACTTCCTAAACATCAGTTTTCAGACTGCAAATGCTGTGTGGCACCAATCTGTTTTTTGTGGGTTTCAAATTTGGCAGACTCATGACATTTTCAGCACTTCAGTGCTAGTCCTGCATATTATTATATAGATAGTATTGATGCAGCTTATTCAGATTAGTACAAAAAACTTTCATTAATATCAATGGACAATCAAACTGATAATGTACATAAAGTTATGCTATCTTTCAGTATGTAAAAATTAAGTGAAATTCCATGTCATTTATGTCATGGCACAATAGTTCTGTTATCTTTTGAAGTTACCACCAATCCAAATGAACATAAAAGAGTCATCCAGAAATCAAGCTCCATTTCTTCAAATGCCATTGCTTATTTTTGATAAGACTAACAAATAAAGACCACAAAATCTACAAGATTAAATTATCTACCTTTAGTTATAAGAATCTCTGTCCTATTTGTAGGAAGAAAAATATAAGGTATACAAGATCTTCTAAGGGAACTTCACTGTATCCACTGTGATTGGTTCAGTGAGGATGAAATAGTCAAATTTCACAGTATCATAGAATCACAGAATATGCCAACTTGGGAGGGACCCGCAAGGATCATTGAGTCCAACTTCTGGCTCTGCACCTATTCCCCAGAGTCACACCATGTGCCTGAGAGTATCATCCAAACACTGCTTGAACCCTGTCAGGCTTGGTGCTTTGACCACTTCCCTGGGGAGCCTGTTCCAGCATCCAACCACCCTCATTTGATTTAGCAAAAATTGCCTCACTGACAGTAATTTCTTTGTTGGCAATGTATATTCTCTATATCTTAGTGCACAGACACCTGTATTAGGTTTCAAATTCTGTATGTGCACATAACAAGAGACCTTATCATTGTTTTCCCACATGAACTTGTTCATTCTGGCTTGTATTAGTTGAGTATATATTGAAAAAAAAGTTAATTAGATTTTGCTTTTTTTACAGGAAATGTGAATTTATTAAACAATGTCAGACCAATAAAAAGACATAAATTAGATATAGTCAGTGAGAAAACTTTTTCAGAATAGACATATTTTACACAGAGACAAACACTACATTTTTGTCTTCATTTCTATTGGTATTTTACTCCTGATAATGTGTACATCTTTAGTGTAAAGCAAAGTATATATGCCATTAGGAGAATAGAAACTCTGCCAGTAAAAATCATAATTCATAAGCAGAAGCTTTAGTACTTTGGTGTAAACAAAGAGAGGTGGTCTACAGTGTTCCTGTCACTGCAAACTGCAGGAGGAAGGCGAAGACTCCAGCCCGCCTAATGTGGCAGTGAATGTTGATTTTTGCATGTAATGTTGTTTTCTGAGGAATAACACACGTGCATAACTCGCTGTCAGTTTACTCTAATTATCGTAGATCATCTTCATGATCTGCCACTTGCAACCTAATATATTATGATAGTTGAAGTAATATGTTCTGGTTATAATTGGTTGCCCACTATTGATATGGGTAATGGATCTCTCCTGTGAAATACAAACAGTAACTAGATGCACAGCATGCAGGTGAGTTAAGTACCTACACTACCCAGAAATCAGCAGGTATTCTTCATGACTTAGTCTCTAGACATATTTTTTCTGGAAGCTCAGCATATCTCTAATTGCAATTATATTTTGTGTCCATCTTGTCTCAGATCTTAGAAAAGGAGTTTCTGTGTATAAATATTTAAGTATGAAAGTAAAAGGCAACACCAAGCACTTTCTGCAGACTTGGAGAAATATAACTGGCATAGATCTTTTCACAGAATTCCAATTTATATTCGTAGAGTTGGTCTCAAGGATACAGAAAAGAAAAATAAAGAAGAAAATCAAATCTTTAAACTGGAAACTGTGAGCTACATTTTGACATAGCAAGCCTTCATATTACATATTTAGTTCAGTGTAATCAATAGCATTAATAAATCAGGGCATTGACTGAATTCTGAAAGGATTGTATCTCTCACACAATTAATTGATTTTTGTGTTCTCCACGTGAACACAGAAACACCATAGTTAAGTGCACAGTTGGTGTAATATTGACTTTTTTTTCCTGATATTTAGTCACTAAATGTTCAAGGTTGACAAGGACAGTTATATCCCACTGTTTTCTATCAGTAACCATATTTTTCTAGAACACTGGTTTCTCTCAAAGCACTTTTTGGATTTAAAGGCCTACCTTCTTTTACATGTGTTATTCAAAACTTCCAAAGTAATTTGGAGATAAAATTTACATCCTTGAGAAGTATTATCAGAAAGTTTGATAAAAAAATGTATGCTTGAGGCAAATGTTTGTGGTTCAGCATAAGCTTTTTAAGTATTTAATTTGGTTTCTCTAAGTAAATCCAGTTATAGATGTTGAAGAGCAAATCGTCAAACCCCTTAAAAGGCCTAGCCCCTCTTTTCTCATCCTCTCTCATTTACACGTTTCTAAAAAGACTTCAAAAATAAAAAGAAGTGCAAAGGACATTGCATCCAAAACCACACACAGGTTTAGCTTAGGGTGGTTACCTAGTTTTAGTGAAAAAGATCTCCTTTGACTTTGCATATTTCAAAACTAACTTAGATTTGGATATTATTTTTGTGACATCCGTTGCAAGAAATCTTTGAAAAGGATAAATTGCATTCTATTCTATTCGTTTTTATTTATTTGACACTCTCATGTTGCCTCTAAAATACATGACAGCAGTTTTTACTGAATTTTCTGCTCTAATTACAACTTATCTAATACTAACTTGATCAACTACCAGACAGTGATTATATTTCTGCATAACTTGCAGAACTGGTGGAAATGTATGACACAATATGAATTAAATGATTTGAAGGAAACTTGTAGTTCATTACAATTTATCAGTTCAATAGAAATAGTTAGGTAGATACCACACATATAATACGTAGATAAAGAATAAGAGAGAAATTATACAACTTGTGAATTTGGAGGGAAAGGAGAGGGTTTGACATTTTCAAATTTAAGCATTTAAGTTAACTACTGTATGTTCACGTCTGGTTTAAACATGGGAACTGGTGAAATCTGTGTACCACTTTCATTGATGCTTGCAGCTGGAATGAGGGGGCAAAAACCACTTGAAAATGTTACAGGCTTGGGCTAGGATTAGAACTGTGATCTGATAACAGAGGTCCTGGTACTGAAAAGCATTCATTTTCAGCATCTTGTTGTCTCTTCTTAGAAACACTACTTCTGCTGGTCCATAATCTAATCTCAAAACTTATTAAAATAGTAATTATTTGATTCATCAGTGAGGAAATAAAGTTCCTTTAAAAGGCAGACTCCATTTAATTAACAATAATTCGAGATTTTAGACAGTACAGTTCTGAATACTAAAATTCTCTGACAACTGGTTTTCAAATATGTTCTCTCAGAACTACCAAAATTTATCCTGCTGAGTATTCAGTGGTAGACTATGGTCATATATATGCTCGTCATATCATTCCATGTACATTGCCCATTCTTGGTTTCATCTGAATGTGCATCATGATCTAAACATACAGAACCAAGGGAAGGGCAGAAAAGAGGTCTGTGCGTATGATAATAATCATGATACATCTTAATCTGAAGTAAATGTAGAAATGCAGTCTTTATATTCCTAAAATTGCTTTCATATATGCAGTCATCTTTTGACTTTTCAGGAATATATGTTGATACTTTTCAATCAACAACTTTGCTAGATAGAATAAATTTTTCATAGTGCCATCAGCAGCAAAAGTAATTGTATTCCATGTAAACAACAAACCCTATTCTTCCGTTTAAGAAATCCATGTTGAAAAGATAAGGCACATTGTTGGTTTATGCTTATTCAAAGCTTCGTTGAAAACTTAATAAAAAAATTAGTGTAGCCTTGTTCATAATAATTTAAGCAATTAAATATGCCAGTTACTCTTAAACTCTTTTTGCTTTATCCCTCCTTTTTCTCATGCTTTACTCTTTCTTTCTGATAAGAAAAATCCAGTAGATATTTCATAGCAAAAGTGCAGTTTGGTTTCCTGTTTGTTTTGGATAGTGGACTTGGAGTGAGATAACATGAAGTTGGAACAGTTGCATGCTATGGGTGAACACATAACTGAAGTAAGGGGTCTTTTGTTCAAAAGAGCCAGTAATCATAGCATGAACTTCATAGTTACAAACAGTTTAAGCAGTGCCAGGTTTGATATGAAAAGGGATGCACAGTGCTCAAATTATTGCACATATTTTTAACATATGTTCTGCATTATATCACAGAGAGACCTGTTCTTTAATGCTGCTTCCTCTTGTGTTACTTTTCCTGTGATACCAATTATTTTAAGCATGTATGACAGGTAACTGGCAACTTTATAGCATCTCAGCAGGTTTTACCAGTAACACTGTGAATATGAAGATAATATGTTAAAAATCTGTTCTATGGAAAAGTGTATCACAGACATAGAAAATGCACTAAACATTCTTCAACAAAAAAAACCCCAACAGTCGTTCAGGAGTTTAAGTACATAGTTTCTAAGTAACGACACTTTAATATTAAAATATTGCATAATCCAAGGTTGTCTTTCAAAACTGTTCCAATTTAGTGTCATGAGCCCTAGTGAATGCACATCACTGTTAGTGACCAAATTAATTAACAGCATGTTGAGGTTGCCTAGAGACCATATAGATATACTTCTGTTGCAATTAAATTAAAAATGTGGGTTTGTGTAGAAGGAGGTAAATCTTTATTACGAATATACAGTTATATTATTGGGCTTTACTGTGACAAGGTTATAAAATGTGTCTATAGAGTACACAGTGGTTTTTCACACAAGCAACAATGTAACAATTTTGTTCAGAACAATTATATGTTTAGTTATATATAATTGAAGATGTATAAAACTAAAAAATTATACAAACATAAACACATAAATAACTAGGTATACATAACTATAGTATTTTATACCTATTTTTCTATGTATGTTTGTTCTATATAAACTGTATGTATGTATATATATATATACATACATACATATATATATATATATCACAGAGTCACAGAATGGGTAAAGTTGGAAGAGGTCACAGTGGGTCATCTAGTCCAGCCTCTCTGTTCAAGCATGGTCATCCCAGAGCACATTGCACAAAATGTCTATCTATATTTTTTTATTTTCATTGCATTTTTTACATGAGTTTTACCCAAATGGATTTTCCTGGACCTGAGGTTCTCACTGTGCTTTTCAGTTTTGCATAGTTGTTCATGTCACAGCTTCTATTCTTAGTACAAACGCTGTGGTCCCTGGTTCCTGGCATCTCTGGGATTATGGTAATAGAATGTTGTTTACCACAGTAGGCTGTAAGGGTCATCCATTCATACTGAATGAGGCTGGTGCTGAGAACCTGGTGTTATTTCTTCTCTGCAGAACTGCAACTTTTGGCTGTTTCTAATGCATTTGTTACTAAGAACTTCGGATCAATTGTGCCAATAATTCAACTCAATAAACTTGTAAATAAAAATTCCCTACATAATCTTTGGCTGAGGACTTTTTTCCACCTGTGTCTAGGAACAGAATTTATAAATACTATTTATAAAACAGCACTATTCATAGAAGTAGCTAGGTTGCTTCTTTGCATTGATGATCAGTGTCTAGCGCTATCCATTATGTTCCTTGCAACTTGTACTGTGTGGAGAAAGTACTTACCTGCTTAGTTTCAGTGTTATAAATTGTAGTTTGTTAGATAGCAACATCAACTCTACCTAATGCTAGCTTCTCAATTTATAAACACTTGAGTCATTGTTCTTAGGATTCTCAAGACTCCCTACCAACAAAGATGGAGAAAGAATGTTTGTGTGGAAAAACTCACTACGTAGTTTTACTATCTCAACATATAACTGGGCAAAAGAGGAGTAAGTTGGAGTTCAGTGTCCTGAAACTGAAAACTACCTTTCTGGTGTGCAAGGTATTCTTTCACATTTCAAATCAGTGTAAGCTTTAACATGGATGTTGACATAGCAATATAATCACTCAAGTTCCAAGCTGAAAGCTACTAGTTAAAGTTATTAGTCAATATATTCAGAAAGCTACTAGTCAAACAGATAAAATGTGATCCATCATTTCTGTGTTTTATCTGGCAGGCAGCAGTAAAGTTTCATAAGTTTTTTTGAGTCCTTTTTTTTAATAAAATAACATTGATGTTTTACCATCTCTTCTATTTTGCACTTTCTCCATGGGATAAAAGGTTCCACCTCAAAATGTATAATAAATATTCTGCTGACTTCGTGTGAGTGGTAAGCAGAATCACTATCTCTAGCTGACTGCTAGAAACTGATGCCACTGTCTAACCCTATGTGTCTTGTCCTGCAGGGATTAAGACCTGCTGCCTCTTGGAAAGGCAGCTGAAGCAAGGCAGTCATATTGCTGCCCTGTTGTCTGGACGAGGGTCATCATATATGACTTTCCACTGTCTTCTTACAGAAGGTAGTTAGGAACAACTGCATGTAATTCTTGAAGATTGGCCGTTTACACATTCTGATAACAATAAATTCCTCTTCCTTTTCCTACATGAGCCTTCTGTGATGCTGGGATACTTGTCCCAGGTCTGCTGTGAGAGCATGTGCATGAGATGAGCTACTATTATTGATTAACAGTCACTTTTTTAATTTTAAAATTCCTATTCACAACCCCTCTGCTAAAGATTACATTTCCTGTTAAAACCAACAGACTGATTAATTACACTGAATCAAATGAAACTGAAGAATTCCACATCTGAGCACCTCAGAAAGAGCTGATCGGGGATAAGCCTCTGTTGCTATTTGTTGGACTTTGGCTGCTATTTTCTGTTTTCCTTCCCACGTTTCTGAGGGCAGCACTCTTTGATCATGATCCAGTAGATGAAGATCAGAGCATCAAAGGGAGTTAAATATGTTGGCAGTGAGTGTCACCAAGCCTGACTTTCAAGTGTGCAATGCTAAGAATATATTCAGAAATGCTCATTAAGTGAATCAGAACAGTTACACACCTAAGAAATTAAATCATGAAGGGAAGAAATTTGAGCACAAGATCACCTAAATCTAGAAATAACAAATGTTGAAGAGAGCAGAGATACAAAGCTTCCTGCTTTTTCTTGAATTTAAGTATCTGTTATTCACAGTTGTAAAGTCATAACTAAGAACTTATTCCTGAAAATGATACCATATATGGAAAACACAAGGATGTCTTCAAGCTCTCTTCTGTCTGGGGTCCAGAAGCAGGCTATGTTAAGAACTATGGTGCAGGTACTCTGAAGACAGATAAGAATGCTTAGACACTTAGGGGGGGAAATTAGGTACAAGTCTGTTTTGTAGTTGTGTTTATACCAAGAACAAAGTTTCTCACGTGGTATGAATCAATTATGTGGTAACTGGCCACCAGGTGTTAGAACATTTTTAATACTGAGGTTTTAGATTTCAGTACCTTATCCCCACATTGCCACAGTTTTATATTAGTATTTGTCTTCTCTCGTGTTTATATTGCCTCAATATCCTCAGCAAGGATATTGAGGTGCTGGAGCAGGTCCAGAGAAGAGCAATCAGGCTGGTGAAGGGACTTGAACACAAGTCCTATGAGGAGAGGCTGAGGGAGCTGGGGTTGGAGAGGAGGAGGCTCAGGGGTGACCTCATCACTCTCTACAACAACCTGAAAGGAGGTTGTAGCCAGGTGGGGGTCGGTCTCTTCTCCCAGGCAACCAGCAGTAAGACAAGAGGGCATGAGTTTAAGCTCTGCCAGGGGAGGTTTAGGTGTTGTTGTATATGAGGACGACCATGGAATAAAAACTGGGCACTCTATGATGATGGCCTAAATTCAGCTTTATTGCT
>JAYRBT010000139.1:39910830-39925057 GCA_036023395.1 Myiotriccus ornatus
ATATGATTGGATGTTCACCTCTTATTTACATTCTTTCCTTGCTGCTAGGCTCCACGGCCTTGCTGCATACCTCCACATTTAGGTTGGATGTTAGGAAGAAATTCTTTACAGAGAGGGTAATCAGACTTTGGAATGGGCTTCCCAGCAAGGTGGTGGATTCTCCGTCCCTGGAGGTGTTTAAGAAGAGACTGGATGTGGCACTGAGTGCCATGGTCTAGTAAATGTGGTGGTAGTGGATCAAGGGTTGGACTTGATCTCAGAGGTCCTTTCCAACCCATCTGATTGTATGATTCTGTGATTCTATACAGTCAAGCTATGCATTAATTTTATTATATGTCTGCACATATATTTAAAAAAAAAATCATTTGCTATCTAGGACTTAAGGTAAGAGACTTAAGTGTTGTGTTTCAGTATCATATGTGAGAGTTTTTACTGGACTTTTATTATCCAGTTTTGTATTTAGAGATACCATAGGAAATTATTTTCATGGTTCAGATAGAACTTGGATGCACACATCCAATATCCACCCACTTTTTCAAGCTGTAGAGCCAGTCAGTCTTATGATCCAATGTAGTATTTAGCCTGATTCCTCTGGAAGTTAAAAACAGGATGCTTATCCTCTTAATCTCTGCCATTCATAAGTTTGGAGACAATATTAAGAATTACTTTTCTGCTTGTTATGGACTAATCCAGGTAGGTAGCCAAGTCCTGTGCAGCCAACCACTGCCCCAAAACAAGGTGGGAAAGAGAATCAGAAGGGTAGAAATGAGATGACTCATGAGATAAAGACAGTTTAATAGGTAAAGTAGAAACTGTGAGTATAAGCAAAGCCAAATAAGGGATTCCTTTCTTACTTCTCATCAGCTGGTAGATGTTTAGCCACTTTCAAGAAATCAGGGCTTCATCATGCATAACAGTTATCTGGAAAGACAATACCATAACTCTGATCATTCCATCCTCCTCGTCCTCCTTTCCCCACCTTTTTTTGTTGAGCACAACCTCATATGGTGTGGGATATCCCTTTGGTCAGCTGTCATCCCCCAGCTCCTTGCGCAGCACCAGCTGACTCTCTGGTGGGGCAGTGTGAGAAGCAGAGAAGGCCTTGACACTGTCTAAGCTCTGCCCAGCACTTACAGCCCTGAAAACAGCCCTGTGTTATCAATACTGCGTTGGCCACAAATCCATAACACAAACACATGCTAGCTACCATAAAGAAAATTAACTCTCCCAGCCAAACAAGTGCATTAAAAGTACATTACCATTATTTGGATCATATTGATACCTCCTCATCTAATTCTAAGATCAGTCAACCTAATACATACCTCTAAAAACAAAAAATCCCAGAAAATGCTATCTTTTGCATATGATCTATTTTGCTTAAAACAAAAAATAAATAAAGTAAATTTAAAAAAAAACACTGGAAAAATCTCCTTCACACCACATTTTTAAAATGAGAAAGCACAGTGAAATGAAAACATTTTGTCATGGGAAAAAGGTATTTAAACAAATCTAGGAAGTGTGTATTTTTTTTCACATTTTATCCATCATTGTAAATTATTATTATCAGTTGCAAAATCACAGCTTCATTGAAGTCTCAGAGTTAAACTGTGTAAGTTGTTTGGATTCTTGTTTGAAGAGGAGTTCTAGCAACAAAAACTTGTGGTTGTTCAGTTCAGCATATTGTCCTTTTTTTCCTTCCCATTTTGGCAGACAGTACAATGTGAACATAATTGGAATGTAAGAAAGATAAGAATGAAACAAGATTTTCAGATAGTTTTGTAGTTGGCAAGGGCTTTATTCCATGTATCCATTTAATTTATTAAAGCTCAGTCTTTATATGAGAAATTCTCCCAAATTCCTGTTTATTAAACCAAAAAATCATTTTATAATTTACTTCAGAACACTGTAAGCTTGCAATATTTATGAAAAATACTTTCTGAAAATAGCTCTTTGTATATATTCTAAGTGCCACTAGGTTTGTTTTTCTTTAAGAAATTATCTTTTCTGCATTTTATGTTCATTACTGTTGAATATGTTTGCTTTGCAAAGCTATGGCAGGGGGATTTATAATATATTTGCTAGTTCATACATCAACAAAATTGCTAAGTTGCAATTGAAAATTCATGTCAGCTGTGCTAAAGTTAGGAAGACCTTTCTCTTAAAAGTTTTATTGAATTCTCAGGCCACATGATCCATTTTCCACAATGTCAGAAAGGAAAGAATGTTTTCACACATGACATGAAGGAATCATATGTGAAAGCAAATGAGGTACAATGAACATAGATGTCTAAAATGCCATTTTTACATTTAGTATTCAACATACAATCAACACTTCCATATGGTTTAGAGAAATAAAATTGCATTTTGCAGCGTAGTAACATGTCAGTCCAGCAGTAGCTGTAATAAATATTTTATTACAGATAATCTGCATCTCATTTAGACTTTAGGAAAGATACACAGTTTATGAACACATCGTATATCTCAATGCAAAGGGAAAATAATGGTGAAGAAAAAAATTATCATCTATCATATCCTGTTTTGATTCTTGAAGCTACTCTGGTATTCTGTAATAATAATTAAACAATTACAAAATAAAAATGTTTGATAACCAAATTCTACATAATCTGTTCTCATTGCAGATTCCTGGCTCTTCAGAGACCTGCTCACATAACACCACATAGAAAGCTAAAGGTAAGATGAGACACCCTACAACCTCAAGCTCTGGTGGTTCCTGTGTATTGTGTTGGTGTTTTTAAAATGACACCCACTGTCTAGCTGACAGAATACAGCAAACTACAAAATTTCAATTGGCCAGTATGTGCTCGGTATACAGTTTTCTACCAACTTGCCAATTATCAACAATTTATACTGTTGTATCTGATTTATTGTTGTTGCAATAACAGTGCAGGTCAAAATATCAAATGGGATAAATGCACAGAGTGCAAACTTTAACAGATATAAATGTTTTGTTCAAGAAGGAATATCTAGGGTGATAAATTCTCTGCCCTGATACCAGACTCATCAAGAATAGATTTGAAGAAAAAATAAAATTCTTAAAATTACCTATTAAATCTCTTGTGAGCACTCTCAAGTTTCCACAAGAAACTACTGTTGCCTACATATGCCCTATTGTGATGCCTTTTAATGATGGCCCTCTTTAGATTAATAATTTGCAAGTGTGATTTGTAGCCATGACCTCAGCTCAGCTGAAAGAACATAAGGTACCAGAGCTCTGAACTGCTGTCCACTCAGAAATGTGTGAGTTTGGCAGCAATCTGGCTGTGAGCAAACCTTACTGCCTGATCAGTACTTACATAACAACTGTACTGAATTGAACAAGTACGTGGAGTTTAGGTTTTCTTCCTTTGGTTTTTAGCTCAGTGATTTTTCTCAATGGTAACCAAAGTCAAGTAATTTATAGCTTGTGAACCTCACAAAAGGGTCCATTTACAACCATATTCTGCATTTTGTGACACCAAATGGAGAGTGTGTTCCCCTATATGACTACAAAAGATTTTAGAACAGTGATCAGAAACGTGTTCTGCTCGTTAATGTTTGTACAGTAGCTGCCTTAAAAGCGCTACAGTTTCCTAGAGCAAGTCATTCAGAATTCGACTACGCTCTTCAAGTTTAATAGGTTGAGCTCTTTGAGTTCGCCTACCTCCTCCTGATTGATGGTTTGTTTCTTCTTTTAATACAAAATTCAGTAAAATTTCCCACAGTGAAAAGGGTCTTTTAATTATAAAACACCAGCGTGTGGGAATGATTCAATTTACACATCAGAAAAGTTCAGTTACTTGACTATAATTTATTTTTTGTGCTGATCATTTACAGACCACAGATTCTTCTTCCCCTGGCCCCCTCCCCTTCTCGCTTGCTCTCTTTCTATGTAAAAGAATAAAAATCTCGATAAGCTGGAAAAGGCTTTAGATATTGTATCACTTAGTCATCAGAACTAGAGTCTTCATGATCAGATTTTTTTTACCACCTTTTATTCCTTTCTCATTTCTTAGATATATTGTCATAGTTATTTTAAATTTGTTCTGTAATTGCTGAGTAATACATTTTTTTCTTGCATCTGATGAAAGGACATTGTAAGGAGGGTATGGTGCCCCACTCATGGAACTGTGAACATAAGAGATATTCCCAAAGAAAGATATTTGCAGTTCTAATGTCCCATATGACACAACTGACCAGCAGTTGATTTTTTTTTTTTAAATCTATTAACTGATTAATACTGAAATAATGGTCTGGAAGGGATAAGAAATTTTCATATTTCCATGCACTTTCTCTGTGAAGTACTAGTTGTCTTTCTTAGTTTATTTTCAGAATATAGCTTAGGACTCATATTCATAGATAAGACAGCTTTTAATGACAGAGCTTTGTAGATTCTGAGTATGATTTTCCTAGCAAAATCAGAAAATTTAATCTTGCTTTGTGCTCATTGTGAGCAAAAGAGAAATAAGCAGTAAAAATATCCAGAATAGCATTTATCCAAATAATTTTAAATATATTTACACATACATTCTTAAATTTATTTTCGCTTTAATCAAATATGGTTTTTGACTTAGAACTATTAGATTAGGTGATGGATATTTCAGAATGAAAAAGTACCTGTAAGGAATTGTAGGTATACATCATTTATTCTAGGTTGTATATATAATTTTTTCAGCTGAATGCTTAAGAATATTTATTGGCTGACAATTTTTTATATATGATCACAATATCTGTACGACTGAAATACATCATTGTTACATCCTTGCTTTCTTAGCATTTAATTTAGTCCATTATCCCCTTTGGAAAGGATGCACTGAATGTTACTGTAGCAAAATACGTCATACTTGGGGGCGGGGTCATTTCTTCTAATTATTTTCAAATATTTGAAAGGTGCTCCTCCTTTACCCTGGACTAAGTACTTAAACTAAAATCCAACATGACTGTGTGTTTTGTAGTGCCCCTATGCAAAAGAAACTGAAAGACTGTTTTTAAAATATCTGCATCTGCTGTTGTTTGGGGATATGCTTTTAAGTAGAAACACAAATGTACCCTTGGATAAGATCTGAGAGCTGAAACTAGCATGTTTTTATATAACAAGCCGATGTAAGACGTTCTCTTCCATTGCCCATTTAGCCATCACAGGCTAAAGGAAGCCAGTAATTCTACCAGTTTGATCTTACAAATTTAAATTTCCACTACTGCAGCTTTTTCTAATTGAACTGTATCTTACTGTATCCTTCTCAACAAAGGGAACAATTTTAATCATATGAGGACAGCAGTGATCAAGATCACTGAACAGAGTAACGGGTATCTCTAGTTCTTACTCATGTTCATACAGGCAGGCATCTCAATACTAAGTGCACTCAGTATTTATTTCCAAAAGAGATTCGAACATCATGTGTCCTGAAAGATGTGACCAGCCTCTTGGTACTCCTGTTGCTGGTGCACCAGATGTCCTGTGATGATGCACCTAATTCTTCTTGGTGTTCTTTTGGTATTCCCCATAATTACTCCCCGGTCTGTTTCATTTGCCAAGTAAGCTGTGTAGTGTTATTCTCAGTAGGTCTGTGTTCCTGCAGTTGTCAGCAGCTGGCAACAGTGTAAGCCCTCAGTAAAGACCTCTACTGTAAGGCTTAGAAAAAAGCCAAAAGGTCCTAGCGTCAACAGGGTCTCTAGAGGGAAGCAATTTGTAAATAATTTTAGATCCCTATTCTTCCAGACTACTATGTTATGACTATTTACTACTGTAAACAGTAAGTTAAATTCAATAACGGTGTATGAAATTTACTAATTTTGATGGAAGTCTTTGCTCACAATTTTTAGCATTAAATTTTTTTGTGATTGTTTATTTCCAACTTCTCTTCTCTGGCTTAAACACTAGCATTTTGTATGAATTGTATTCATGAGTCAAATGGTGTTGAACGCTGTGTTAAAGGTTGGTATTTTAGTAGAGGTTTCTGTATTTAAGAGGTGTCCTGATGATACAGTTTTATGGCAGAAGTTATTATTGTGACAAACTTTTTTTTTTTGTTTTCCTTTCATGGCAACGTACATGAGAGTGTTGAGTGTCCGTAAGACTGCAGTGTTCTCACAACAATACAAAGAGCTTATGATTTCTACTATATTGTATATATTTTTGGACACCCATGGAATTTTTTGTTTAGTGTCTCCTGTTGTAATTTGTCTCTCTCTGTGCACTAAGTGTTACAGCATCTCAAGTCCTTGCATTGCTGATATAAGAATCAGAGATCCCAGCTGATAGTAGGCCCATCTCCTTGGTACTACGTATATTTTATTCTTTTGTTTTGTGTTTTGTTTTGGGTTTTTTTGCAGTTAACTATCTCTATGATTACTATTTAAATGCTGGTATGATACCTCCACATTGCTATCAAGTTATTGTCAGGCTACCTATATTTATGAACTGTAGAGAGGCATGCCAGTGGAAATAATTTTTTCAATTTGTCCTCCGTAAAATAAACAGGTATCGTAATCAGTCTTTTGAATTGTCATCTGCTTGCAGCAATCAGTCAGTCACCATGTCACTGGATGGATGTTTTTGTATTTTCAAATGTTTCTAGCATCTTTACACAAAATTGCACTGTTTGGCATATTAGTTGTAAATCTGAGAAATTATTAAAAAAAAAAAAAATCTTAGCCACCACTAGTCAGTGGTTGAAAACGAGTTTGAAATCTCTGCATCAAAGCTGAGGTCCACTTCCGAAATCTGCAAATCAAGTTAGCCTGGGAGTCTCCCAGGCCTGAATTCCTGGACATAATTGTCTTTCTGTGAAGACAACTTCTCACTTTTTCCATTCAAAATTCAACATTGCTTGAATGGGGCTAGTTTCTATCTTTAGAAAATTATTTCCTTGAAACTGGAAAAAATTCTAGGTCCGTCTCACAACCACGTATCTCCCTTCTGAGCAGTAGGAGGAAACATCAGGATTTAGCCCATGCTTTGTGTAAATAGTTCTGGAAATATGGATTAGAGTGAGGATTCTCCTCTCCTGGTCAAATTCCACCATTTCAGGAGAAGTGTTTCTGTGTCTAACATTCAGGAATTTGGTGTACCTCCAGCATATAGCCCCTGCTGAAAACCTCTTCTTGAGAAGTACTTACTTATTAATTCAATCTCTCAAACCAAGTACAATACTAAAGCTATAAATTTTAGTCTGTTATCATCACAATCAACATCATAATTCTAATCAGAACTGGCCAGAGTCATTTGATCACTAATTACCTCAATTTTGTCAGGCTGTTAAGCAGTTCCTGAGCATATCTAACTTAACCTGTGTAATAGCAGAATAAAGTACAGTGATGCCTCCTTTGAAAAGCTCAGATGGCCTCAGGTGGAAAGCAGCTGCTAAAACACATTCCTGTTTTGCCATTTAAGCAAGATCCTGAACCTCTTGGGATTCCAGCAGACAGTGGAAACCAGCCCTTAATCTTGAGTCTCAGCATAACTTGCTGGCATAGCCACAAGCAAGAGACAGCAGCTATAGAGTTAGTGCTGTTTCATCAAGGCAGGGCTGACCTAGTACATATAGGTCATCAACTGACTCACTGTGAAGCATTCTGGGAAATATATCCTCTGTAGACATGGCACTCAGGGACGTGGTTTAGTGGTGGACTTGGCAGTCCTGGGTTAACAGCTGGACTTGATGATCTTATAGGTCTTTTCCAGCCTAAATGATTCTGCGATTGTTTTGTTTTCTGAAAACCTTGAAAATTGCCTTTATCCTTAGGAACAATTTCTGTCTTTTATTGATAGGATTCCCCTTTGGAACATAAGCAGAGATAACAGGCAAAGTCATGGGTTCCCTTTCAGAGTACGGAGCAATAGGGGAAAACACTGTGACTAGGGAGGTGCTATGTCAGTACAATCCAGGATTTTCAGCAGCGTCTTTTTAAGACCCTTTACTGTTCGGCAAAACTTAGTGCTATGGTTTGTTGCTATTAACAGTGATGTTATTCAATCCAGCACCAAAGAGTAAATATCCCAGATGATAGAGTCTAGAAGATACTGTCACTGCTGGTCTGTAAAAAAAATTATACTAACTGGATAGTGGAGTAGTAACATTTTGCTTTCTATGTAGAAAACCACAGATGTTTTTCAGGAAAAATGTTTACAGTTAAATAGAAGTAGGCTTTTGTCACATACTGTTATTACAGTTGAACTAATTAGGGTGTGGGTGTTAGGAGTAGTGTATTAGATAAAAAAGAGCAGAAAAATTTCCTTTAATAAGTCTCCCTTCTATTTTTCTTTTTTTTTTTTAAATGTTCTTTTATTCATACTGTTTATCACTTGCATGCCAAAAAAAGAAGGTAATGAAATGAAGACTTTGTTGCTTTCTTAAGAAAAATGTTAAATAAATTTGACAGTTTCACTTTTGTGGCACAATAATAACGTCTAAAATAGCCCAGCTGATGTTATGAGTTGCCACAAGTATTGCAGACATGTTATTTGAAGAGGTTCTATTGTTTTGAGCCACTGAACTATTGTTTCAAAAAGCATTTTTGTTATTTCCCTTCAAGAGACTAAAATCCCTTTTTTGTGGTTTGTTATGATTCTTTGAACTACTTTTTAAGTCTAATCTATGGTAGATTTTGTACCATAATTTTTTTTTATTTATTTATTCTACTGAATCCATCTGACTTGAATAGCCTGAGGGAGTAAAGTCAGGAAGCATAGAAATCAAGAAAACCTGAAGTTGGTACTTCAAGCTGAACCAGAAGCTAGTAGAACTCAATTTGTCAGGTATTTTGTTGACAGAACTAAGAACTTGGTTTCGTTTTTTTCCTGGCATTCTGCTTTTGTGTTAAAAAAATTGTTATTTCTGAATGTTTTGTGTGAAATAAGAAACAACATTTGATTTTTTGCTGATTCAATGTAGTTTAACAAACTCTATAGGAAGCAGTAGAGTTCTCTGAAACTGAGATTTGACCCCAAGATCTCCTCTGAAGAGGTTTGAGGCATTTTCTTCCATTAACAGCAACAGAAAAGGACACGATACACTTCTGAATTGATGGGAAACTGGTCTCTGGTCCAGTCATCATCTGTATTCTTTTCTTCAGCGTCAGACAGATATAGAGAAGAGTCTCAGTACGCTTGACACTACTGTACAAATTATGTTGTACACAAAACTGATTTTAGCATTATAGTAAGACAAGCAGAAGGATGAACAGAGGCTTTATGGATGTCAGCAAGATGATCATTGACCTAATTTTCTTTTAGTAGAGATAAAATAGATAAGGACAGACTGTTTGAGTGACACAAGTCAATGAACCAGGCAAAACTCATCAGAAAACAGGGAACTGGTTGGCTATACAGAGACTGAAGAATTGTTCAGCAGTATATAAATTAATAGTAAGTACCAAAATCCAGATGTACAAAACATGTGTAAGATACAAGTTCCATGTTGGAATTTTAATATAGTTGATAATCGTTGTGTCAGGCAGTATAAAGCAGTGTAAAATGCATGCTTCCTTTGTTCATTTGTTATTAACCAGCCACATGGGCAATGCTGTTTATATAAGAGTAAGAATCTTCAACAGGGTCCTACTGAGTTTTGGGAAAGTCTCCAAAAATTGCAGCTCCAGCACATGTGAAGCTGAATGTGAACGCACAGTTCAATTACAATTTGGTTTTTAAGCGGAGCTTCGGTACATACTGTTTCACACCCTGTTTGTGAGAAATAATATAACTACGCTGGTTTTAAAAGAAAAAAAAATAAAGTTTAAAAAGTGAACAATTGTATTCCTCTGTTCTACTCACTGCACAGTTGATGAAGGTAGTTATTTAGTCACTGAGACTGATCCTGCTGCAAGGTGCAATACATGCTACCTTCCACAAATATCTGAAAATATGGTAACTGTGCCTGAGTACACAGTCTCCAGGTGTGATTTTGGAGTTTTTACAAGTATTCCTATTACTGAGCACATATCTATCATGTGGGAAAAAAAGGTTTAATCTCAGCCGTAAATGCTGAGAATTACATGTCATCTCCATTTAAGCAATAAATGCTCTTTTGCCTGTCTAGATTTTGTTATATATTTTTCACAATAATTCCTAACAGTATGCTATGTCATTAAAATATCAAAATCTGATAAGTCAGCTGGCAATAAATGGAAAAAATAGAAATCCATAGAAAAGATTAGGGATATCTAAAAGTGGTTTATGGGTCCTAGTGGGATTCCTCCTTTTTTAACAACAAAGTGCAGAGTGAAAGAATATGCACAGCTTTCTTTGTCTTCCTATTTCTTTTGATCTGAAAGAACAATCAGATAAGGCTGATTTCTGAAGACAGTTCAGAATGAACAGATCTCAGTTGCCCCCAGTGATAACCATCATTGTCAACAGGAGGCATTCCAGGTACTGACACTAGAGCCTTAAATGTTCAGATACTGAACATTTTATCTTTTATTTTAAAAACTACTGCTGGGAACTCTCTTTATAGAATGCAATGGATGATGAGTATTTAGAAGAAGAATGAACCCTGAAGGAGAATAAAGCCCAAGCCTCAGAGACTGCCACTGAACACCAGAAGGACAGAATAATTTAAGGTTATGGTGGGGAATATCATGCACACAGAAAACCTGAAGCTGTGAAAAAAAAAACAGAGGGATAGAACTCAGGAGTTACAGGTTACAATACAAAAGTTAAAATAATTTTAAGGCCCCGGCCCTTATAGGCATTTGTCCAGATTAGTGAATCAGTGCACATTGTGTCAGAGTTCAGCAAAACTAAGTGCTTCTTCATAGGGAAAGCTCAGAACTGGAATATGTTGAAGTGTTGATAATGAAAGTTGAGGTATCTGGATTAAACCAGTATGCAGAAATGCTAATAGCTATAAATGCTATAAGCCTTGTCATTTAGCGTTATCGGTCCCTGTAAGCACAATCTTCAGCTCTCTGTTTTTGAAGAAAATATTGATTTTTGACACGGTGTGACAAGTTGTGTTTTACATGACTCATGTACATTGTACAAAGCTCACTGAAGATGGCACAATGCCAGGCAGTGTGCTGTGAAAAATGATGGCTTACAAATGTAAAAATTATAATATTTTTCTACTTTAAGTGTATTTACGTCTTGCCTGCTGCCCAATGCTGCTGATTATTTTTTAAGTTAGTAGTTAATTATCTTTGTGCTTATTTAAGTTACTACTGATAACTTAACATACCTCAAAAATATAAAGAAGTACTATTATCATTAATGAAGAATAGCTAATTTTGAATGAGCAGATGTCGATGAATTCATAATCAGAGGGGCTTTATGTGCTTCTTACTGCCACTGCAAAATACATGTTATCCTTATCTAGTCTGTGTTCAAGTAGTTTGCCTTGTCTACCAAACCCATATTTGGGCATTTAAACACATTGACTCCAGTCCCCAAACTGGTGCCATTGTTCCTTCAAGGGGTTTGGGTAAATGCCTGTGTTTGGTTTTACTCTCATAACTGGAGCAGAGTTCAATTTTGGAGAGTTTACAATTATGAGCTCCATTGACATATGTGTTCCCCTGACATAGAAGAGAAATACAGAGTTGTTGGAGATAAGAGTCAAACCATACTGATATTTGTGAGCCTGTGGGCAACACTTCTTTTGTTTAAATCTAAAGAAGTCTTGAGATTATCTAATTTTCACTAGTGTACTGCCAGACTTGAGTACAAGGTAGTGAATCTTCTAGTCCAGTAGGATTTTTCAGGGTGTTGATACAGCAAATGCAGGTGCTGATGAGCTGATGGCCAGGTTTGTGATTGTGGATGCCTGTGAGTAGTAAAGTAGATCAAAACACATATTTGAAAGTCACAGACATTGAGAAGTACAACTAAAGGTCTCTTCTCTTCTTCCTCCCTGCAATATCTGGATTTAGTCCATGATCTTTTCCCCAGTTTCTACCTGTGTGAGAAGGGCATGGTTCTTAGTACACATTCAGTACGTATCTTTGGGTTGGCTGTAACTATATCCACTCTTGAGGCCACATTGCCCAGTTGCCTAAGTGTATAGGAATGCCTGTTTTTCCTCTGAATTTCCTTTACTGGTAAGAAACGGCCAGTTCTGACCTGCAAGAAAAATGCAACCCCATAACTTTCACCTGTATCCCTCAAAACGGAAGGAAGTCATTCTGCAGGAAGATCAGGGCAAGAAAAGTTAGGAAGCACCAGATTACTTTTGGGAACTCCTTGTGTGTCTCTCTAGCATTCATTTTTTCTACCACCGAGCAGCGATATCTCTTAGATAATGTTCTAGGAACACTGTTTTAAACAAAGAGTTGTAGGTAACATGAAGAAAATTACTTGTCACATTGCGCAAAAAAAGTTGCAGTGATGGCAGGTGTGGAATATGATTTCTCATTTATGTATCTTGAAACAATTTTTTCAAATGCAAATGTAATATACCAGGTGCAAAAATGTAAAACAAATATCACTTTGACTTACTGCGTTTTATAAAACGGTTTCTGAATAGATGTGCATGTAGGCAATTGAAAACACTGTATAAAAAACACATGTTGGAAACACCTGTAAACTGTAAGATGGGCTCTAGGTTACATAGAATTCCATTTGTGATGATGAAATACATATTAAACAGAAGCACTTAAAGTGTAAAACTGAAGAAAGAGCTCTCTTTAAATAAGCATAATCCAAATTTTAACCATCTGGGACCTTCAGAATTTTGACAAGATTTGTGCATACTGGGCAGATAAGCTTGACCATTGTGCTGGTGTACTCTACTGCTAGTAAACATGTACCATTAGGTAAATGGAGATTGAAACTATACTGTGGGCTTATATAAAACTAGAGAGTTCCGTCTTACATTTAAATATCTAGAGCAAAAACCTGTTGCAAAGGAAAACATATTTTCCAATATATTTTCCCCTAAAAAGTGCCCAAACTCCTTTTATGAAGTGCATTTTATCAATGACACTGATCTGAAAGCCCACCTTGCTGATCTTTTCTCGCAACTGTAATGCCTGCATATTGCTTTAATTTTTATGTAAAGTTATACAGTGTTGACATGTTCTGTAGCCCTTCTATGACAGGGCAGTATGAAAACCTTTCTTTCCATGCCTACTGAAGAAATCATTGGGGTTAAATGACAGGGCTCTACCAGTGATTTGCCTGTCACGGAGGACTGTAAATTGTAGCCTGTCTCCAGGATAGTGTTTAGACACATTCTGAGATTAATGGTTTTGCATAGACACTTTTGACTTCAAATGATTTTGAGACAAGCTCCATCAAGAAGATTCTTCCAGTTTGAACCCAACTGAAAGTGCTTTGCATTTCAGCTGTGTTTATATGTTACTTTGTTGGTACAGAACAGACAGAATCAGATGTAAAAATGAAATGGTTTCTCTTATGTTCCAGACTACATAAAAATTTTCACCTTCAGTTTATCTCTTTGTGACAGATTTCTTTCTTTTTTTGGTAGTTCCTAACACTTTCAAATAACAGACAGCAATAAGATATTTTATTTACATGACCAAGCAGGTCATGCATTTTTCTCTTAAAGAAACATACTTTGGAAGGAAGGTCTGTATCCTAAATTTAAGGAAGAGCAAGCTAAGGTGTATTAATCTCCTGGAAAATCCATTTAAGAATGTGCTAATTCATTCACTTTTCAGAACTTCAATTAGTAGTATGTGTTCTGCAGCAAATGAGATGTTATAATTCAGGAACTCTAATTTAAGACCAGTAATAATAGGGTTTCTATTCTGTTTAACATGGAAACAAGAAAATGTTTATCAGAAGAATACAGTGAATGTAGACATTCCTTATTCAGATGTTCTCCAGTCTCCTCTTTTAAAAAAAAAAAAAAAAAAAAAAAAATAAGAAAACACCTTTTTTGTTATTATCAGCTCTTCTAGTAAGTACTGAAGGTCGTGTCATTTCAGTAGAATAGCAGACAGTCAGATGCCACAGCAGTGGTGCAGCCATGTAAGAATCAGCATAATGGGCTGAATATTTCTATCTTTCTTACAACTAACCTGAAGTTCATGTACGCTGCCTCTCCCATTGGGCTGGAAGAGAGAATCTGTTATTACTTAAGCAGACGCTTTAAAAGATACATTGTATCACAGACCAAATATATGTAAATGTAAATGGCCAGTCTTCGCGAACGAAGAACCGGGGAAGGTCTTTACACCTTCCAGCCTGTGCATTGGATTTTTTAGGGGAGTTACAGTGTGCGCGGAACTGAGCCCACCCTTTAATCCTAAGGTTCATCTGCCGGGG
>JAYRBT010000139.1:39925157-39945181 GCA_036023395.1 Myiotriccus ornatus
CTGACCAGGAATCGAACCCGGGTCTCGGCGGTGACAGCACCGCGTCCTTAACCACTAGACCACCAGGGGCTCCCTTGACAAATATACCCCACCAGAATCTGACAGCTTGTGGCCTCCGTGCGTTACTTGGAGTAGGAACTTTCCTTATGGGTGACACCATATGTTTTCCCTGTTCACTTTAGTATCAGTGCAGTTACATGATCTCAGGCTTCTGGGTTACATCATGTGATTAAAGGAGAATTTGGAGGTCGTTTCAGAAAGAAAGAAAAAAAAAGCTTTTCTTTGTGAAATTATATGCAAATTTGTTCAAACATTTATGGAAGCATCTTCATGATTTTTTAGTTTCAGGGTTTAAGTTTTTACGCACAAGGTCTGTAATTCTTTTTTTATATTTGTGACCGAAACATTGATTAAGATATACTGAAGACTGAGATAAAAACAGATGGGTTTGAACAGCAGGTCAGAAGTTTAATAACCTCATGTACCAAATATTTAATGGAGTCCAGGCAAGAACTCCCTCCTTAAAATCCCACAGCAAATGCATAGTGTCTTTAGCCAACATGCCAGTGATTTTGATGCTCCCTCTTTCTCCTCAACGTCAGGTAAATAAGGTAGAAGCTGGTTGCTATGGATAACAAAAACCTCACATTGCTGATTTGAAGGACCAGGATCCACTAGGAGAATGCATAAAAATTCCAACTTCTGGGAGCAAACCAGCTGGAAATTTTTCACAGCTGGCCCAGGCCCCAATCTCCTAGTCACTGATTAGCAGCCATACTCTTTAAAAGCTATTAAAAAAAAAAAAAAAAGTTTCTTCCACAACATTTTAAGACAAATATATGCAAAGCAAGCCCAGCTGAAACCAGTTTGGGTGTGGGAACTGGTTAGAGCCTCAAAAGCTGGGGACAGAGCTCCTGTAGCAGCACTGTAGTTCAGAGATTGTGAAGTGACTAGATGAAGTGAGGGGCTTCTGAAGTCCTAGGGTGAGGTTTAAGTGCTGAATGCAGGAAATGAATTTATAAGTCCTTAATTCTCTTTGTCAGAGAGGTGAGGCCATCTTTCAGAAGGACTCACTTCTGTGTTGCTCAGTAACGTGCATGATTTTCTTCTGAGTAATGAGGCAGACTGCCATTGCCTTCACTTGCTGAAAACTGGATGGGTAAGTGACTATTTAAATTAAAAAAAAAAAAAAAAAAAAAAAACCCGACAACTCCAAACCCCAACATAGTGTCAAAATTCTCCAGCTATAATCGTTTAATTTTTTCGTTTTAATGCAGGAATGGAATGTCTTCACCTGGGTTTTGTTTTGTTTTTTGTTTTTTTTTTTTTAACTATAAGAGCCAAAGTCTACAAAAAAATATAAGGCACAAATAAGTGTATGTAAAAAATCCTGTTCTGAATGTGATTAGTGCATGCCACCTGCAAATGTCAGCAGTTATTTTTAGAGGAGAGCATTTGTAAGATCTGGCAGATAACTCTTGAAATGTCAGGAGGGTAAGAGGAAGCATAGCAGAAGCCAAATACATATATAAATATGTTAGAGGATTTTAATACTAAGTCCATCGCTTTTTGAAAAGCAAGATGCAGCTATCTTGAAACTGACCTGATAGATCATAGTTTCCCTCTCATGTCATAGGTATTGTGTAGGCATGACATAATTACTTGAATTTTAGAAAGAAGTTTGGTTTCCTTGTAACCTGAGGAAAGAGCTTATTCTCTTCCCCTTCTTGTTCACAGGCAGGTATTGTTAAACAGCATTTTGCACACTATTTTTAAGACGTGTGTGTTACACTTACGTAATTTCTTTCTGGCAGATTTATCATCAAGATTTGCCTCAAAATATCTAAGAAAGTTTATACTCTGTCTTATATGTCTAGAAAAATACCCATTAAACCCTCTTGGAAGCTATAAAGTGAAGGGCAGTTCTTTGAGAGCATTGTTCCCATGCTCAGGAACAGTGCTGTTCAGGGCTGTTATCGTTTTGTTTGATATAGTAATAGTTGTATACTTGCCAGGTATACTCTATTAAAAATATTTTCACAGTGAAATATGGCTCAGACTTGTATGCAGCAGTATTTCAATCACACCTTTTGTCTTATGATGATTTTCACTTTCTCTACTGTTTCTAATAACTCTAATTATATACTTCTGCTTGCATATAGCAAAGAAACTACTGAGTCATTATTGGGGCAAAACTTGCTATCTCTTACGATTTAAAAGTTTAGGTTCTCGTTTGTGCAGGAATAGCACTTTCCTCTTTGATAAACATTGTACTCGCAGATTTCATTTCATCCAAGCTCAAGCATGACATTTTCCCTTACAGGTTATGTAGAGGTTTTTGTTTGCTGGCTGGTTTTTTTTTCCTCAAGGTCTCCTTCCTAGTTCAAATTGTAAAGTAAGTCCTGTGTCCTCTACAATTACCTGTTCTGGTGTCTTTGCATCAGAACTCTGTCCTCAGAAATCAGTCTGCATCCCTTCAGCTATTAGGGTCTCTTTAGACAGACTCCAGACATTGGGGTTACCAGGAACAGAAGGCCTCCCAACACTTTCTTATATTACTTTTCTCATTGACTATTGGAATATTACAGGTGGTATACCCATTTTACAGATGTTACATTCTTCATCATTATCTTGGTTTACAGGAAAGGTACTTTTCATTCTTTAAAAATAGATCAGGTTATGGAAAATTACACTCAGAGTTGAAGATAAAATGGACCATCTGGGTAAACAAATTACATACTAATGACCAAAAAATCAACTCTGAATTCTCTTCTATTGCAGTGCATGTGCTGAAAATTAAAATATAGGATTTATTGATAGGCCAATATATTTCTGCTTAAAAAAGAAATTAAAGGATTGATTGATGGAAATTAAAAGGAAGAATAAGCAGTACCTTAATTGCATTAATGCAATTAACAATTTAAATGTGATGCACTTTTCTTGTTTTGGAACAATTTAAAAGTGATTTTTCAGAGTTCTCTTAAAAATACATAGCAAGTAAAAATTCTGCTCTTTGCTTAATCCTGGAGGATTTCAATAAAAATAAGTAAATAAATAAGGTTAATAAAAAAGCTTAAGGGACACAATCAAATTTTAACACATCCAAAATTTTACCTAATGTTCAAAAAAATATCTATTTTTATATATGCTCTTAGCCTGAGAATCCTGCCAATATTAAAGTTCCAATACAAATAAAAAAATCTCAGCTAGGCAGTAGATCACATTAACATAGTTTGTTCCTTGCATTTGCAGGTAAATCTCCTTTATCTGCTTACTTCCTGCTTGTACTAAATACTTCAATACATAAGTACAAGATTCTGAAGCATTTATAAGGTATGA
The DNA here is from genome assembly GCA_036023395.1 of Myiotriccus ornatus. Lineage (NCBI taxonomy): Eukaryota > Metazoa > Chordata > Aves > Passeriformes > Tyrannidae > Myiotriccus > Myiotriccus ornatus. Next base: position 39,928,497 of record JAYRBT010000139.1, read on the forward strand.
CTCTCCTTTGCTCTGTTACAATAATAGAGCAGACAGACAGTTAGTAGACTTTTATGTTCCCAAAGACAAGTCTACTAGTATGAATATATATGTGTGAATAGCATCCATGTTGTGAACTCAATTTACAAGTCTAATGCAAAACAGTGTTTTCTGACTTTACATAATTATTCTGTGAAATTTCAGCTACTTACTATCAAAATATTTGGATAAATCCTGTATGAATAGCTGTATGAACTAGAAAGAGGAAAAAAATACTAAACACAAGATGATTTCTTTTTGTTGAATTTTGTTCATACAGAATATTAACAGTTTTATTGTTGATGAAGCTAAAAATAAGAGAAGATAGATGTCAGAAGGCAGATCCTTTTGTACTGGTGTGAAAGAAAAATGGTTCACTTAAAAATAAATAAGCTTGGTACTATAAAAATATTGAATATAAATACATTTTTTTTTTGTGAGACAGTAGGAATTTTTTTTTAGTGGGGAATATATAACAGTATGAGAATGATTGAGAAATTGCCGATGTCAAGGACTGTTTCAAGAAAAATTACTGAGAGGCAAAACTAGGGCAGTGTTCTAAAAGATTTTAAAAAACAAGAGGCAACCCGAGTTTAGGACCTAAATCCAGATTCAAACCCATTATAGTAGAGCTGATATTTGAAAAGTGGTTAACACACAAGTTTTCCCATGGGGTCCTAGGGACCTGCCACAAATATAGACATTTAACTGAAGGCTCCTGTTTTTGTGATGCTTGATTAATATCTTAATAAATAACAGAGTATAAAAGGCAATCTGTAGATGAAGGTGCAGGAGAGCTGTGTTCTTCATCTGAATCCATGGAGAACCCAGAGCAAGAGATGTACAAAGTTTTACATTGGCACTGCCAAGAATATCCAGTTACCAGGAAGGATGGGAAGGAGAGAGTCACTTTTCAAAACGTGTTGTCTTGGAAAACAAATCAGAGATTAATTAAGAGGACCACAGGTTTTGAAATGAGGCAGAAAAACAGATCAAGATGTGCTGGACCTTGAAGAAGTCGAGAGGAAAAAAAAGCCATAGTGGGAAAAAAAACCCACCAGGATGTAGAGTTCTTATGAAGACAGAATTTTTTTCTCAAAAGTATGCTAGTCTAGCACAGTATTACTTGCCTACACAGTTTGAGTGCTGTGTAGGCCATGGTTGACAAATACACCTATTTGTGAGATACACGTCTGTGATATGAATATATAGCATTATAAGGGCTATGAATCTCCTTTTTCTATACTGTATTCTTGAATATTTCTATCCTATTTCCTAAAATTCATTCCTGATTTTTACTTGACCAAATACGTTATGAATATATGTTAGAATTACTTGAATATATTTTAAAAAAAAAATTGAAAAGCCTTTGGAAAATTTTTATACATAAATTTGCAGAATTTTTAGTATGCCATTTTGCAGTTTAACAGGTTTGCTTTCCAGGCACTTGGCCCACACTAATCTTTGAACCTAACAGAAAAAGAACACTGCTGTGGCAGTTGTGTTGCAGCACAGTGAATATATATTGCTGGCAAGCTGAATATTTTGTTTTTTCTTAGAGAGTTCAGACATTGATAATAGGTCGATAACAAAACAATTAAATATGAAAAAATTGTTGTATACCTTGTCAAACTAAAGGCATGCAGCATCATTTTAATTTCTCAAAAGAATCAAAATTATGAAACTCTGAGGATATACTTGCACTTGTCCAGCCCACCTACCTGCTGTGGCTACTCATTGCAATCTTTAATGTAACTGTACTTCTCTTGATTTTGTGAAACTAGAAAAATTTTCTTCAAGAAAATGTAACAGACAGTAGTCTGGTTCCTTCTGAGATGTCAAATACCTACTTTATTATAGCGAGAAAGTGACAGTCAATTTAAATCAGAATTTATTGAGAACATTAAGAGCTGGAAGGGCTTTGGCTAATCACTGTTATGTCCTCGACAAATGGTAAATGAAAACATGAGGAAATTGAGTTAACACAAGTTAAAAGTTCACATACTTACTGAATTATATTAAAAACCCTATAACCTAATTAAATTATCTAAAACTACTCATTTCAGTCTGTCCTATTGTACTAGTGAATGCATATGATGGTATTTTCTCAGATGTGTAACAGCTGACAGGTTTAGCATGAGTCAGATAAAAACCCAATGAACAAGATAAAAGGAAGAACTGTTCACTAATCTGCATTCTTCTGAATAGTTATACTTAATGAAGAGAAGAGTTTTGCATTGGTGCTTGTTTATATACTTCATATTTTTAACTTAAAAAGTCAGTGTGGACAAAACTTGTGTACATAGATAAAATTTATCCGTTTCTCCTACTTTATAGATTTTTTTTTTTGGTGGGGAGAAAGGCTAGAGATTCTATAGTAGCATGTAGCATGTATTTATATCCATAGGCATGTATTTCAGGTATCCTGACTGCAAAAGCTATATTTTATCTGGTTTACATACCATCACACTGCTTAACAAAGATCCTTTTACATGACTAGATTTTAAAATAAGATGTAACTTTTGAGATCATGTTTTCCAAGTTCTTATCTTACTGGAAAAATCTTTCAATGCCTTTGCTTTGGTTTTAAAATAAAGGAAGAAAATTACTAGTATAACTGGCAAACTTTCTACAATTTCTCTTACAGATTCAAGGTTTATTGAAAATAAAGGGTAAAGGACTTTTTTGTGGTTTCTGGTTATGGCATAGTAATTTCTATTTGTAAATAATAGGCAGATCTTTAAGTATCTATGAGAAATTTGATTCAGCAGTCAAATAATGGCAGGTATGTGAAGAATGATTCTCACTCCTAGCAGCACGAAGGACTGTTTAAACAGAAAAAAACTTGGATAGTGAACAGCAGAAATTTTTGATATTTGGAGAGGTTTTGGGTGTATATATTTGCTGGCTTTGCTTCCTTGACATGAAGAGAATCATGCAGGATTTGGCTCAATCCTTTGGCTAACCGCAGAGGACAGAACCACCACCTGAACAGCTTTTCCTGGGAAAAGTCAAGCACTACAGAGGAATAATCTCTGTCACCTAACATACAAATGTGTAAAAAGTTACTGATGATAGCAGAAGAAAGAGACAGTTTTCCGCTCTAGGGGGGGAAAAAAGTGATAGTGTGACTGTGATAAAATATCAAGATGGCATTCCAACAACATTCAAATTGGATGTATCCCATAGGAAGTTTCATCTTTTATTTCACCTTGAGAATGCATTCTTCTCCACAACTCTTACATAGAAAAATAGTTGATTTTCAGACAGAAATACGGTGTTATATATTTATTTTTAACTACTTGCTGAAACAGAAAAGCAAATGTATAAATGAAATCAAATTGTTCTCCCCCCCCTCGGAAAAACAATTATTTTATGAATTGAGATTTTGGGATTCTGTGACCTGTCTGCTCCTATTCTAAGTGTTTCCTTACCAAAAAGAAGGGCTATCATTGATTGTGTACTGCTGACACCGAGATTAAAGAAATTTTGTCAGTTTGGCTCCCTGATGAATAATTTAAGACTTACTGACAAAGAAACAAAAAGCATTATCCTTTATTTCCCCCTTAAATATTTGATACTTTTTCTTCATGTAAAACTAAGAAACATAAACTGTATCAAAGGTAATACGTGTATTTGAAATAAATAATAACAATTTTTCTACGTAGAAAAGAACTGTTAGTTTTTATAATGGTTTTCAAACACCCCAAACGCACACAACTAAATAGACAAATACACAAAAAATAAACACCCTATACTATAAAAAGGATACTTTGGCATTTCTGAGTAACTTGAAAACAGCTTTAGAGAAACATGAAAATAAGCATAAGTTTACTTCTTGTAAATGCAGAAACAGCTTCATTTAAAACTGAGGCATTTGTATATATTTTCCCTCGTGAGACAGATAAAATCCCATCAACTTCTGTCACAGTTAGAAGTGAATGGAAGTTAAAAGTCTCTGGGAGCACAGACCCGCTCAGAAAGTGCATTACAGTCTAAGAAGATGACCAAATCCAGAGCAACTTTCAAATCTGTAGTGTACTCTAAAAGCAAGAAGAATTATTCCAGTGAATGATCATTTTGGAGTGGGTTTTTTTTTTCCTTCCAATATGAATGCAAAGGGTTGTTTTTAACAAATGAGGAGAAGGAAAGAAATACGTGTTTTAGCTCTGAAGTGCTTTCTGAAATTCCAGCATCCGTAGTAGGTAATCAAATTCCCTTCACTTTAGCGGTAAGCTGCTCGCCCTCGGTGATGAATGCCACATATCTTACAGTCCTGATCCCTCTCTCTGCTAAGCTCAGCGCTGGTGAAAATTCCAGAGAAATCAATGCAGTTATACTGATGTAAAGCTGGTCTAATGCAATGAAGGAACAAGCTCTAAAACTCAAAATTCCTTATGTGGCTGTCAAGTAAAAAAAAAAAAAAAAACTGCTTTTAAAACCATTTCACAAAAGACATTTGTAGATACTTCAGTGGGATTTCCCAAGGTCTTTTATCGTAGTACTTTTTCCTTTAGATTGTCCAAGTGGAGGTCAAAAAACCTTTCACTTCACCCTCAGTGGCATATGTGCTGTACATCTTTGTGCTTTCAGAATATTATGCAATTGCTTTTGCTCCTGAGAATACCACATAACACAGAAAAAAATATTTTCTAATATATAGCTTATATTAAAGAAATAGGACATAGTATGTCAGATTTCTTACAAGTAAATTCTAATAATGACTTACAGAAAAATGAGAGTATTTGGGTCTCTTATTTCCGAATTTAAGAAGTGTTGCAGGATCTATAAGTATCTCTGATTGATGCATAGACATTCCTTATGCTGAAATTATTTTCCACATCCAATCAAGCTTCAACAATACGAAATTTTAAAGACATTTTTGTAAACCCATTCTTTAATTTCAGTAAAATAGTGAAGAGAATATATTAGTTTTAGTATTTAGTATTAGCATATTTTAGTTTGCAAAACACTGAAATAGTAATTACTATAAAGAGTTTTCTACATATATGTTGTGGTTTTGTGTGTGGAATTAAAATCTGTTCCTTATTTTTCATTTTCAGTTTTTCTTTTTTTAATATATTAATCAATAAGATGCATGGACATGTTAAAATTTTACCGAAGTTTCTAGACTTTATCATCAGCTTAGGCCATCTAATATATGAATATTGAATATTGAACATATTCAACATGGGTTAAATAAGAATATCTGTTGTCAAAAGACAACAGTGAAACAAGTAGCAATTTTAATATGCAACATCTATGTGTATTCAGATAAAAGATGGAATTAAAATGAGAAAATTACACAACAGAATACAAAGAGAGCCCGATTATTAGTAGGTAAATGGAAAATTTTAGCGTAATGAGAACAAAGTAAACAGGGATGAAAATTCTTTTAAATTTCTATATTTTAACAGAGGAAAAGTATTCTACCATTATTTATGAAAATTAAGTTACACCAAACTATGAATTATGTTTAGTCATTTTCTAGGTGCCTTTAGAAATGACTTTTCCTTTTAAAAAAAGCCTATCCAGATCCACTGCTATAATACAGATGACTGCAATAAGTTTGAGATAATTTCTTTTTTACATATTACATTACTTTTCTCTGTTAATAGAACACATTTGCATGCAACGTTGCTTGCTTTTGGTGGGTTTCCATCAAGATAACCTGTCATTTCCAATCATCATTCAGAGTATTTCAGCAAATTGCTTCTTTTTTATTATTTTTATAGTTTTATATTTTTCTGCTTTTCTTTTTTTCTGCAGCACTTCTCTCATCCCTAGAATTCTCTTCTTCTCCCAGTTATCTACATGCAGTTACTAGGGTTGAAAATTTATTCAGGTAGAGTATTGAAGAGTATTTGTAGTTACTCAGGTACATGAGATCCCTGAATGTTTTGAGGTTTTTTTTAATTAATACACATTTATGGAAAAGTATTTTGGTTTGGGGTTTTCTGGGGCCTTTTTTCCCCCCCAGAAGCATATCTAATATTGAGAGACATAATTTATATGGATTTATACCAGGAATTAAATTGATGAACTACCATTTTTGCTTTGGGAATTTCTGTAAGAACATTCGAGGAATTGGCTAGTAAATTCAGTTACCTAGCTACAGTGACAGGAATGCAGACCCTTGCATATGGAAAGATCCCTGTGATTTACAAAAATAAGTATTCAGTCTGAAATTTTTATTTGCACAGATTTTCCTGACAGATGTATATCTTCTACTGCTTTTAATGGGTCTTCTTGTGGGACTCAGGATTAATTCTGCAGCATTTACATAACTAAACTCACAGTAAACAAACTGGAAGCTTTTTAAGCCTAGGAACGGCATTACTAATATCTAAACATATTTACTTTTGTTTTAAACATAACAGTGATTTTTAAAATAATGCTAATTTTTGTGTACCAAGCACCTGACCTTATGTTGTTACTTTCAGAGGATGAAGTCTGAAGAGGTGTTACTGAAACAAAGTTCTTTATTAACATATCATGCCACAGTTAATAACTGTGAACAATAAAACATTGCACATTGTATTTGATTCTCAAAACAAATACATGTGCCTGTTAAGCACTGGAGCTCTGGGTCCTGTAAGTTCTTAGTGTGTACCATACCAGTATGCTATAGCTGAAGATGATATTAATATTAATGGAGAATGGAAGCTGAGAAACAGCAATTCTCATTCTTTCCCCAGCCCCCTACAAGCTAAATCCATTAGTATAGATAGATCAGCATTAATAAACAAGGAGGACAAAATAGCTTTCAATGCAGGGACAGTTTTGCATGACCTTTGGTACAATAAGCTTGTACTTGGTCATTGTAATGCTCCGAGATGACCTATGCAGCAATGTTAAATCTGATGTATCCATAGAGAAATATCAGCGCTTCTTGTGCAACTTCAGTGTTCAAGCTGCCGGGTTTTAGGGAAAAGTGTTGAGCCTTTCAGTTTGTGTATCCTTATACTGATTGCAAAAAGGTTTCATCCAGGGATCTCAACTGTAAATCTGTAGAAAATTACTTGTCACGGTCATTAGGGAAAAGAGAACATTTGTTGCTTTCTATTAAAAATGAGTACTTTTATGCTGTGATACGCATAAAAGCAAGAGTGTCTCAGGATCCAAATTGTTTCTGGACATCCACCAGAAGAATAATTTTTAATTGTTAAGGCTCAACACAGTCCCAACAGATTTCAGCATCCAAAGAATTATTCATCTGATCAAATTTATGCTTCAAGATACTGAGAAATTTCTTGGACATTAAACACTGTACTCTTGATGCATTACAGGTCTGCTGAGAAAACTGTTTTCATGAGTTTTGAGAGCTATAAAAGTTTAAGAACTCTTTTTCTTCCCCCGTCTATGGTTGGGGAAAAAAATGGCATACAAAGCATTACTGGTTTCATTAATCTCTAAGACTACACAAATGAAGCTTTAAATGTAGCTTCCACATCTTCCATTTTATAAAGCTTCTGCCTGATGCTGCACAGCCAGGCAGAGGAATTTTGAATACTTATGAATAATTATGAATGTCCCAGAAAAATGACAAGAGCATTCTTACATCTTAGTGTGTGTATAGCAGTAGAAATGACCATACTTACAGTATATTAATGCTTCAAATCACAAATGGTATTTGCAACTCACAAGGTAATTCACTTTTGTAGAAGAAGGCTGTAATGGAGGCAAATACTAATTTTTAAGTGATGTGTAAGTAATCTTTGTGCAAAGCTGCAGGCAGAGTACAGTGAGCATAAGACCAGGGCTGAGAGTGATCCCTTAAGCCAGGATTTAGAATGCTAGCCTCACTTCTTTCCCAAAACTGTTCCATATATAAAGCTACTTTAGCAATTTTAAAAACATACAACTCTAGTTAGGCTCTTCTGAGTATGTGCTTTTTGTGTACGGCCTGAAAGAGGTACCTATGTCTTTATTCAGCATAGTAACTTAAACAATTTTGGTTTCTGGTTAAACAGCTGTCTTTTTTCTCCCCCATAACTGCTGAACTTTTCTTTGGTTTTTACAACTCCCACAACCCCTCCATGTTCCCAGCAATAATATTGTTGGTTGATATGGGGAAATATGGACATAATCCTACTTCAGACTGCATCAAAAACTTAAAACTATGACCTTCTGGGTCAGGGGGGAAATCCTGCCATATATGTAACAATGAGTCTGTCACTAGGCAATATAGCTGGGCTCTGAAGAAATTTCCCTGTGTGTATTTTCCCTCTTATGCATTATTAATACCACTGCTTAGATCCAATCTAGCTTCCCCTCTTCTTTTTTTTGTTTTTTCCTCCCCCAGTATTGGTTTACTATCTGGACTATAGCTGGCTGCTCTGGCTGGTTGATGTTCAGAAACTCATCATCTCGACTGTTCCTGAAGCATCATCTCTGCTGTAGGAGGAAAGGCAGTGCCCAACCCAGGGTTAAGTCATCAACAGCTGTGGTAAATACTTTTGAAATGAAAACATTTTGTAATATACTAAGTTCTAAAGTGGATCTAGATTATAAAAGACAAATTCAGACCTAAAGGAAAGAACAGAAATGCCACTAACATTGACAAAGTGAGATTCATATAAATTTTTGTATTCTGTACCCTTTTTCATTCCATTTCAAACTTCAGAAAAAACTTAGTCATTCTCTAGAGGTAAATATATAGCTCAAGCCACAAAAAACAAACACAAAAAACCAACCAAACAAAAAATCAAACAAAAACTTCACTTTGTTAATTTTAAGCCATTTCAAATTAAAACCATGTTAACTTCAGGAATGCTACCTCAAAAGAATTTCTCAATATTTCTCTCTGCCCTTTCTCTACCATCTGAAATCTATTCCCTTTTATGAGCAACAAAAATATGATCAGCAAATCATTTGATCACTTCTAGATAGTATTTTGTGAGTCATAAGGCAGGAATGTGACTGCAAAGATGCATTCTGGATGCCTTGGAAAAGATCATAATTCACAAAATGCCTTGTAATGTGTGCTTATCCCAACCATTTTCATGTTCTGAGTGATACTAGATGTTACCTTAGCAAGTTTGAAGCCTGAAACATTTTAAGTAAATACTGAAAAAAGAGAGAAAAGGAGGGAAACTGGAAACAGTCGGGAAAGGAACATACATTAATTGTATCTCAACTCATTTGTCTGATTGTTATTTCCTTGAGTATACCAAACCTAAAGTCTCTCTGCTTAACATATATTTATGCTTAACAAAGTTCTTGTGCTAATGGAATGCAACAGATAAAGAAATACTATTATAAACAAGAGAGCGGAGATTGCTATCACATGTGTTAATCGGATGAATTGGCTCACTTATTTGGAACTGAAGTCTCCCACTGCCTACATCCAACCTCCCAACTCTCCTGGAATAAATCCTTTGCCTTCCAGATGATAACTGCTGATCTCTCTTTCTTTGGGTAATCCATATCACTAAGACCTTCATGCACTCTGAAAACACTCTCCCTCTTGAAGCTGGTTCCTTGGCACTCAGGATTTCTTAGTGTTATTTTACAATTAGGAATGTAATTATATAGAAGTACAACGTTAGCTGACTGGTTTGTAATACTGGTTAAGAGGAAGGCATCAAAAATATTATTAGGTTTTATAATTTTTTCTCATCCTTATCCTAATTCCTTACTGTGCAAAACACACGTCCTTTTCTGCTCCTTGCATTGTTTCTGTTAGCAATCACGTCAGCTTAGTGCTCGTCAGGCGGAGAAAGCTGGTTGTCGTTTTAGCAATAGTGCACCATAGGTTGTTTGAATTAGGATGTTTCAATAACAGTACAGCTGCCCCACCAAGCTGAAGTATGTCACCTTGGTAACATGCTTAGTTTTCATCAGCCTTAGATCCTTTATTCATTCCTGAACCAAGTTTCAGCTGGTTTTTGAATACAATCCACCATGACACAAGACCAGCTGTTTCTCCACTCATTTCAGTGAAATCCATATTTCTCCTCATGTTTTAAATAACTTGTTTTCCTGTTTTACTTAAATTAAATTATGCAGATACCACAGTGTCCACATTAGAAAAGGACAAGTACTTCTAAAAATTATTCTGTTTTTTTAAGCCCCTACTTTCAGAAGCCTTTTCTGAAGGATCTATGAAGACTAATAGAGGTCTTCTTGATTCAGTAGGAACTTCCTGTATTTTTCTCATGGTTCATACTTGTCTAAAAATTGCTTCAGTCTTTCCAGTACTACAAGGAAAAGACATTGCAGAGGGATGAGAAAATATGTGTAGCTTTAGCTGTCATTTTTGTAGCTTTTCTTTTTAAAAATATACGAATTATATACAGGATATACTTTTAAAATATCACAGTTTTGTTCAGAGAGTGATGTACATTATTCACAAATTTAAAAATCATCGCTCCATCAGTAAGAAAGGGATCAAAACCTTTTAAAAAGTAATTTTTAATCTAACCTCTGTTCTTTAAATTGATACTTTTCCAATTAGTCTTTTTATGTAAGAACTTTGAATGTTATCCGTAAAATTAGAGAAAGCATTTATATTTCTACTTGCTTAATATTATTAAAAGAATATAGAAGATATATATTGTGTAAAAGTAGGATTTCTTTATGTCAAATTCTGCATTAATGAGTATGTATCTGGAGTAAAGGAATATGGTATTTCTTTCCCTGGTATATATGGTACATATATAAATATGGTATGGTAAGTATATATATGGCATGCATATATATATATATGGTAATATATATGGTATGGTATATATATAAATATGGTATTTCTTTTCCTTTCTTTATTATGTAGGACTCTGGCATTAAAAGAGGCTTGACTAAAGGAAAGAATATAATGAAATTTTCTTTTTGTTATGATACAGAGCAAATATCAAATCATTTCAACTAGGCTCTAGCTCTTTCACAAAACTAAGAAACATTTGGGAGCTTCTAAATCCAAATTCTCTTGTTTAACTGTGGGAATTAGGTGTTATTGTAAGCATCATGACAAAGAGTTTTGACTTGCCATTTTCAGTATTCTGAAAGAAAGGGTAGGAAATACAAAAGTAATTGCTAAGAAAAACTGCACTGATAATTTTATGTGATAGGGAAACTACAGTGCTTGTTCCTAACAGCAATCAAAAGTGACATTTATACTTGACAAGTATCAATTTTTTATAAGTAGAAATTAAAACTTCATATGCAGAAAGGTCCTGTTCAGACAGGCATCATTGCCTGAGAAAAGGACTTGTATTTCACACCCTGTGCATGTTGTTTTCTGATTTGAGAAACAACATGGGCTCTGAAATTTGAATCTCTTGCATATAACCTGCAAATACACTAATGGCACCCTTTCTGCAAAAGAAAGGGCAATTATAAACATACGACTGAATGGTTATAACAAAAAAAGTAGTATTATTAGAAAGACAAATATATCTAGCAGTCTCAGATATTAGAAGGAAACAAAGATAAAAACAAGAACTAATTTTGGTGGCCACACTGTTGTATGCTTGATCTATGCCATGATTTACATTTGAGGTGTACATAGAATAATTACTGATTTTTTTAGACTTCTCCTTTATCTAAAAAATACGTTTATTTGTAATGTGCTAAAGGGATGTTGACCATTTTAATACAGTTAATCTGAGGAGTGCATTGAACTATTTTTCTTACCTGCAATCTTAAAATCATAAAGTGATAGTGATCTTATTTAAAAAATTTTGTTTATTTTTACGTCATTATAAACATCAATGGTTAACAAAGACTTGAAATAGGATGAATTGAGAAGTATTCTTACAAACATCACGTAAGTGAGCTTTTACATTGGTAAAACTGGTAGCAGTCCCATTTAACAATAAAATATTAGGAAAAAAACCTAAATTGTCCAGATATATCATCTTTAACTGAACTAAATTCTTTACATCCTGAAATTTTTATTACAAGTCCCTTCTTCATTCCTTAAAGAATAAATAAATAAAGAGGAGAAGTGGTGAGGAGGAGAGAGAAACTTACCTAAATCTCCCAGCATTAGTTTAGGAATATTACTACTCTGTCAATTAGGGCTTGGTAAACAAATTTAAAGGTGCAAGACCCCTGAAAAAAAAGGAATTTCCTTTGCCATTTTTTTCCTAAATTCAGGCTCAGCTTTTGGTTTTGTCTGGTGTCACATGCAATAGGAAGTCTTGGTTTCCCTATTTTAAAGTGTGCAATAAAAAAAAAAAAAAAAAGAAAAAGAATGAAATATAATCATTAAAACAGTCTATGTTCTTATTTGAAATGGCAAAATTACTCAGGCTATGCTTTAATTAAAACCTGTGTATTTTTGTTTTATTTTGCTTCCCCACAAAACAAAGTTCTTCATGCTTTTACAATGTCAGAGTGAACAAAGTGATACTGAGAACACATCTTAAGTGACTGATCCAAACCTAGATAGTTTTTAAAAAGCAAGTATCTTTCCCTTCCTCTCTTTGGAGCTGCTGGTTCTTCTGGGTGAATCACCTAAATCCCAATATTTCCAGGTTTTAAAAATATTGTTAATTTTAAAACTAAGCTGAATCATTAGACTGATATTCAGCTATCATGCACAAGTTATGTGAGTTTCTTAGATGCACCTTTAAAAGACTTCATTGTAAATAATAATCAGCATCACTTAGCCTTTGGTGTGCATCTTAAACCTTTAAGGAAGTTTTCTTGGACATAAACTCTTTTAGCACGTGCGTTAAACACAGCTGCAAAACCTTTAGTCTTTTCTCTTGGAGAACCACGGTTACTTTTGTGTTGTTGGCTCAACACTTTATTTCCCATCACTACAGTGTTAGATAAATGATGATAACAAAAAGTGCTTGAAATCCCTAGCAACTGATGAATTTTGATTATGATGAAATATATTCTTCTGTATTTTATGTTAAAGTATGGAATTGTTAGTTATAGAATGATTATTCAGCAAAAAAAAATTTAAAATTTCTACTGGAAATACCGATAGAGCTTTGATCATAAGAGCATAAGTGCAGCAGGGTAAAAGATAAGCCAAAGGAGTCTGATAATTCGTATGCAAGCTATGCTATGCACAGGATAGAGGGAGGAATGGATAGGCAGACAGATAGGTAGCTAGGTACGTATCGGACTATACAAGGTATAATTGCCATAGAGCAAAGGAATGTGTGATACGAAATTAAATACTTGTGTTAATGAAGTAAGGAAATTGTATACATTTAAGGGTTGTTCATCTTTCATTCACATGGATACACAGCATAATAGTACCTGACAAAGAACTAAGAGGAGGGTTAACATTCAATGTGAGGTGGAGTGTTTAATGGATGAACTTAAAAGCAGATAACAATATAGCATCCCATGTATACTTTCATAATTGCGTGTTCCCCCAGAGATAATGGATATCATTATCAGCGGCGCCTGTCCTAAGAAACTTGGCAAGGTTATGATTGTTTGTTACAGCTTTGGTTATATTAACATACACATTAATATTTATAAATATTTGATGTCATGTTAATTTTTCATATAAGATGATTTATGTAATGCTGCTGTGCCCTGTTAGAGGGCATTTGCAGTGTGCTTCATAAGGGAAGAGAATTGATGCGTGTTCTTTAAGAGGACTTGCCTGTGTATAGCAGTGCTCACAGTGCATTATTCTGGAGAACAGTGATTTAAGGATAAATTATCTGAATTGCAGACACACTCCATTAACATTTTAAATAAAACATAAAGAAAAGACCACTATAGGAAATACGACAATGATATCAACATGGGTTTTTTTTTTTGCTCCCAAATAATGGAACTCCTTGGTTTGACCTACATTCCAAAGCCTTTTCTTTTGGGAGATATTAATAATTATATTCAGGGCATAACTGTTGAAATTTGGGAGGAAATACTGCATCAGTTTTGCAAATAATTATTGATGAAAGAATAATTTTATGTGTATGTATATATGTATGTATATCTCCATCCTTTGATGACCCACATAGCTTTACTATAAATCCATCCATAAAGAAACATAAAATTTAGCTCTGTCTAAAGCAGTATCACATGGTAAGCGATAGAGATGTAAATAATTACACTGTTCAACTTCACTATTTCTCACGAATAACTAGAAGCATAATAACAAATCACTGAATTTGTGAATTATTTTATAGAATAGTGTCTAGAATCTCTATAACCTGCACCACAATTACCCAAACACCCACCTGCAAAGCCTTTTGACTTTTTAAGTCAGATCTTGGGATTTCACTTGAAATCATTGACGTGAAGGAACAATATTTCTTGATTTTAGGCCATCTGCTTTTAAAATATTTCCTCTGCTTGTACTATGAAATCTGAGCACATCTTCAAAACTGCATCTATACTATTACGTAGACTTTTGCCTTCAGGGATAATACTTTGATGAATTTGTGATTGGATTTGGTCAACAAAATTTATAATATTTTAAAATTAAATAAAATGAAATGAAATAAAATAATTTAAAAAAATTAAAACCTGGCAGCACTTTGACCCAGAAATGGATTCGATAATGTAGTGGTGAGTATTCTGTAAGACCTTATGCTGTAAGTGAGAGCACTGCAGAAGGTATATATGGATTTAGGCTACTATTTCTTAAGTCTTCTTTTCAATTTTCAATACCAAATGAGAATTTCATCAGAGTTAACTACCATGGAAGGGGAGGGTGAGAAGAAATTACAGAGAATCTCTGGGCTGGAACATGATTAAGTAGTCATACAATACAGTAACTGAAATGACAGTGGACATTAATTGGTCTTCTCTGTGGGAAATGCCAGTATGGGCAGCAGATGCTGACAGTGAGAAGAAATGGCACATTTGTACAGTATAAGCCCCTATTATCTAATGAAAATCTTATAATAGATTTGATCACTTTTAATGGGAAGATTGATTTATGCAGGATTTAAAAAATAAATCTATGTTAGGACAAATGTTGATAGTATTATTGGAAGTGTATTTCACACAAAAGGCAAGTGTAAGACAAAATTAACAAAAACATTCTCATCATTGTTTTTTGGACCAGTAAAAGCAGTTATTATCAATCATATTTTTAACTGATAAAATCTTAATGTTTTCTAGAGAGTATACAAGGGCAATGCTTATTAACTTTCATTACCCAAGTTGTGAGAAACTCAAACAATGAACAAAAATCATACATAATGACAAGTACATTGAATAATCAGAGGGAGGAAATTCTAAGTAAATCTTGAGGGCTATTAATACCAAAGCGTGGCATTTGCAATATATGTTTGTATGGTTTCTAGCCTTTTAAGCTTTTAAGTGCTGAAAGCCTGCCTGATGGGTGATCATAGACGTCCACTGACAGCAAGAGGAGCTAAGCAGGGAAACTCCATAGTTTAGCTAAGAGCATAGAAACAAGTATCCTGTGTTTGGTGTAGTGTGAAGTAAAACAGCATAATTCCAGTTAAAAGCTAATTTGAGATTTTAAAAATTCACACATATCTAGAGAAGTGATTCAGTGAGACTTTCTTGTTTGTATTTTTTTTTTAATTTTTTTTTTCCCTGTTGTGATACTGGGCAGTAGGTAGAATATAAGGCATCCAGATAATAGATGTGGCAGAATGTGCTGGAGAAAAGAAAGCAATAAAAGGATTTGTGTAGAAGTTACTATCAAAGTGGTTATTCTGTGAGGAAGAAGCTCACCAGTTGATGATATAGTCAGAATGGAGATTCCTTCTAGCAAAGAGAGGTTTGGAACCTGTCCTTAATTTACAAAATAAAAGATAGTGTAAAGCCCTTCACTATCCATGATATTGCACCATAATGGAATAAATGATCACCACAGTCTATGGAAGGAAGACAATAAGTATACAAAGTAGCAATGCTCTTTTTAAGCAATGAATGATTTTAAATATTCATTTTAATAAATTATTCTAGTAAATAGAAATACTACAAATGCTCAGTACTCTCTACAAATCAAAGTAAAATAGAGATACCAGTAAAATATTTAACATTTCATTATAAAATGTGATATATACTGGAAAAATACACAAACATGAGTTTTTAATGCACTGATGGAAAGGCATCCAGCTGTAACTGACATTTCTATGCAACAGCAACAAAGAAAGGTGACTAATTCCTTCCCATCAGCTTAGCAAAAATTTTGAAGTGGGAAAAACACTAAATGGAGCCTTTGCAAGGTAAATTTAAAAAACTGTCTCTTTCCAAAGCTTAACTTTCTGATAGATTTTTTTATTAAGTATTTTTTAAAGTTGCTGCTCATACAAAGTAACTAGTAACTGGTACAAAGTGAGATCAGTAAAGTCATGCTATTTTCTTCTAACCTAAGTGTTTGAAATTCTCACCTGACATATTAATCCTCTCTTAAGCTGAATTAGAGTATTTTTTAATTATTTATTATTTATTCTAAATGTATTTACTTATGCATAGATGGGTAGAACAAGTGCTCTGCATCACAAGTGACCACAGCTAATCAAAGGAAACCCCTTAATGAAACTGCAAACCTCCCGTATCTCTTCCTTGGCAAGCACTGGGCAAAGCAACAATCCAGACATCTGAAACTGTTTCCTATATTTGACACAAACAAGGCAGGTGGATCAGGAGAATAAAGAAGACAGCAGAGGGAAGGAGGTACTCAGAGCTGGTGAGGCCACACCTGGAGTATTGTGTTCAGTTCTGGGCCCCTCAGTTCAGGAAAGACATTGAGGTGCTGGAGC
>JAYRBT010000139.1:39950296-39990857 GCA_036023395.1 Myiotriccus ornatus
GACTGTGGCACAGGGTGGACTTCCTGCTAAGCATGTCTAACCTATGGTATTCGGACATGTGGCTGTGTGTCCAATCACGAGTTGTTATGTTTATGCTAAACCAATGGTGCGTGTACATGTGTCACCTAGAACTGTATTAAGTAGAAGCACTGTTGCAATAAAGAGCAGCTGGTATCCCTGAACACCGTGTCGCCTCCCGCCTCGACTGACGACAAGAGAGGACTGGCTTTCTGCATTATATTTCTTGTAACTTTTTAAAAGGTAATGGTGATATGTTGTGATCCAGTTAACATGTCGTATTAACAGAACTCTTGATTGTAGTTGCCATAATATGACTGGTCTGGTGACAGAGGAAAGGGTCTCTACCTTGTAAACTAGGAGCTACCATACTCTTTTCCAACCCAATCTATTCTATGATTCTATGATTCTTTCATCTTCATACCTGATACCTGGACAGTGGTGAGTTTCTAGAGCTGACCTACTCTTTATCTGTGCTCCTGCTCCACAAAATAGTAGGTAAGAAGGACCCATGAAGTCTGAAGGAAGGGGAGCTTACAGCTTGATTCCTGACTAACACTCCTCCTCTTCCTGAGTTCCTCCATTGTCAGATTGCTCTGCTTTTCATAAATGGAAAGACTCTTAAATTGTTAACATGCTGTGAGGCTCCACATGTGATTATACCAACATACATAGCAGAGTACCTTACCAATATAGGAAATTAGCATTTTCAACTCATATTCTTTTCTTTCCCACAAGACTCTTGTTTGGAATGTCTATCAGTAGAATCCATTTCCACAACAACAAATATTTTTTTTAAAAAGAAATCTTTCACTAAGAAGTTACAATCCATTCCATGGAAATACATGATAAACCCTATATAGAGGGTTCAAAAAAGGAAATAATGTTAAGAAACACAGATCCAAAACCAACTGGACTTGCATATATTAGTCCTTAATAATAATAGGTCATTTATATTGCCATTATATTGCCATGGGTGAGATATTCTCAGAATATATGAGAAGTAATTGT
The DNA here is from genome assembly GCA_036023395.1 of Myiotriccus ornatus. Classification (NCBI taxonomy): domain Eukaryota; kingdom Metazoa; phylum Chordata; class Aves; order Passeriformes; family Tyrannidae; genus Myiotriccus; species Myiotriccus ornatus. The sequence goes on from JAYRBT010000139.1 coordinate 39,951,326, forward strand.
TTAAAAAAAAAACCAGTGTTGTTTTCTCCAGTTAGCTGATACAATTGGAAAAAGGTCACAAGCTTTCAGATATGGAGTTCCTTCCTTGGAATCTTTTGTAAGGTATGATAGGAAAGTGTTCCCACTAAAAACTAAGATAGTGTTTGACAGGGAAAGTGAATTTATATATGTTTATATATTATAATTTTACAAAGAAGCACTGAAACATACAATGTTTCTGTGAAAGCAGCAGAGAAAAGAGCTCTATCTTAAGGCTGTAAAGACCCAAGACAGTTATGGACCAAACCGATATTTTTTTATATTATGAAGTTCCACAGTGTCTGTGTATACACAGAGAGGTTGTAGCCCCATGGTAAATGTGTGATGTGCCTATGTTAGGCTCAATAATCCAGCTCTTCTGAGGCAACTCCTGCAATTCCAAACCTCTGAGCCACTTCAAAGTATGCCTGTTTTAAAAAGTATCAAAGACATGCTGGGGAACAAAAAAGTATCCTCTGAATAGAGAACAGTACCTGTCCAGTGGTCCTAAAGAAAGGTAACTGGCAGAGCACTGTATGGAGTAGGCAGCATTTAGGCCACAACAAGTACTTAGTTTAGCATTTGCAGCCCCATAACATACCAAAGCTTTTGTACTATTAGAAAAAGAAAGGAAGAGTTCCCTCTTCCAGATACAAATCAGTGCTTGCTTCTGGTGCTGAACATCCACACTGCCATTCGGGAAACAGGGAAACCTCTAACCAACAACATAGAAAACACAAGATTCCAACATAAAATAATCTTTATTCTTTCACTCAAGTATAAGCAAAACAAAAACAAAACCAAAAATTTAAAATATATTATTTAAAGTTTTGGGTTGGTTTGTTGTTTGGGGGTGGATTTTGGGGGAGGGTTTGGGGGGTTTTTTGGGGGTTTTTTTTGGGTGGTGGTTTTTTGTGGGGGAGTGTGTGTAAGAAACATGCAATATGTGCAAGCCCTTTACAAGCAGAGGAATCCTAAGAATAGTTTAACGAGCACAGTACATGTAATATCCCAAATACAATAGGTGTTGTAAGAGTACTGATTTGGAGCAATCTGCCCACCTCTGTTTTGCAGTGTATATCAATAAAACCAATGAGCCACAGCACTGTGTACTTTCCTCTCTGGAAGCAAAGGCACCAGAGTGAGTTTTTAATACATGTGCAGGTTTGCTATAAACAACATATACATTAGTGAAGATATTTCGGGATCTTGTGGTGCAGCTTTTCTGACTTAGAGAAAAATTACTAGACTTCAAATTTCCGTTTGTAGAAAGACCATATCACCCAATTTTCCTGTAAATACATTCAGGTACTATTTATTTTTAGCTGCTACAATTATGCCATATATGATTTGATTATTTGAGCTAGCAGAACCATGGCTAATGGAATCAGTATCATGGCTACAGCAAGCTTTGTGAATTCTCCCTGCCAGTTTTCTGCATAACTACACTTGTGTCACTCACACAGCACAGGAGTGCTCTAACAATTAATTGTAAACCAGGGGGAAACTTTTAATGGACCTCTTCTCGAGATCTTGTGTTAAGAAAAGAAAAGTTCCCATGAGTGAAGTATAAGTTAGCTTTTCCAGGGGGAAAAAAGGAATGAATTACATTTCTCTTCTTGTCCTTTAAATGAATAGCATAGTTTGGGTGAAATTATCAGGCAATTGCATGCCTTTTATGCAGATAATGCTATTTGATGAAAGCGGTGTTTTGATCTGCTGAGGATAATACAGATCCAGGGTTGGATTCATTGGTAAGAGTAAAGCTGTCTTCTGTGATAACTTCATCTCAGCATGAGGTCAGACGGGGAAAACTGGGATGGGGGATTAAAAAATGACACAGTCGGAGCAGTATTCAGTTCCCTGCTGTGCTCCTGGCTGCACACTATAGCTTATGTTTCTGATCTGTTATGGTATTGTCTGCTTTTCTCTCCCAAAGCAGAAAGAGATTGCTTAAAACTTTTCTTTTTTCGGCTAGAGGGATTAGTTCAGTGCTGCTTTTTTAATTAAAGAAACTGTATCTTTTTCAATGTAATTTCAGGCTATACAAGAAGGCCATCAGCATTCATAACATAGCACTATTACCTGTAACAAAGCTGAGCCATTCATTTTATGTTCAGAAGAAGAAATCACTATTAAGAGTTTTGAGGGTTAAAAATTGATAATTGGCCCTACAACTGAGAGAATCACAGCTAACCATTGTCTCCTAAGAGTTTCCTGTGATGGAACTTCAGACAGCTTTGTTGTTAGTTTATTTGGGCTTTCTTAATTATATCTCTGTGACATCAGAATGGTTAAAAATATTCTGATATGTGGAAATAGATCTAATCATATTTTCTTGCCCCCCCAAAAATACAAATCCACCCTCAAATATTAAAATGACATCTATAGAAAATGACTCTATAGTATCAGCAACTTCTGCTTAGAACAACATTTATTTCAACACAACACATTTTCTAAATCTATAATTATTACCTTTATTAATTAATAATAATATGCAAATAATTGACACATATTCATGATACCTAAGAGCAGTCAGTGTGTATGCATCTGTAGATATAGATGTGTGTTTATGCATGTATGTGTGTGTATGTCTGTCTGTATTCATACATATACACACATATATATTCATATATAGACAGATATACATATAAACACACAGTTATATATATTTTTCATCTCTGAGAATTGCATTTAGAGTACAATTTAAACAGGGTTAATGGATAAAACCTTCAAATGTTTCAAATAAGGCCCATATGGTGATCACTTTACAAAGCATACAGGGACTGTGCTTAGGTTGCAACATACACATTTCCAACTAAATTCCATGCCAGATCAATTAGAAACAGTTCTTCTGAGCAGACAGGAACAAACACAGATTGTTACCACTCCACTGCCTGAACTTTGTCTTCCAGGAATGAAAGCAGTCATCTTGAATACAACATATTTTACTACTAGCAGCCTAAGAATTCCTTTAAACTAGTAGTATTTTAATAAAATCTCTGTTTAGGCACATCAGAGCAATTAACATCCAAATTATCCCAATAAAATAGCAGATTATTGTCCCTCATTAGAGCTTTTAGTTAGGGAGGCATTTTTCCCAGACTGCATTTGTTAGTGATGTCTTCTACTAGAAGCAGTACATGGGAAAAGGAGAAAGGAAAGGTTCAGACAACAGAAGAGCACATTTGGTTTCTTTTTTCTTCCTTCTATGTGCTTATCTTTTCTGTACACTTCCTTTATTTGAAAAATTAACTGGTGTAATTTCTTATAATGATTTTGAATACATCTTTCAGCCGGAAAACTATAAAGGAGAAAAAAAAAGTTAATTATGACTATGAAGCTTAGTTAAAACAAGGCTTCATTCTTCTTGCAAAAATCATAAATTCTGAATAAATGTGACTTACGTAAACTTCCATATATGCATATAAGATCTGTATACTGACTTCTGAATTGCTATAACTATTCTGCATTCCTCCTGTTAATGGAAAATATGTATAGTTACCCTCAGCTATAGTTGCTGGGAAAGTGTTATACCAGCAAACACAAATCTTGCTGCTTTTTTTTTTTTTTTTCTCGTGTAGTAACTCACACACTAATGGCAGTAACGGCGCTTTGTGATGGTTCCTGCTTATGAATACAAGGTGATTAAAATGATTATGTGCTTGATTTTAAGGCCATAAGTTTAGCTCAGGCAGTAGTTCCTAATGCAGTATTAACAGCATATGAAAGGCATTTTTGTACTCCAAATGTATGCAAACTCCTTCAGGTTCTTTCCTAAGGACCCAATGAAGAGGGTCAGCAGTTTTGTGCAGCTGAAGTGCATCATTTTCACCAGAGGTCAGCTTCCCATATAGCTTTGTTTTATGCAGTGGAACACAAACTAATGTAGTGGAAAAGCATGACCCCCATTTAAAGGTTGATTTGTATGATAATCAGTACATTTAGTGGCTTCAAAATGAACGTGTGTAAGGCCCTATCTTACTTTAATTAAGGTAATTAAGACATATTTCCCTCTACAGACAGCTATTTAATTTTATGGCTTTGTCAGTGATCAGATTAGAATATTTGTTTTACAATTTTACCACAACTCGATATTCGAGGAAAAAGTGCCTCCCGTTCCGCTGCTGGCAGTGAGACGGGCGAGAGACAGCGCAGCCCTTCCTTCTAAGAGAGAGAGATCCCAGCTCAGCTCCGTGTGTTCCCAGATCCCTCCAGTCCGTCACTCGCGCTCCCCCACGCACTGGGGCTCCCCCTCGACCGCGGCGCGGACGGCCCCTTCTCCCCAAAGTTTCCTCGTTCCCAGAGCGGGCGCGGTGCGGTTCTCTCCGGGGCTCAGGGCACAGCGTGGTCACGGCCGGCTCGTCACCTCCTGACCCGGTCCCGCCGCGCTCGGCGCAGAGCGGGGGCTGCGCGGGCTCGGTCGCCCCGCCCGGGAACCGGGGAGGGGAGCGGGGCGGCTCCGACGGCTGCTCGGAGCGGCCCCTCGAGAGGCTGCGGAGTCGGTCCCTTGGCGGGGCTTGAGCCTGGAGCAGGAGCCGCGGAATTGACTGCGCGGAGAACTAATGGGAACAGTTGCTGCCGTGTTAGGATCAAACAGCAAGACTAAGTTTTAATTTAATTTACTTTTACTTTATTAGGGTTGTGATTATGAAGTATCTTGGTGCAGGGTAATGCTGCTACTTGCTTCCATCACGTAGAGGCAATCCCTACCTAGCTGCACTAAACTGCATCTTGACGCTTACCCAGAAGAAAAACGGGTGGTTAGAAACAATTTCTTCTTCCATGAGCTGTAGACCCAGGACCGTTGGCGATGCAGAGATTTTGAGATCTGCTGTTTTCAGACAAGCGAGTATCCTAAAGAGCGTGGAGTCCTGGGAGCAGAAAGAGCCGATAAGCCCGGCAAAGCCCGAGTTACCGTTCATGTGCGGAAGAGCACATGAAACGTGAGACGTTAAGAGCAGTTTAAGAAGTTTGAAAAGAACGTGACAATGTCTTGAATTTGTCTCATCTTTTGGGGTTACTGGGTAGATTAGCGCAGAAGCCGATGTGTCTTATATCAGAGGACGTCCTGCTCTTTTCTCTCACTAACACCTGCTGTCCAAAAAGATTTGATAGTGCCATCTAAAAAAAAAAAGTCGATAAGGAATGCATATCCTTTTGTTTTTTTTTTCTCTACTAAAATAGGGAGCTTATTTGCAATCCAAAAAGTAAGAAAGTGTGATTTTAGAGAATTTAGTCACATTTAGTAGTTGACATTAGAAAGATAGTTTCCTACAAAGCTCTAACTCAAATGTGACTGCACACTTTTCAAATTAACTTAAACTCCGAAGACTGAAATTTAATTAAACTTTGGTGAGCCCAGTATTGCTGCTTCAGTGATGTCCAAGTTAAGAGCATCAAAATAACTTACTCTGAACTTCAAATGTGTATTGATAAGTAGTTGACGTTTGTTGTTTATCTGATGGGCTTTGCACAAGGAAGGCATGATGTTATCTTTCTATTTATAATGAAGCAGCATCTTAACTCAGTATATTTGAAGGTGGTAAAAAGTTCAAGTTAGTACTAGATGAATGGATTTAGAAAAGGTATTGTGAATGGGTGTAGTAGAGCAAAAATGTAGTGCTACATTTGCAAAACATCATTTTAAATTTAGTGTTAGAGGACTGTAAGACCAAAAAAAAAGACCAAAAAAAGGGAAAAAACTGTAAGTAAAATCCTGAGTCTACAAGATGTGCTTTTAGTTTAGCAGAAATACTATTTTGTATAATATGCAACAACAGTTGCAGCATTTGGTGTAAGTTCAGGGTTGAAATTATTCCTTCGTGCCTAGCTATATGCAATGAATTTTGTGTAGTTCACATTTTCACACTTTGAGTGCTTTCTTATAAGGACTAAACCCTTTGTAGGATATTTTACTTGAAAGACAAGGTCATGATGATTCCAGTATTGTACCTGTACTGTCTGTGCACTTACCTGCACAGAACTCTCTCTAGAGAGGTCTCTGTGACTCCTACCTTCTGAAATTAAATCCCACCATTTCAGAGCCACCCACAAAGTCAGTACAGATAATTCGTTTCAATCCCATTGGTTTAGTTGTTGTATCTTTAAAAGAACTTTTCCAAACCTGTATTTTAAAGTAGTTACTTTTATTACATCTTTCCTGATGATGAAGAAGACAGGTTATTTCCACTATATATATATATATATATTTTTTTTTATTTTTTTTTTTTTAAGGCTCAATAGTATGAATTACACATTGGCTGTCCACTTAAAAAGGCTTGAGACAGTTGTGGTTTTCTATTATGCTTGCTGCATAACGGTGCTGAGTGATGCTGGCTCTGTGTGTGTGGTACCTGCTGTAATTCTCAGATGCTGACCTCAGCACTGTCGAATCAGTTTATATACCCAGGTACCTTGCCTCTCAGGTCGAGACCAGCGCAGTACAAATAAAAAGGAAAACACAGGGGTGAAACACGGGCATGGCGAGAGAAAACTGCTGGACTGATCACAGATGGACCCCTCACAGTGCCTGTCGGTAACACCTGCAGTAACGTTCCCATGATTAGGAAGTATTTCCAGTTATTTCAGGACAGAAGAATGTAGGGATTTTCCTCGGGAGCGTTAAAGATTACACAGTCGTGCATCTTTCATTACAGAGTCAGAGATGCGGTGCATAAAGTTTGGAAAATCAAAGTACTGCAGTGGGTAGCCAGCTAAACTTTCAAAGCTGCTCATCTGTCTAACTTCTCCGAGTGTTTCATACCTCGTGTGTGAAACGCCTTTGAGTTTAAAAGGGAAGGATAAAGGAGTGAAAAAAGAGAGGGGTCTTATATAGGTAAGGTATGTAGGTAACATCTCAGTGTGTGGAAAGTTACAGCTACTACTTTGAGCCGAGAGGACGCTGAGGAGTCAAGGAGAAAAATAAGCAGAAGCGCCTTTGTACGTGACGGAGAAATGGCTTTAAAAGCAGATGTTTAAGCTGTAATCAGGTCACTCAGAACCCGGCTCCCGCCCGACTCCGAAAATTGCGGGGTGCGACGGGAAGGCCGGGCGGGGAGGGGGGGGTTGCTTGTGTCGGTGCGAGAGGCGGGCTGCCGGGCCGGGGAGCCCCGCCGGCACCCCCGGCCTGCCGGGCTGCCACGCCGTGCCGTGCCGTGCCGTGCCGTGCCGTGCCCAGGCTGCCGCCAGCGGCGATGTGCCTCGGTGGGCGGGCTGCCCGCGGCGCCGGCTCTGCGAGGCGAGGCGCGATGCCGTGCTGCAAGGAGCTGCGGATCATTTCCCCAAATTTTTCCCCTCCCCTCATAAAAATAAACAAGTCCCCGCGGAAAACAAAATGCGGCGGAGGGAAGCTTCCTGCCCCGCCGGGAAGAGGGAGCGCGCAGTGGAGCCGTGTAAGTTCATTAGTGTTTGCAATCAGGAACACGCAGACATGCTCATCAGGGCAGACAGCGGCCAAGAGCCATTCATCAGCTTGAAGTGCCGCTCGCGGATGACCCCTAAATCACCGCCGGCGTCGTGGATGCGCTGATTAGGCTCAGCGTGGGAGCCGCGCCAGGCACTCCACGCGAGCCGCGGGCACGGGGGGCAGCGGGCTGAGGGTCCGCAGCCCAGTGGGTCGGGTCCCGTCCCGGGGCGGCGCGGGGAAGCAGCGGGGCCCTCGACCGCGTCCCCCCCGCGCTACGGCGCAAGTAGGTGCCGGTGCTGGCAGCGGCGGCTCCTCCCCGCGCTCCTCCCCTGCTCGGCACGTCGCTGTGCGCGAATCTTCGCCCTCCCCTCCCGCAAGAAGAGGGGCCAAACTCCTTGCCCGCCCGGCGGGGGAGGAGGCGGGGAAAGTGAGCTCCGCGGGGCGCGTAAGCTCCCGCGGCGGGGGGCGCGGGCAGCAACTCGTGGCCCTCCCCCGCCCGGCCCTCGGCCCTCCCCCCGCTCCCGCCCGCCCTCCGCTCCCGCCCGCCCGGCCTGACAAAGTGCCGCCGTGCGCCGCTCTACCCCGCGCTGCTGCCGGGGCGCGGAGGCGGCGAGGCTCGCGGCGCGCCCGCGGTAAGTGGCGCGCCCCGCTCCGCGGCTGCCCGGCCGGCGGCGGGGACGCGGGGCCGGTGTCCTCAGCCCGGACGAGCGGTCTGGGGGCTGGTGCGCGGGGGACAGCGGAGGGTTCCTGCGGGCCTCCCTCCCTCCCTTTCCCCACCGCCCCCACGGTGGCACCGTTGGCGGCGGGACCTTCGCCAGGCGGCGGGCGGGAATCGCGGGGTATCCCGGGACGCGCGGCTGCGGCCGGAGCGCGGCCCCAGGTAGGGCTACGCGGGCGCGGGGGAGCTGGAGAAAGGGGCCGGGGACGCAACTTGATGTGGAAACTCCGCCGTGCGGAAAACTGAGCTGGAGCCGGAGGGGGGGCGGGGGGCGTCTTCTGCCAGCATCGCTGCGCTCTCGGCGGGCGCTCGGCTGCGCCCCGCGGTGCGGGGGGAGCGGGGCCGGGGCTGCGGGCGCTGGGGCGCAGCGCGGGTCTCCCCCGGCCCGCGGCGTGAGCGCGCTCCCGGGGCGCCTGAGCGCGCTGCCGGCGGCGGGACTGGGCACCACAGCAGTTTCTTGGTGCTTCCCCCAAGTCGGCATCCTCACTCTCGGAAGGCAAATGGAAGTGTCCGTACTCCTGCACGGTGAGCGTAGTGGCGCGGGCGGAGGCGCGAAAGCTCGTCCGAGTAAGTTTGTGGTGGGTTTGGAAGTTGGTGTTTGTTACCTCGGGTGTGCGCGCCGGGCGCTCCCGCCGGGCCCCGCGTCCTCCGGCAGCGCGTTTGTCAGACGGCGGCGGGCGCTGGCAGACCCTGCCGGGTGGTCTGCGCTCGGGAGATGCTACCAGGGATTTAGCTGCCGTCCTGGTAAAGGAAGGGGTTTCTGAGGCTTGTATCTCTAATGGTCTGTTCAATAAACTGCAGTGAAAATCGTGTCACTGTGCAGCGAAAACACACGCTCGAAAACGAGCAAAGTAATTGTATGTCACCGTGGTTTGGGGAGAGAAAGGAGTGCTCTCCCTCGTGAAATTGTATACGTTTCTGTTATCTGGTGGGGTTTTTCTTCGCGTGGATGGAGGAAGCAGATCCATTTTTCCGTGGCCTTAAAAGTTTTATGTTGTGAAGTTGCTTTAAAGCAAAGTAATGTAGCAAGATAAAACACAACAAAACCCTCATCTTTATGTGCTCACACACTGTTAGAAGTTTTTTAATAGGAGCCATTTCTGTAAGATATGTAGTTGTAGGCTCCTCTAAATATTTAGATATAAAATACTTTTCATATAAAAGAACTTTAGCAGTTTTATTTTTCTGCTTTCTGAGTATCATGTGTCCTTTACACTGAGACTTCTTAGTTGGATGCTTGTTTGGTTTTATTTGACTGTTATCCTCTGCATTTTAAATATACTTCTTCAGGCAATGTATTTTGAATCATTCCATTGAAGAGTTACAGTAATATTCTGTGGATGCTTGCATCCTAAAATTCAGTCTAGTAAAGAGAATATTGAAGTATAAATATTGCTCATCTATGGTCTTACAGAAGAGTTAATTGTAAAACGCTTAAGGACACTCTCTGATGAAAAAGGCAACTGCTTTTCCCTTCTAAAATAATCCAAATGCTATTCAGAATAATTATTGTGTTCACGTCTAGGAGACTGATTTAATATTGTATGCAGGAAAAAATTTCATAAATTTGTACTTTGATGTAATGTAAGAAAAGTTAGGAAGAGCAGGCCCTATATGGGTATGAATTTATATGAAAAATATATCACTTAAATTTTGGGACAATGTTACAGGCTCATAAAAATATTTTTTTACAGTTCCAAAGATTTGTTATTATGAACTTGCTGGGTTAGTTTCAATGGTCTAGTAAATTAGGGGAGGAAAAAAAAAAGCCAACAATGCAGAAGTATTAGATACATACATATGATTAAAAAGTAAAATGGGTGAATGCTGAGATGAAAGATGCTGTCTGGTAGAAGAAATACTTGACTGCATTGGGAAGATTCTTTTGTTTAATTTTTTTTTTTTGAGGAAAAAAATTCTGAATAACATTCATAATCCAGTTAGCAAGTTAAGACTAGTGCTTCAGTCAAATCTCTTTGAGCCAGGAGTAATTATTCTCTGTTCAAATGGAAAAAGGAAAAAAAAAGGATTTATGAATAGAAACTAGATTTAAAGTTACAAATCAATACACAATATCTACTTTTAATAAGTATCTTTTTGATACAAACCCCATAAAATATAAGAAAATTAAACAATATAAACCACCTGAAAGTATTTTTTTGTCATCTCCCAAGCCCAAAAATTAACAGATTATAGGTTTGGCTCAGTAAGATACTGAGTACCTTTACCTCCAGTTAAAATCAGTGAGCGTTAGTTAGGCAGACTGATGCCCGTGTGCCCATGTAGATTGATGCAGAAACTCCCATTGACTTGCATCAGTTTTGGATTTGGCCCAATAAAAACTGAGAGTGATCAGCAACTTGGAGGATCAGGTGCTGTTTGTGAAGGGCCATTGTGTTATATAGACTTAAAAGAAAACACCAGAGCTCCTAAGGCTTCAGGTCAAAACTACTCTTAATTTTATGGTGATACCGCACTTACTCTACTGAATGCTGCATTTCTGTTGCAGAAAACTCATCTCTGTCAGTGCACAAAAGAAAATACAAAATTCTTAATGAGAAAAATTAAAAAAATATTTTTTCAAAATATTGTGCATGTATGTTGCGTTTGTGTAAGATTCAGAGGCAGATTTGAACTGTAGTGGTACTACACATTAGAGATTGTTGTTAAGATTAGCATATTTATATAATATTATTGTCTTCTAAGTATAGCTTTATTGTATAATCTGTTCTTTCAAATGAATACATGTAAACTTGTTAGGTTTACTGTTTTAGCAAATGTCATGATAATGTGACCTTATCTCCTGCGTGCTTGTGCAGTATCGAGTGCACAAAATATTATCAGAAATAATTTGTGTGTTTATTGAAAAGCCTTTGGTTTGATGAAATAAATTTTTTAGCTCAGGCTATACTGGTTCAATAAGTAAGTTCTTTCAGGATACCTGCATGCGGTTTTTCTTCATAGACTGAAGAGTATCTTGTGATCTTAAAATAAATGCTTTAACTTTGTAATAAAGTAGTATTATTTGCAGAGAGTTTTAGCTTGTGGTGAAATATATCAGGGACCCAAAGTAAGGGTTGGGGTCCATACTCTCAGCTGAGTAATTAAAACAAAACCCTGAACATTTAATTTTTTTTTGAGGTAACAGAGGCTTTAAAGAGTTACCAATGTAAAAATGTGCTGCTTTAACAACCTTTCCTTAGTTCTAAAACTGATTAATTGCTGTGTCTTATAAAACCTGATTTATTTCATACTTTTTTCATACCAGGCATTACCATTATGAAGCTCTCCTTATAATTGAGATTAATGTTTCTGAGCGAAGAAGTGGTTTGGAGGGCTGCATTCATTTTGAGTGCTATTCTAATCAATTTTAGATACAGCATTTCACAATGTATCAGTCTGCATCCGATCCTGCCTTATTATGTAGAATTAACTTGTTAGTGATTGATAGGAAGCCTGCTCCATCTCCAGAGGTGATTTGTTTGAAAACAAGTGTTACAGCTTTCAAGAGTTAGCCTACAGGGTCAGGCAGCTCAGGTGCCCATTCTGTGGCCTGACTGAAGCTTGGCAGAGTAGTTAGAAAAAAATACTGTATGCTTATGGGGGAAAAAAAAAAGGCGGCAAAAACCCAACAAACCCCAAAAATCTCCAAACCAAAATGCTACACCTCTATTGAAGGGTATTCCTTGAACTGTGGTATTGGTATTCACAGACAGTCTGGAGTTACAAGTATAATGCAGAGACATTGTGCATCACTACGTATTGTTACAATGCACGTCTGCTCAATTATTTTAAGAAATAGCATTAGTGTTTGAAATCAAAACTTACAAGGCTAATTTCCGGTGACAAGGTGCACACCTACTGTATATTGCCTGCATAGTTAATGAAAGACATGCTAATTTTATTTTTTATCTTTTAAAAGTAGCAAGGGTAGTACTTGTTTCAATAGCTGCTGAAATATTTGCACATTTCGTTTCTGCACCTGCTGGTCCCAGTTTCACCACTGTTTAATCCTTAACCAATAGGCTATGGTCACACACTCTGCTGAGTGTGATGCATAAATATTTAAAGTTAAGGAAAAAATGATTTCTCAATAGTGAGAGAAAAATAAGTTAAAAAAGGTCAAACCAAAAAAAAAAGAGAAACCTCTGAAAATGGTAAACAATTGTAAGAAGATACGTGTGTGCATCTATTATCAGGATAGTGATTTAAATCTGAATTTTAGTTATTTTTGTGTCTTGCAAGACATGGTAATTGCATTCAGTACATTTTTAAAGTTTGCATATTGGACTAGTTACATCACTCTTTTAGTTGGAGTATGCATGTAAACAATAACAGAACATTGCAACTGAGGCATTGCATAAAAATATTTCTGATCTTATGCAAATCAGAAGTTAATAAAATTACAAAGTGTTTACCACTACCAGGCTGCAAGTGGTCCTCACCACTTGGTTCAGTGTTTTTTTAATGGAAGAAACAGTGTCAGTAGGGGTTCATTTTAGTATTTTAAATAGCTGCTACTGAAATAATATAAAGAGAATAACATCTTATACGTATTATAGAATAGCAAATACAACACAAACTGTATCTCCGATTACCTTCTTAGATGGAACTCTGTCCACATGTTACATACTTTCATCCTACAGTATATTTACTGTTGTTGTAAAATACTTTTTATGTAAAGCTGATGCTTGAATGACATAAGGTAGAAAAGTGGTTTAAGCCTGGAACTGTTTTGTGCTGATACATGTTATGAGTCTTGCAAAGGAGTGGGTATACTTTTATAATTTAGACTGAAATCCAACAAAAAAGTTGAAGCCTAACTGACCTAATTATTTTAAGTTTTTCAACTTGAGTCTGTGTAACAGATTGAGATTGTTTATACTTGATGTGTATGTGTGTGTCTACAAAAAACAGTTAATTGTAAACATTAGTGCCTAGATACACAGAAAGCAAAATAGTAAACTAGAAACTTCAAAGTGCTGTAAATCCAGCACTGATTAGCGTACGCTGCAAATCCACTGAATTCAGCAAATTACCTGGATTGCTATGTACTACTGAACTGCGAGGCTGTAGTAGCTCTTTGTGTTAAAATCCCTTTGTATAATAACTGTGTGGTATACTTTATAAAAGCAACTGTGGATTACTTTTACAGTAGGCTTTCATGAATGCAAATTCAATCTTCACGTGTAAGAGAAAACAGTTTTCAACTTGAGGGAAGACATGTTAAATTATTTTCGTTTGCTTTCCTGTTTGGGTTTTTTTTTATATTTTTAGCACACTTCTAATAAATGTTTGAAATGAGAATCTTAACACGTTACCTATAGATTAAAATTATGTGATAGTAGACTCTCATATGTGATAGTAGAAGCTCTGTTTCTCTTTTTTTGTTCTCCCCATCCACCACCACCCCCCCAGTCCCTGACAAAAGGCTGGAATGATGGCAGAAATTTTTAGTGAAAAAACAGGTTTACCAACTTTGTTTACTCTTTCAAGTAATTTATTTTAAAAGGAAGAGAATATCTCTTATAACAAGTCTAAAATATGTACTCTATAAAAGTTTTAATTTAAAAAGTTAATACTTACATCTGTATTTTTGCATCTGAATTGCAGAAGTGTAAAATAGCAGTCTGCAAAAATCTTAAGATATTACAACTTCAGTTTTTCCTGTGGCAGCATAGAAAAACATTCAGAAAAGCAGCAGATATTATTGTAAAAGTTGTGGTGGTGTAAAACTTAGAATGTGTTGTGTTGAAATCAGTGGTGCTGGTGGTGTTATTTTTCAATATTATTTTGAATTTCTAATAGTATTTCTTGACAGAGGTTAAGTTAGCATACAAAGGAACTAATGTCTTACTTCCTTATTTGGGTCTTGACAATTTTTAGTGTCTTAAGAAAACTCCTGTCAAGGGTAAAATTGGTGAAATACAGATTTAAAATATTTTTCTTGGCAGGAATTGAATAGAAAGCTGCATATCAGAGTTTTTAGTGGAGGGGGGAAGAAATTAATCAGTAAATGACTTACTATAAAACAGCAATAGTTTCGTAAATCGTAGAAGTCCTTGATAAATTTTGGCTGGATCATGGAGGGGGTGACTGTGTAGTGGTTGAAGAAATCATCATTGCTAATAAGTGTTACTTTAGATTAGCAAATGAAAGACTGCATAGTCCTTCAAAGGCCTCATCCATTCTCATTATAATCCTTTGAACGTTTGTCTGACCTTTCTAAAGAAATCCTATGAAACTTTATGCTTAGAGTTCTGCATAAATAAACTGACCAGCACTTGTCTAAGGAAGGTTGTAATCTAATGACAGGTGCAATAATGCATCTTGTTAACACAAAAATATAAAATCTTACCTGCCACAGCAAATCGTTAATTTATTTTAAAATCTCTTTTCTTAATGATATAATGCCTGAGACTAATGAATGTGGAGCAGCTTTATAAAAGCAAATAGTATCACTATTTTGTTAGGCAACAAATAATTGTCTAACAAAAATCTAAAGCCAGATTGTATTGCTAATATTTTTTCTCTTAGTTTTATTATGGTCTATACATTTAGAAAGCTGAGGTTGGTGTAGTAGTTTTGGTTTTATGGCTGAAAGTGTGAGGGTTTGTGAAGCTAGGACATGCCCAGCTAAAGCAAACCAGCATAGCTCTACTCACCCCAGTGAAGATGTTGTCATTTACCTTCCAGGTGATGAAACATAGGGCTTATGTTCATGAAACACTTTAGATTTCATTTTAACTCTTCCTTTTTTTTTTTTTTTTTTCCCCCTGTTGTAAAATACATTGCTAATTTGAATAGACTTCAGTGCCCCTGAAAAGAACCATGGCTCATGTTTTTTTCCATTAAAAGAAAAAAACCCTCATTCTGTTAGTAAACTTGGCAAAGCAGAAAGGAATTCATGTTATTAAATCAGGTTTTCTTAGAAAGACATTCTTTATTCATGCTACTGGATATATATATAGTGCTTGATGTCTCCCTACTCCTCCTAAGAGATATTCTTGATTTCAATGTCAAAAGGTTGAGTGGCAGCGTCCAAACCTACGCAACAGGAAGCGAGAAAAGGTTTGATACTCCAGCAAATCAGCTGGTTGAAATCTTGCTTACAAGTTGTGAGCATTTGTGTATTGCTTTAGCAACAAAGGCAGAGTCATTGGAAGCCTTCACGTTCAGGCAGCAATTACTAAAGTACCGTTTGATCACCATTGTTCCTGTGCTGGAAGGTAGAAATGTATTTTTAAAATAATAATGGAACTTGAGGAATACTGGGTCTCTGCAAATGACTGAGCTTAGTCCAAACAAATAAACAGCTAATTGGGAATGTTGAGAACTACTAGCTTGCATTTGGTATGCCATACTGATAACTGATAAGTCTTCACATTTGATTTCCCTTCATCCATAACTAGTTGGAAAATTAAAATTTTAGGCAGAAGAGAGCCCTTTAGTACTCTACTGATGGTAGGAAGAATTGTTTTTCATACCTTGCTTTGCTGGCAATACACACACGTTTTTAATTGTCTAATCTTCAATAGTATTAATTTGATTTTGATATAAATTGATGGCAGATGAATGAAAAGCTTTTCTTCCAGCTTTAAAAAATATAGATGTGTCTCTGTGTGTGCATGTCCTTTGACCATTCAAAATGGTTTGACTTAATAAGCCTACAGTACAAAATTATAGGAGGATTTCCCCCCATTACTTTTCACTTGTCTGGCAATTGCAGAAGTGTGTGATTTCAGCAGAGGCCAATATGCTGGGAGATGTCAAGAAAACTTAGGGTCTGAAGTCCACAGTGACATCTCAGTGAATGCTGGGAGCAGAAATGCTCACTACCTTTCAGGAAGTTTTCAGTCATTTGTATATTAATAGACTATGAAACAAGACTCACCTAGTAATTCAGTCTTTCTAAATGTCTAACCCAGAACTACATCTACGAATGACTGTACAGGAGACTTAGAAGTAATAAATGATCAGAAAAGCTGGAGTTTTATTTGCTTTCTTCAGCGAAGAATATCTTAGCTTGAAAATGAAATATCAACTCTTACTTAACATGAAATAGTTATAATTACGTTTAGAAACGTTTTAAGTGGCTCAAAAATGCATAGCTGCTTTTATTATTCTTTTGATAATTTTATGTTAATTGTGGAACAATACAGGGTTAATGATATAAAACGTTAGCACTTCTAATGATATGTTTAAGAACAGTGCAGTCATTAAATTCAGTAAACTGAATATGTGGGCCTCATAAATAAGTGCTGAATTATAATACAAAGCACACCATGACCAAATTAATTAGTATGGTTAATCTAGTGAATTCCAGCTAGGCTGCATACAATATGGACAGGTATTTAATTTCTAAATTTAATATTAGCTGCATAAGTCAACTCTCACTTAGTCCGTGCAGATCAGTAATAGAAATTTAATATATCTGGTGTTTTACACAAATTTTTCTTTTTAAACAAGATGTTTTAACATTGTTAGAGATTTTAAACATTGTCATTCAAAAAGGGATGTGAGTGGTAATGTTCCCCCTATTCTCCCCATAATTTGTCACCATCAGGATGTAGAATTTCTGAGGTCTAAAATAAAAAATTCATTCAGTCAAAATGGTGATACTCATTAAAATTCATTCAAGGATCTAGGGCAGAATATTTTGGACTTACTTGATACAAAATTTTTTGTTGGTTGCTTTGCTGTGATTATTATATCAGATTTTATTTATTCAGGTAGAGTTAAAATGCTGGTAGAATCCTCTTGATTTTTCATTTGAAAGCCTTTTCAAAGAAAGTTGAAATATGACTATTTAATTTATTTTTTTTTATAACCTGTGAGTACTTCACTTTTCTCCTCTTGCAGATTACAGGTGTTGTATTTTTATCACATGAGTTATAGGGCATACAGATTTTCTTGAACTTATTGTCTGAATTCTTAAGTGTGACTTTTAGGACAGAAGTGGGAAATTGGGTGCTGTTGAGTCCAGTTCTGCAAATCTTGAAATAATCTGTTCAATTGGTAGTTCCATGGACTTCAGTGAGATTGTGTAATGAATAGGCATTGTGCCTGTGATCAGTGGAATATAAGCTTAGGCTCGTTGCTTTCAGTGAATAGTCCAAGATGAGGAGAGTTTGAGAATAATTAACTTTTTTTTCCTCCTTTCTTTTTTTCCTTGATTTGAGATTACACACTCTGCCTATAACCTTTGATATAAATCTATCTATGGTTTGTGGTTTTTTAAGTAAATGCTTGACTAGAAATGACTTGATGAATATTCAGTTTTTCTGGAGAGCCCATAAAGCACTGAGGGGTCTGATTGCACTCTGCTCCTCAGTCAAACTTTATTGTTTAATATATTTAGGATGATTTCCAACCTCACTCCCAGCATTTCGAATAAGCAAATCGAATGAGTCTTTATTTGCTGGACCACACAAAAGAGAATACTTGCCCGAAAGGGGGCACAGTGAAGTAACACCTATATTACCATATTAAATGCCATGCTGTAACTTTCCCACGTGGTGGGACACAATCATCTGTATGTCTTAACTCTTAAAGACTGTCCATAGAGCATTTTGATCTCTACTGATTTGTGTTACCCCCAGAAAATTCTTGGGTGTGGTTCTGCAGTTGAGGCTGGGGACATGTTCTTGAGACTGTTCCCATTAAGCACTTCCTAACTGAGAGGTTAAGACTTCTTACCAGCACAGACCTAATTTAATTAGACCTGCTTTAAGTATGGTTTTGGACAAAATGACCTCCAGAAGTCCTTTCTAGCCTAAGTTGCTCTGCAATTCCAAGCACGCTGTCTGCACTCCTTGCAGTCCTTTTTGGGGATGCTGCATGCACTAGTTGGGTGTCACATCTAAGTTCAGTGTTGCCAATGATAATTCTATTGATTACATTTTCAAGACTAGTTTGGTTTAATAGGCCAAGAATTAAAATAATTGTATTCCTGTTTTAATCAGTTTAAATGAATGAATGTAAGAGTTTTATAACCTGTTGTAGGGCTAAGGTTTTATCCACCCTACTTGTATAGGATTGTTCCTATTAACTCCTCAAGAGGATCTGTGGGAGTGGACAACCACAAAGAGTGTTAGAAACTTCAAGGTGTTCTTGAAAAGAGATATTTCACCTTTGGAAGTTATGTTAATCACAAAAAAAAAGAACTGTACACAAAAGTATTTTTTCAGCTGTTATTTCAAATTCTAGAATCACTGTTAGGTGCAATAAGTTTTCCTGCACTAGGAACTTCATACAGTTAATTCAAATATTAAGAAAGAAAAAATACCTTCATTTTAGTACACACACCTGCTAGGTATACTCACTGCAAACCTGACAGAAGTTCACTGGATTATATTAAGTGCACAATAGCCAGCATTACTGTTTATGTGCAACATCGTGTGTGGAACCCAGATTGACAACTTTTTGTCAAGGTTTTTATTATGAGACTGGATTAAAGAGGATATTAACTGACTTAATTTGAGAGTCACAAATCCATGGGAGTTCTGTTAAAGTTTTTTTTTTATGTGGTTTGTTAAAGAATGGACAAGAATATCAAGCTAAAATGCCGTGTTTCTTTAACATTAATGAAAAGTAATAAAAAAAATTGTTCACTAACTTTCCACTTTTCAGCTCTGAAGAAGCTTTACTTACATCTAGCCTGAATGGAAGCTATCATCACCAGATATTTCATTGAATTGACATAAACCCAAGATCTACAGATTAGATGTTAAAGCATTTACTTGTCATGGGATTGAACAACAGTTAGGTACCCGAACTGGCAACTGTGGCGGCTGTAGTCCACTGAGCACAGGCAGCTAAACCAAACCTAAGGGCAGGTGCCTTAGGAAGCCCTTCTTGGCAGTGCTTCAGTGTCATACCCACTTAATGGAGGGAAATAAATGAAACAGCCTATAAGGGATCTTGTCTGTCTGAGATTAGGCACCCAAACGGGCTATCTTTGTAAAGGTCTTTAAGGCATGTCATGACCTTCTCTCCATTGCTTTGAAAGTTGGACACTTTCTGCAGTAGCACTGCTTTGAAATGCCTAAAGCATAGTCTCAGTTTAGTGATCTAAGCTGAAGAGACAGGATTTCATATATGCTGCCTCAACCAAAACTGCATTAACAGCTGTGAAAGTATGTAAAAAGGGTGCAGAAGTTTAGGGTTTCTTTGCTGGAACTAAAATAATTATTTTCAGGTTTGCTTTATTTTTTTTATTATTATAACTAAAATCACATTAGGGATGTTTCCAAAGTGCTTCATCATTGATTTGTAGGTTCAATATTGTCCCCATGTTAAAATAGGACCTTGACTTGTTCATTAACATGGATGAACTGCACATTAGAAACAAATGTTGCTGCAAATGTGTAGTTTTGATGTTTTGAATATGACTTGTATTGATTTTGTTTCAGAAGAAAAAAATTTGTAAATTACTTACTGATAAACAGGTAACACTGTATCTACTGCTATTTTGAATATTTTTGCTAAATGCAATTCGAACAATTTTAAATTAGAAAATGTACAAAAATTGCGTTAAGTGCATTTGACTATTAAAGCTCTTCTAGCTCACTCATATTTTAAAAAATGTAAGTAGACAGTGGATGTAGAATTTTCCCCCCCTTCATAGCATTACCAATATATTTAGTTTAATTTCATATCCTACAAATCAAAAGTATCAGGGATTCTGAAAGCTTGGTGTTAATATTTTTTCTTCCTCCTTTACTGTGCCATTCACACGACTGTTTCACTCAGCCCTGTTATATTTCTCCCTGATGGCTGAAAATGACTGTTAGATCCCAATTTTTACTTGCACAAGATGGGTTATACGATTTTTGTGTGACAAGCGCAGGAACTGCTTGTTCTTTCATCTCCTCTGTGGTGGTTCGTAACTGTCTTAAAAAACAGTAAGGCTTTGGTTTGATTAACATTTTAAGCTTTCATAAGCTACCGGTACTTCCTTTAAAAATAAAAAATTACCATCCTGTACCCTTTACAGCCTGTCCTCTTTGTTGCCCTCTCTCTTGTATAAGCTCAGCTGTTTGCCTGTTTGTATACTGAGTTCAGAGCTGCAGTACAGTTAAAAAAGATTTTGACTGGTTATATTTCAATTTTTATAATTTTCATTTCTTTTTTGCCAGGTTGGTAGTCAGCTCACTGACCCAGTTCAACAGATAGCCACAGCGTAGTGGTAGGTGCAGGACAGGGATATATGGAAGATAGGACTGCCTTTTCAATGTATTATTTTTTAAAAAAAGAGCACACCGCCGAGTTTTCCAGACTTATTAAATTAAAACACCTACAGGAGAAAAGCAGGTCCTAGAAATGAGTTTGCAATTAATGTTTTTTCTTCTCTGTGAATTGCTGTTTCGTGCTTAGCACCACAGCAGAAAACTGTTGGGACTAGGTTAACCAAGAGAAACCATACATAGAAGAGAGGAAAGTGAAATACAAGACTGCCTTTTCTCCGTTTTTTTTTTTCCCCTTCCCCCCCCGCCCAATAACTGTGCATGCATATAGCAGGACCACATGGTTGCTTTGTGGGGTTATTTTTACCCATATATACCATTTTATAAAAGTAATGATGCTGAGAGTCTAAAGGAGGGCCACCAAGATGATTAGAGGTATGGAGCATCTCTCCTACAAGGAAAGGCTGTGAGAACTGGGTTTGATCAGCCTGGAAAACAGAAGGCTTAGGGGTGCCCTTCCAGTGCCTAAAGGTACCTACAAAACAGATGGAGAGAGACTTTCTGCAAGAGTGTATAGTGACAGGACAAGAGGGAGTGGCTCCAAACTGAAAGAGAGTAGGTTTAGATTGGATATTAGGAAGAAACTCTTAACTGTGAGGGTGATGAGGCACTAGAACAGGTTGCCCAGAGAAGTTATGGGTGCTCCATCCCTGGAGGCGTTCAAGTCCAGTTTGGATGGAGCTCTGAGCAACTTTGTGTTAAGGAAGGTGTCCCTTCCCATGGCAGGGGGTTGGAATTAGATGTTGCTTAAGGTGCCTTCCAACCCAAGCCATTCTATGATTCTACGATTCCCTTACTCTGTATTCAAATTGCATTAATTCTCCAGGAATTCAATCAGCAGCAGAAGGGATGTTGGAGCAATCAGCACTTGTTTACAGAGGATATAACAAGACTGATTTCTCTAGCATATGCATTTTGTATTTGAGGGTTTTTTTTAAGAAGCAGATGTTGTCAGTATAGTGTCAGTGCTATTGATGTCTGTATTGGTAGTTTCTGCCTTTTGAAGTTTTTAAGGAAAGACTAACCTGGAACTGATTGTTTTGTCTGAGAAGCAAAGAGAGGAGATGCGGTTTTTCCCTCTACCCACCTATTTCTCTTTCCAGACATGGATTTATAAGGGAATCACAGGGGTTTTCACACTTTAACCCTACCCTCCAGTACCAGCTGATGTGACAGCAGGTAATTCTGCATTCTGTGATGGACTTATGGTTATGCCTTGTGCAGCCTTGCTGTTTTGAGGCAGCACAATTCAGTTCCTGTTTTTTCCTGGAGAAGGTTATCATCACATAGCTATAGGTTATGATGCTGCTACTTTTATTTTTCCTGTTGGAGCTGTTCTGCTTCCCATGAACAACTTAAGGATTCATTGCAACAGAAGAGGGCAAAGAAGGGGGGATGTGTCATTGCAGCCTGATGCTTAGGGCATGCATCTGAAAAGGGGAAAAATTACAGCTTCCTTTAGTCTGCCAGAAATGTCCTTTTCCTTCATTCCTGGTGCTGACACAAGTGCTGGTATGCCTTTGGGCTGAGCCAGAATTTATCTGTCTGAAAGATTTTTTTTTTTTTTTTTTCCCTGAAGATAATTTTCCTTTTCCTTTTTTGGGGGGGTTAGTCTTTGCTAGCTCTATTTTCAAAGTATCTCTTGGTGCCACAGTACAGTTGCTAGTGCTGGCATGAAAGAGGAAGGAATCAGTAGCCAAAGCTAGGAATAAGATATTGCTAAGAAAGCTGAAAATACACTTCTAAAAGAGATTATAAGGTATTAAAGTGAGGATGTATCTACAACATGAATGCACAGATATTAAAAAGCTAGGATGGGAAAAACATGACCACTTTCTGTTTGTAAGGGATGTTACCACTTTCCTAGCCCAAATCTGAGTTTAAGCAGTCCCTTTTAGGTCAGACTTTTGTCTTTCGCTCTGGAGAAACAATTGCCAGTTTGCCCATTGGGTCAGACTGTGGTCCTGAATCATATGGGACTGGTTTTGCACATGCAAAGGGAAGAAATATGAAATGAAAATAGTGTGGCAAAGTAAACAGTTCCAAAATTAAATATGATAGATTAAAAACCAAATCCTTATTTCTCATGTTGTAAGCACAGTGTTTCTGATGTAACTCAGCAGATTATTCCTGTATGCATGGTTATCCTGAGCTTGCCCTCTAATCACTTGCATGCTTGTCCCCCCCACCCCAGTAAGAGTGGAATGACTGCTGTTGTTACGGGTTGAAACACAACTGACAGTACAAACCCTTTCTAGTTGTTCATGAATAAAAGTTATCAGTGGAGTTTTATTAGGTATGATAAAACCTATTGGGGTATACCCTTATTTTATTGACCTGACTACTTAGGCAATGAAAGGGGAAAGGCTTGTAGGGCCACAAGAGCTTGAGTAGAGCCCTCATATAACCTGTCTTCATTAGGCTGTATGGAAGATGTTTCTTGTTCTTTACAGGTTTATTTTTGGCTTGCCCTTAATTTTGACTTGGTGCATTAATTTGTCTTAGAGTTTTTTGGAACCATTCACATATACTTCTGTATAGACTTAAGGTAACGTATCAAGCTGTGGTTTTTAGTTGCCTGTCCTCAAATATGACCACACTTCAAAGGGGAAGACATTTTCATTCAATTTCTTTGGTTTAAAAATCACCCACCACTGTTACTTCCTAGTTCCAGTGTGATTACATTTCCTTGCAAAACTTTGCTGACTAACCTAACACCTAAAAAGGTGCTGAATAACCATGTAAATGATGTTTTTAGGTGACAGTCTCAGCAACTCACACATTTTAATACTATGAATTTCTTGCTGCTACCATCAGTGAAAACAGTGATTGTTTTTAAATGTACATGGTAGCACAGGCGTAACCTTAAATTAAGTAGTCTCAAAAATGTTCCTGTGAAGGTGCACATTGTGCCTTCTGATTGTAAATTTGTTGCTTTTTTCTTAGTTGCATCTTATGCTTTAAAGCTATGAACCAAAGATGAAGTCAAAGAGGAGAAATGTTTTGTATCTAGACACTGACGTACTTGCGTAACAGAAGTCTGTTGTTTTGGTGTTACAGAACTGTTATTAGGTAGTTAACTTCACAGATTTGTATAGATCTCGTTAAAATGGGTAGAAAATTACTGTCCTTTTATTCCCTCAACAGTATAAAAGTGTGCAGTAACAGCTACATGAGCATGTTTCACGAAATCATGTAGTCTGGCAAAGACGTTATATGACTTAGAATTTGCCACTAGTAAGAAATATAAGAATTTTATAATATATGTGTATATTGTATTATATATACATATAATATAAGAGTAAAAGAAAAATAACTTTCACTTAAAATTTTAATTTTTAAAATAATTTCTTGGGTAACCTTTCTGGATCACAAGCCTACTTCTATGTGCATGGTTGCCACTTAAGACAGTTTTGATGTTGACTCATAGATGAGGTAGTTATCAAGGAAAGCAAACATGAAAAAGGTAAAGTTACTAACAGTATTTGGAGCCTGAGCATGCTTCTCTGTAAGGGAGCATTGAAAGAAAAGATAATGACATACAGCAGTGTGTTCCACCCATGAATCAGTCTGAGTTACCTGTTCAAAAGAAGATGGGAACTCTGTCTAATAAAACAATGATAATATTCTGGCATGTTTGAATCCAGGTTGAACAGGTGTTGTTCTAGTATATGTGCATATTGTTGAGCTCTACTGGGTTTTTACCTACTTACCAGTTTACTCAGTGGACAAGTTAATGTCAGTCTGGTTTCAAACAGTGGCTGAGCTTTGCAGCCTCTTTAGGTCCATAATCTGTCACCCATCCTTCTGCTTCCCTGTATGAAAAGGCTTGCAATGGAGGATGCAGCTCACCAGAAGGGATTATTATTCCAAAGGGAAAAAACATCTTTGGAGAATTCCTAATCAGGTGATGTATTCGTTGTATGATTAGAAAGTTCTCTGATGAGAACTGAGATGAGAAAGACATACTTGTTTAGTGTGTAAAACATTTAGTCTCCAAAATCTCCCTTTGCTTTGTGAGATTAAGAACAGTTTTCTTGAACAGAGAGAATGTTTCATCAGTCCCTTTTCCTCTGATTTCGGTTATGTAATGTCCTTGAAGCAACTTGGAAAAGTAGAGACATAAGATTTTTAAGCTGTGTTTAGAGAGAGAATCTGAACAGGTGAATCTGAATAGATGAACTATAAATCATGAACTGCAGCTTTGCCTATTGTTCTGGTCCATGGGTCACTGTCCAGAATACACTGGAATAAATGCATTGTACTCCAGAAAAAAGACAGGAAATTGAATTTCAGTTCTAAGAGATGTACTTTCCCTTTCTTCTACCGTCAGCTGATCATTAACGATTTGCGGTACATGTCTGAGATGGCTGGTTTTGATTTGTCAATAGGGATTGGCTAGATTATTTTTGTAGTACTTCCAGCTTAACTTTTGTATGCTACTCTGGCTCAGTGTCAGTTTGATTTAAATCCTTATTATTTTCTCCATTTTTTAGTGTCATTTTTAGCTGCTTTTTCATTTCCACATGCACTTCTTATGTTCAAGTGATGTACGGAACAGAACATCTGACTACAGTTTTTTACCATTGCTGAAATGTTTAACGTAACAGTTTTCTTTTTTAAAAAATTTTTTAAAAAAACCCCACGTGATACCTAGTGATCCTGTTTAGGTGTTGTAGTTATTTCTTGTTTTAGACTTTGTTTAGAGAGACTTTGCCTAGAGGGGCTCTGTGCTCTGCACAGTGAACTCCCAGAGCTGGAGTTCCTTACTGCTATTGTAGAAGGAGTGGGTGTGTTCAGGACAGAGGTAAAAGCTTGCTCAGTTGGTGTGGCATTAACAAATGCAATGGGTAGGAGAAGTTGTACTGTTCTGGTACTGATGCCAAGCAATTATACTGGATGGTTTTACAGACTTATTTTGCTAGCTTTGAGGACCAGATAACTGTATCTGCTGGCATTCATGTTAATGACAGTGGTCCAGCTCCATCACCATGATTTTAGTGAAACCAAAAGATTTCCTCCTAAGGTGAGGAATCAAGGTTTTTGGCTTGTTGATTGTTCTGGTAAAGTAAAACTCTGAACGTGAGACTATATGCCAACGGAAATTGATATTGCACCTTTATGTAAGTGTTGGGAGTGTCAGTGTAGGACACTGTGTCCTTAAGCAATACAGGCATTTTAGTTAAGCTGTCTAGTGTGAAGGTAGACTCATGCCTGTGAGGTCTGTGTCAGGGTAGCAAGTGTGCTTGCAGTAATATGTCTTCAAAAGCTGACCTACTCTGAACAGCAGTGGTAGAGTGACCTTGCTAGTGTGCATCTGCTCTAACTTTGATACAGAGGTCATTTTATATGCTGTTTTCTTTAAAATCAGGTTGCCTGTGCCTTCTGCAGAGTCTACATTTTTCTGTTTCAAAATACTTTGTGTAAACATCATTTTTTACCTTAGATTGCAGAAATACATGAGATATATGATTATATTGGATTTGAAAAGAAGCGAAACTAGTCGTTGTAAATCACCAGCCTATTCTTTTTAAAGTATTATGTCACTAAGAAAATATTTTACTTATTAATGTAGAATGCAAGTGTATAAACATATAAATATTTACAAAGAAAACTAATAATTTTACATATACTTATTCCACTACTTTACTACCCTCTTTCTTCCTCCAAATTGTTACTGTGCATTACAGTTGGAGTGTGATATGTCAGATGTCCAAAAAACCTCAAATTTCAAATGAGGCGGCTTTTTTTGTCATAGTGATTATACTTTATATAGCATTTTGCCACAGGACAACTTTCTCCCAGTGGCAGGACACTGAACAGCTTGCATCTGTGGGAAAGCGGTGGCAAAATTGATGGAACAGTCTGTTCCTGACGATGTTCATTTTGATGCTCCAGAATACGGCTTTCATTATGTATGCTGCCAAAGCATACCCTAAATTGATGGGACAAAAGGAACAGCCTGGATTTTCATGTGTTAAAGTGAGGAAATGAAAATCTTAAATCTTATTTAGGTTTGGAATTAAGTGGGTCGGCATAACTTGTGGAGTTCAAATGGGGGAAAAGATAAGTCTTACTCCTTCCTATCATGCAGCCCTCTGAAAGGGGTAAGAAGTGTTTAGTGAAGGGTGGAAGCAGACAAACAGGAGAGCTTCTCTTTCAATAGCCAAAACTGAGTTGTAAGACAAGGGAAAAGGGGAAGATAGGAAAGTCTAACGAAAAAAACATTCTGAATTTAAAATGTACTTCAGGAAATATTTAGGAGATCAAAAATGCTGTACCGTCTGCAAGGGGAAAATATCTCTGGTGTTACTTAAGACCAATGATCTCTTCATGCGATCTGCTGAAATACTGAACTCTCTGGGGCAGCAGTAATTTATCATCTAATTTTTTTTAAAGGATTCACAAAATTCCCAATAAGGTACCAGAAATCATGTTGCCCATAAGCAGTTTTTTTCTTCCACTTTCCATTTTTTCCACAGCAATGGAACCTCCCTCTGCTCCCATTCAAGCTGGAGAGAAGGCTCCCATTGGTGTGAGCAATTTAGGATTGGGCACTTTTTATAAAGGAGGTTCTTTTAAACAAGTGTAAACAAAGAAATTGCAACATTACTTATGAATAACTTCTGCTACTCAATGTGAAATTGCCATGAAACAGTAGGGTCAAGGAATGTGTATAGAACAGGGCTTTGAGACTTGGATATGTGCTCAATGTACGCATAAAGTGCGTACATATGCAGTGTGTTTGTAAAAAGCCACACCTTTATTAATTTCTTTACTCCGTGTAAGATAAGTTTATAAAGATGCTGGTTTTCATTCCGTTCACTCTTGAAGCTGAAGCTGTTCTTGCTCCTTCCACCGCACTGAGGTCACCAGTAAGTGGGTAGGTGTCTGTTGCAGCAAAATGGAATGGCCACCTTCCTTCCTGGCTGCATTGAAATATTTGTTTTTTTCCTGATGGTCCATTAGCAAATGTTGCTCCATTCATCAGTCCTATAACCAGAAGACCGAAGTAGACAGCTTTGCAGTTGATTCGTGGTCTTTGACCTTACTGGCTTAGGTGAAGATGCCAGCATGGATTTTGGCATCAGTAATGTACTAGGGGCATTCAGTCATATCAAGGACCCTTCCCAAGAACCACTGTTGAAGAACTATTGTTCAGAAGTATACACTTTGATTTACTAATACATCATTTATATAAATCATGTTTTTACATAAGCACACACAAAAAACAGAACATAGAAGTTCCTTTTTTTTTTTCCCTGAAGTTTGATTATAAATTGCTTGATGTCGTTATTCTAAAAAATTAATTAAAAATTATAAACTTATCTAAAATTTTTTTCTGTAGCTAGAGAGTAAGCTTAAGATGTCTCTCAAACCATGTGATATTTAAAAATACCAGCATGTCTTAAATTTTAGACTTTCCCCCAGCATTTCTTCTGAGGAAAGCCAAGTACATCATCTTAGACTTTTTTTGTTTATCAATGAACTAATAAGACATTTCTATTGTAGTACTAATCTTGGAAGTACCTTAGTCTGTGTCTTGCTCATAGAGCAGGTTTGTTCCATCGGGGGTTAAGAATATTTAATCCTTTAATGCTGACATATACAACACATAGCCGTGTCAGCTACAGCTGTTTCCAAACATCAGTAACAAAATTATAGATGGTTTTGAAGCTTCTGTGTTGGAAGTGAATACATTTGAGGATTCAACTTGCTGACAGTGTTTATGTAATTTAATCTTGCCATCTGGAAGAAAGTAAACATTTTTTAGGAAATTGAAGTTAAGGTAGCAAGCCCCTTGTGGTTTCTGGCTGCTGCAAATAACTTAAGTTGTACCAAGTTGATGAAAATCTTCAGTAAGGAGGGGATCATGGTTTATTTCAAAGATCATTATGCAAGTGCATTAATGCATAAAATTGTTTCAGAATATTTGCTTTATTAACTTCCCTGCTTATTTAATAGTTAGGTGTCTTTCTTCTGCTCAGACAATCCAGCATGCTTTTCAGTGAAATGTGATAAAATGTAAGAAGCATATGCTTGCAGAATGCATAGGTGTAACTGAAGCATTTATATTTTTAATGTGCTTTTTTCCCCTATTATTCTTTGGGTTTTTTTGTTCTGTATTATATTTTGCTATTCTTTTTTTTTCCTTATTTTTCTGCTTTATTGTTTGCTGAGTCTGTTGTTTCATTCAAGCTTTTTGCTTCATGTCGTAAAGAAACAGAATTTAGATATGCCATGTGTATATCAGTCCCACTGTAGTAATTTTAAACCTGTTAGCCAATTTCAAATAAACGTGAGAGTAAGAAAGATTCCAAATGTGTTCATTTTCCATAATGTTTGAGTCCAGGTGGCTTGGCAGAGAGGAGACACCTTAGTAATGCCCTACAGCATGAGCTATATGGAGAGAGGGGAAAGACTAGAGATATTTTTGCAAACTAGGTTTAAATATGTTAATCATAAAATTGCTTAAATACTAGCCCGTTCCCTTTGCTATTCCATTCTGTTTTCTCTTTGTGCAGTCTGATGAGAAGTTCTGCATGATGGTGAGGAAGAAAAGATACTTTTCATAATTGTCATGGCCTAGAACATTTATATAAATAAAAAGGTATTTATGGTAGATGCTGATTTTAGATATGCATGATTTGAATGGGTGGACAATGTCAGCCATTTTACCCATGGAGATTGAGTGATTGATGGGAGTGGATGAGACAGAATTGAAGCAGAGCACATCAAAGTTTAGTTTGACTTAATCTTGAAGATCTAAAATCTAATCTTTATAATTTTGGAGGATATTTACCTTTTTTTTTTTAACTCTTCTTTAATGAAATGTTTATGTTAAGATCTCTGAATTAGATAGCATTTGTTGAAAAATCTAGGATTTTGTGAAAAGATCAACAAGTACCCTAGCCAATGATATGGTAATGGTGCCCTTGGTCCTTAAGGGGAGAAGGGCAGGAAAAAAAAAATAGCAGAAGTATGAACTCACCAGAAATAGCTTGGTAACAGTAAAATGAGAATAAGGCTTCTCAGACTCTGTAAAGGGTCAGTAAAACCAGGAAAAATCTATAGGCTGTTCCTGCTTAACTTTGGTGTCTGGTGGTTTCAGCCGGTTCTTTCAACCTCTGTTTTCTCTGCTCTTTGAGATTATATTCACCCTTCTTTCTTGATGTCTAAATCCTCTTGCTTTGCTCGCTTGCTAGAAACATTGATTTATTTACTTAGGCTTGTACAAGCATGCTAGTGTTCTGCTAAAGTTAAAAATACTGTTGCCGTATAGTAACTGGTCAAAGAGAGGGATTTTAGAGTAAAATATCTAACTTCATATTCAGTGGAAGCTGCTTGTCAGCATCTTTATAGGTTTGAATAGGCTTTTTAAAAAGATTGAGCTCTAAGCCTTGATAATTGAATTTAAGCTCATAAATTTAAGTCTTATCTACTCCTGAAATTGAAACCTGGACCTTGTTGTCAAACTGCAATGAAGATGTACATGAAAATGAAATAGGATGTTAATGGAGAATTTCTCATTTAGATTTGCTTCTTAGCTGTACAAGCAACAATTTTAGGAATGTTGATCTCATTTTTATTGTCTTGGATATGAATGACTTTATAGAGTGAGCTCTTGGGTGTCCAAATCATGCTGCATTCCAACCTTGTCAGTGTGACCTGGGCATTTTGCTTGAAATAAATATACAGACTGGTGACTTCATAAACATTTATAGCTGTACCCTGTGTTAAATAAGGACTATGCTTTATTTTCATGCAATAAAATTTAATTAGTTGTAAGTCAGATTTTGCTTTACTTGTAATTAGTTTAGCGTATAATTATTTTGTCTAATAGCAATCTGAAATCTGCAAGCATTTTGATCTTATTCCAAGTTAAAAAAAAAAACCCTCTTAGTAATGTATTCAATCAGTAGCTATAATAGAATCTTATTAGTCAACCATGTTACAGACTGTGTAAATCTTTGAGTGACTGAAGCAGTGTTTTCACTGATGCTTGTTATATGTTGCATTAAGAAGGTGTATATATAGAAATGTTTTATATTCGACTTGGGGCTTTTCTGTAATTTGGAAAAAATCGGTGATCTGCATTTTCTTGGTGAGCTTAATATTTGCTGTTTGATTTTTAGCTTTTTAAAATGTTTTATTTCAAAATTAATTTTCAAGCTCTAGCTTTCATAATATAAATATAAATATAATAAATATAAATTTATATAAATATAAATTTATATAAATCTATAAATATAAATATAACTGGGAACTGTGTGTGTGAAAATAGTAAAAGTTCAGTTTTAACAAATGGATATATAGTAGATCTCATAATTTACACACAAATGTTATTGCCTAATAGAAGGTATTATAATGGTTCATAGTTCTTTTTTGAATAATATCTTGTGTCTTCTACCTTTTGGTTGTGACTAGATTCCAGTTCTAAAGGAGTTGCCCTGCCAAGGAGTCTTCTGTTAGCTCTGCCTGTGGGTTTCTTTCTGGGAACAGCATTACAGAAAGAGATAAATGCAGAGAGCTGCAGTGGAGTAATGAGGAACAGAGCTTCTGTTCTTACTTCCAGTCCAACCAGCTTATTTTTTGCTAGCAGTGGTTTACAATATTGCTTGCTGGTAATGTTGCTCTAAATTAAATTTCACCTATATTATTAATTTTAAGGTTCTTAACATTTTCTTCATAAAAGGGCTCATCTTGTGCTCTGCCGATCATTTCATCAGCCTATGTCAGGAAATTAGAACTAATCAGAGCATAGAGAATGGTATTTTTTAAGGAATTTAATAAATGAACAGTCAGCAGCCTTGTACTTGATGGATATTTGTTTTTTTTTCAAGCTCTATAGTCTGATTGATAGGGGTAAATGACTTCACAACTAGAAAAGAGATACTTGAGTATTGACAATCAAAAAGAAATATGTACTTTAGCCTAGGAAGAAATTGCCTCATCTTTAGGAATAGGATTTTCAGTTCCTTCTCTGTTTTTGAAATTACCTGCCCTATAACACTCAAAAAAATGTAGATATTTCTGTTAAATTTAGCAGGCATATCATGTGAGTTAACTTATAATTTTCCCTTCTAAACTTTCTATTTTACTACAATGACTAAGGTAGAGTTCTTAATTCTGTTTCAGGTGTTTTTGAAAACAATCATATTTATATCATCAGACACTTCTAAAGTATAAGAACAAGCGTGTATTATTACATGTATAATTCTGTGTATATAAACACTTATGTATGGAGGGATCTTATGTAGTTATAGGACTCAATAATCTAGGTGTAAGTGGGAATATGTGTATAATACAGACCTAAAAGCTTAAAAAATATAGAACACAGTTGTGTAGAAACTTGAAGTCGCACACGTCCACTTGTTAAATACCATTATACTAAGGCCTCAGTGAAAGGCTGTTGAAAGCTCTTAATAACGATACTGTTTACGTGGTGTTAATCTCTAACAACTTTGTAGTTTGCCTCCCCCCTCAAATGAAACTAACCTAAAAATATTTTAATTATCAAAACAATAAGGAAAACAATTTTGCTGATAATAGAGTAGTATATTTTGTTTATTGTGTTTATTTTTCGCTTCTAGGCTACTTTAAACCTAGCTTTAAAACAGCAGTCTTTAGGCATCAATGGGTTGAAGTTCATTTGCAACCCAAATGTAATAATAAAAATAGGTCAAATATATTCCCATTATCACTCAACATGCTCTAGTTAGAAGAGGGTTGTAGAAATGGCAAAAACTATCCAGCTGCTCTACATCAAAAACTAGTCTAAGTATAAATAAATACTTGGAAATGTTTTGTCTTTAAATTGAAAGGAATCTTAAAATAAAAGAGTGATTCAATTCAGTGTGACAAATGAAGTATGAATTCAATTTTAAAGTAAGTAATAGGAAGGGTTTTATTTTTGTTCCTTTAACCTTGTTTTACCCAGACATATGAATAGTGTATTTAATAATGAACAGTTTTATAAGGTGAAAGTTGCCAATTGTTGGAGTCAGTGCACATTTTCCAGGCCACAGCCACTGAGCTGACCTAGGAAAGCAGAGAGATGTGGAAATCTAGAATAATAGAAAGCATTCATGTCTCGAAGCTGAATTTCAGCTGGGCGCTTGGAAGTAGAAAAGGGCAAATATGGGGGGAAGCATCTCTTCCCCGACTCAGAGACAGTCTCAGAGGGTCTTGCAGCCAGCTAGGGCACTTCCTGCAGGGTTATTACTCATTGCAGATATCCACCAAAAAAAAAAAAAAATCCTGACTTTTTCATGTGATAAACAGTGACAGAAGCTCTACTTTGGACTCAGTATGATCCTTATATTTTATGTAGTTACAAGGGTAAAACATTGTGAACAGAAAAAAAAATTATTAAATACCCACGTCAAGGAATTGGAAACCTTTCCTTTTGTTTTGTTGGTGTAGTTGTGAGCGGCACCACAGGAAATAAAAGCAGTGCTGGGTGTAGTGAGCTAGAGATCAAGAGCAAAATAATGGGAAAAATGCTTCATTTTTGTAAGCAGGTTTTCTAGAGCAAAGATCTAGTGATTCTGTTTCCTCTTGTCCCATCCTTTAAGGCAGCACATGATTCTGGCCTACTGTCTTAATTAATTGCTGAGGAAGAAGTCTTCGGGTACAGGGTACCTGTTGGATAAGCAAACTAGACATTTCCTGCTTGGTAACTTGTTCAGGTTATAGGTTTGGTTTGGGACTTTACTTGCACGTTTGTTGTTCCTTTCAGGGTATACTAAGTTTGAAAATGTTTCAAGGTCTGTTAAAGCTTGCATGAGATTAAGAGATTATAAGACTGTTAAGTTTTGAGGACTCGTGGTGGACAATTAGATGAACTTCTGGAGAAGAATGGACAGAAAAGCCAGAAGAGCAGGTTAAGTGACTAGCTTAAGGAAGATGGGTTGGGCACCAGGTGGCACCCTTTTCCCATAACAAGCTAGTAGTTAATGGATGGTAATTCATCAGAGAGTTTTGATAGGCTTTCAGAAGTTTCCTTTTATTGACATCAACATCCTCTCCCCACAGCAGCTTCTCGCTTATCCTTTCTTTGATTCTGGAGTTGTTGTCTTTGGGTCAGCAACTTGGGAGGCAGCAGATATGATTGATGCAGAGCTGCCAGGGTGCTGGTTGGCTTGTTGGTCAGGAACTGATGCATATGTCCACTGGCTGCTTCCTCAGAGCTGCTAGAGGGGAGAATCAAACAGGCGAGAAAATGTCTGCATCAGATGAAGAATATGTAGGAGGCTAAGTGCAAAAATAACAGCAAAAGGATTGCGAGAAAGGAGGAGTCAGGAATTTATCAAAAAGTCATAAATAACTGAAAATCAATGCTATGGACAGCAAGTAACATGGAGAAGCATATAGATAAGGAGACTGTAATAAATTTGTGGTAAAGAAAATCATGGAAACAAGAAAAAGCAAATGTTCTGTCTGCTCCTACTTCAGGAGTTTCAAGAAAAACACCTAAAACAAACCCCATTACAAAGAAAACAAATACTCATAAGGGAAGAAAGAATCCAAGAGAAAATCAATTCAATTTTTTTTTTTTTAAGGCAGTTTATGGAAAACCTACTTTAGGCTCTGATGTGGGAAGACAGAAGGGACAGCTGAAACAGAGTATTGGATACCTGATTATATTGATATTTTATCGTCTGCCCAGTCTAGCTTAAACCCCTGGTTGTTCATGATTATAGAGCAGTAGCTTTTCCATCTGCTAGCCAAGTTTCTGCTCTTCAGATTTGCATCTCCACAATTTGAAGTTGCTTTTTACATTTTTTCCAGAGAGGCTTAAGGTAGATTGTAAACACTGAAGCTGCCAAGACAAAATGCATTCTGAACCTATAGTTAAAAACATCATGTTTCCAGGTAGTACTTCTTGCTGAATCCTGAAGCATGTAATAATGCATTGCTTTGGAAAGCATTTTGTATCGTTAAGATAGAAAAGCATATTTCAGCATCTGACAACTAAAAAGAAACTTTTCCAAGGCTGCTGACCCAGACGCTTTAAGTTGTGCTTGAATTTAGTTCATTTTTATTTCAGGCTGCTTTTACTGACCTTCCCTCCCCCTCTCCCCTTGCACATTCCCTCGGTGGTCTTTCAAAAGCCAGGTGTCTGGGATTGTCTCCAGCCTACTCTGAAAGCACCCCAGGCCTTGGATTAATACGTGAGTGCCGCCTTTTATTTAAGTCCATGCATTTACATAATGCCTGCTCAGTCAGACCCACTTGTGATGTACAGCCAAGTTGAACCAAAACCTCAGCAGGTCAGTAGCACGTGGTCCTGTTTTTTACTAAATTTAGCTTAAAATGTCACACCTTTTTACAACAAAAACTGAAGAATATTGCAAAGGTATTTTGGATTTGTGATTCACGGATGTTTTAGAGATCTTTGATTTTTTGTGTAAAAGAACTGGAGAATGAACAATATGTGAAAATGTGCTTCTGCTTAAAGGGTGTGAGTGTCGATCTAATATCAGGGTGAAAGTTTCATTGTGTATACATGGCATGATGGTGCATTGTTAGCATCAAAAATAATTTCTGTAACACATAGAACAGATTTGTCTGGACTGCATCGATGTCGCTCTGTTATACCAAGTTCTCACTCTGAAAGCATTGTTGCCATTAAATGAAAGACTTTGAATCTCACATTCCAAATGTAGTTCTGAACTGCTGAGATTTCAAAAACCAAACAAATAATTTCTTGTTATCCTTTGCAAGCACGTTGAACTATGGATTGGGTTTTTTTGTTTTGGTTAGGCCTTTTCTGATGATCGCAATTGTCACCTTTTGTACCTTGGCATTGTTTTTTACTAGAGTCCTTTTTAATATTGTTGAAAGTGGGTCACAGGACCTAACTCATTTAGGATTGGGAGGAACAACTGCACAAAATAGTGAACTCTGCTTAAGACTGTGTTTAAAATGTTCATACTACTGAATTTGCAAACAGTGTTATTAGAGATTGTTTTGGCAAAAGGTAATATCCGAGTTCTCCTGACTGGTTAGCACTTGAGCAGCAAATAAACGAAGTATAGACTTCCATGAAAATAAAAATGATCAGTTAGAAGAGTCAAATTTAGGAATATCTGTGACTTAGTGTAGTGACAGGGTTTCTTCTCACAAGTTTCTTTTAACAATGTAGCTTGGTATGAATGTATTAGAAGGGCATTATATTCTCAATATTTGTCTCTGCTACTTTTGGGGGGGTTTTGCATGAAAACACAGTGTTTGAACCATCAGTTGATTCCAGAACTTAGATATATTCTTGGTGCTTACATAATATGGCACTGCTTGATTTCCCTGATGAGCAAATAGTTGTTTCCTGTACTTTATGTATGTGATTCACATCTTAATGGATATATTTCTTCAGACTGGAATACTGTATTAATAAACTGTCCATATGAGATTATACTTGCTCTTAGTGTATGATGCTATTGTTTATAGTTCTTCAATGACTTAAGAAATGAAAGCGATTGCATTTTATTACCATTTCTAAGTTGTCTTGTTAATGAGTGTTATCTGACTTGAAATTTTTAATTTTATAGATATTCCAAACATGTACATGCAAAAAATCACAATTTTCTTTTGCTGTCTTTTGACCCTGAGTCATCTTTTTCACTTTTAAGTTGTGGGGTTTTTCCATAAAAATCA
Organism: Myiotriccus ornatus; assembly: GCA_036023395.1. Taxonomy (NCBI): domain Eukaryota; kingdom Metazoa; phylum Chordata; class Aves; order Passeriformes; family Tyrannidae; genus Myiotriccus; species Myiotriccus ornatus. Next base: position 39,987,378 of record JAYRBT010000139.1, read on the forward strand.
GAATTTTTTGCCATGTTTCTTTGGAATGTCAAGATTTTGTTTGTGCCCTGCATTTATGAATAAAGAAGAGACTCATTAGGAATAGCTTAAGAACACATTATTTACTCTACAAACTAGTTATCTACATTTTATTGTAAAATCTTGACATATGTAAGCAGTGAAGTTGTAGTGAAAGTTTTCTTAAAAAAAAAAAGAGAACATAGAAATTATTAGATTTCACAGCTGATCAGGTCTAATATGGGGAAGATAATTGCATAAAATTGGAGCCAAATTGTGTCTTGCTTCTCTATTACAGCAAATGGTTAGGCTAAGAAGAAAAAAACTTCAACTCTTAAGATAGATTATGAAAAGATATAGGAATATATGTATAAATATGAATAAATATAAATATGAATTATATATAAATACAGAAGTGTGAAGGTTGTAAATATTAAAAGTGATATGTAAAAGTTTCTATAATAGTTACAAGAAAATGACAGAAATAAAAATAAAAAAATTGTGGATTGGAATAAAAATTCAGTGTATATTGTGAAATAGAAATATTTATTAGGTGGAAGTTTGATACTGTGTTGGTGAAATTGTTACTATGACAGGACATAATCTTGCTCATGGTTGTACCTAGTTCAGCATGGCGTAGAGTGGAAAGCATAGAGGATATTGGGATCCTTGGTGGTATTTGGAAGAGGCTTTTTTCTTGTTTCACCATATCATGGTTTATCTGAAAGATAAACACTATAGAAATTATTGTGCTTTTTGCTAGATTTTGATGTTACTGAAGAGGAGAGCCTTTCAAGAAGGAACTGTCTTCTATCTAAAATGTCCTGTCAACACCAAAAATGTGTGCATGACAAAACAAACATTTGGGATCTCAACATTTTCATTGTAGTTAGCAAGCAGTGATCCACTTAAGAGCAAGTGCTGATTTTATCATGGAGGTCAAGATTTGATGGTAATGCGCCTTTTATGTCCAAGGCAGCAGGGATGCTTTGCCTTTCAAAGCATACCTCTTGGCCCACACTTTAATGCCAGTTGGTATCACAATACTTTTCAGTAGTCAGGGGCCCAATGTGTCCAAATAATTCCTCTTTGCCAGTGGCTTCTGGGAAGAGTTGTGTGGAGCAATTGGCATGGATTGTGGTGAGAGTTTTCCAGTGCATAGTGGTGATGGCTTTACCCCAGCTTTGGGCAGCATCTTCAGCACAAATGGTCTATGGAGCTTTCCATTAACTTCTGCAAACACTGAGCTTCCCTTTTCACTGTCACCGAGTCACAAGGTCACCATCTATCATGAGAATTAGTATATGACCTGCAGTGTTTTATATAATACAGTGACACTTTACTCCTCCTATCCTGCCTTTTCTTCCCTGTCTGCACTTGTTGAAGCTTATCTTGGTATGCAAACCCCTGGAAAAAGCCCCAAATACAAGTAGCTGATAGTGAGTTAACAGAAGGTGAGAGTACTGAGAACATGTTCAGTGCCATTTCAGGAAACTTGCAGAGTAACTCATTAAAAAAAAAAAAAAAAGGAAAGTAAAAACATTTTATTTTAATACTCCTGGAAATTTAGTTGTGCAGCCATATATTGCTGTTGATGAAACACATCTTAGTCCTGGTTTCAAAATGAAGCTTTAAAGACATGCACTTGTTTTTTCCGTGTATTACCTTAATGTATATTTTAATTAAAAGTAAGAATTTCTGAGCTTAACTAGTTGGAAATAATTTCTGTAGAGGGTTGAGGAAAGGTTGAGCTTGTGAAGATAGTCTGAGGTAAAGGGCTCAGACAAAAAATTGGTCATTATGAATGTATTGATCAGAGAGAAAAAGATAAACCATTGTGACTAAAGGTGAAAAGGAGGGAAATGCTAATAATAAAAGGGTCGTAGGAGTTTAAGGAGAGGTGGAGGATTTTGTTGCTCATCTGGCACAGATTCCTAGATACCCTTTATGGTTTGAGATTAGCTGAAAGAATCATATGTAACAAATCTCATTTCTCTCTAAATATTTAGGATTTGACAGAAATATTTTAAAATTGAGAAGCTTAATTACTTTTTTTATTGTTGCTTGATTATCTGGCATTTAAAGTTTAAAGAGATGACAGCACACTTTGATTTTTTGTTTGTTTTTATAAATAATGCAAAATAAATAACAAGAGAAGGGGGAATTAAAGTATTCTATTTTTGGGGTTTTTTTTCCACACGTGTTTTTTTTCTTTTTCTTTTTTTTAGAGTGTAAAGAGCATTAATAGTGCGAATTGTGAAACAATTTCAAGTGTGAGTATTGTAAGGCAGGATCCTTGATTTAACCACTTGAAAGGGCATAAATACATTATAAGCAGAAAACTTCTATACAGAACTGACAACAGCCAATTCCGACCACAGTATAAAAATTATCTATTTTAAAAGGCTGAAATACACATAAATGAAGTATGCAACTTTAAACATTTTAAGTGGTTGTGTTTCAATCTGCAAAACAAATGCCATTTCCATACTAGAAATACTTGTTAAAAGGCAGGTTTTGTGATGACTATTGGATTTAAATTAGTAACATTCAAAAGGCTTCTGTATTGACTTCTTATCTGTCAAAAAAAATTGTCTTAAATAAAATGTATTGTAGCATGTTGCAGTTTTAGTGGTATGAAAATTGCTTAGCAGACTGTGTAACAATGCTTGATTCTTCCTTCATGCTGCAGAAAACTCAGCAATAACGAGAGGCTTTTTTTAATATGTATTAATAAGGCATGTAAACTTCCTCCCCGTTTTTTAACTGTTGAGTCATAGTGTCAGTTTTGACATTTTCTTAGGTCTGCTTATGGAGGAGATTTGTGTTGTGTTTTGAATATTATAGGAAGGTTCTAGAGATACAGACTGACAACTTTTCAATTCCTAAATACCAAGAGGAGATTCAACAATGCAACTGTGGAAGAAAATCGAGCTTCTGTTATCCTGACAGTAGGTATTTTGAGATGAAGAAAACAGATGGAACTTGCTAACAGAGAAATCCTAGAAGTAGCCAAGCTCAAGGAGTTTGGGTTGTTACTGTTTTTCCTGGCTGGTGTTGATGCTGTGTAGTAATTACTGAGGAATGAGTGGAGCTGGAAGTCATGGGTTCCAAGCAGAAACTTGAGTTCAATCTGGTTTTTCAAGGATGAAATCTAAGAAAGCTTCCATTAGAGATATATCTGATACTTCAAGGCATAATGTGTCAGGCTGACCTTGGGGAAGAAAAGAAAAATCACACTGACAATAGACTGCAAATTTTAAATATCAATGAAACTTTGATACAACATCAAAAGAGAATGGAAAACTGCCTTCAAGAAGTAGAATTTAAAATTCAGAATTGGGAAGCTTTTGAGCAAATTCAAGTGTTGTCGGTCGGAGTGGGAAGCGACACGGTGTTCAGGGATACCAGCCGCCTTTATTACAACAGTGCTTCTACTTTATACCGTTCTAGGTGACACCCGTACATGCACTATTGGTTTAG